>CAXKVX010000309.1:0-497844 GCA_964058865.1 Eleocharis quinqueflora | reverse complement strand
TAGACTTATGAGATTTGTTGTAAAATTGGGAATATGAAGTACATTAGTAAGATGTATGGGTTGATTAGAAAGTATAAAATAACAAGAACCAATATGATTGATAGAAAGACTCATACCATTTCCTATTTGAAGCTTGTTGGGACCATTATATGCATAGAAGGATGATAAGTTGTTCAAATCGTTCGTAACATGATTGTTAGCCCCGGAATCGATTATCCAATTTGTGGTCTCTTGAGATGGAGGATCGGTTTGAGCGTTGTAGGCTTTAAATTTCGGATTGGTCTTCCAACTAGTATCTTTGCTATATCTCCAATAACAAGATTTGGCTGTGTGGCCTTCTTTATTGCAGATCTGGCAGTTTGGTTTTGAGTTCGGCCCAGAATGGAATTTGGAATTCTGCTGTGTCAACTCACCATAGTTATGTCGATTTGGGTTTGCTGAGGAGTTCATCTTTTCAATGTGAGTTGGATTTGAGTTGCCTTGATTGTATCGCTTTCCTTTATCTCGCCGATCAGTGAAAAAGGCAATGGAAGAGCTCGTCCCAGCTTGATTTTGTAAGAGGGCTTCATGGCCTAGTAGGAGGCTTCTGAGATCGGAGAAGGAGATGTGGCTGTGGCATCGAGCAGTTGATAGTGCCGCAATAATTGCATTATACTCGTTCCCTAGCCCATTGATGCAAGCCGTGACCAAGTCTTCCTCTGGGAGAGGTGAGCCAGCGAAGGACAGCTCATCCGAGATGCGGCGGAGACGGAGTAGGAATTTTGAACACGATGACTCACCCTTCTGTGCCGTTTGAATCTGACGCTTCAAATCGGTAAGCCTAGCTCGTGATGTCGAGGCAAAATATTCTTCCAAAGATCTCCATAATTCTCTGGTGGTATTGCTTGAGATCACCTGAGCAAGGATTGATTCGGATAATGATGACCTGATCCATCCAAGCAGCAATTGATCTTGCCGTCGCCAGGAAAGATAGGCCGGATTGAATTGGATTTGACCATTGCTGGAGAGAAGAGTGGTCTCAGGAGGTGGTTGATCAATGAACCGTGACAGCTCATAACCATTGATTAGAGGCAAGATTTGCGACTTCCATGTCAAGAAATTATTCTCAGTGAGCTTGATTGCAATCGGTAAGTTGAGAAATACAATTGGCTCGGTTTGTGTTCGATTGGAGTTGGTTTCCAATTCAGAGGTATCAGAAAGAGACGATCTTGAGATCGGGACAGAGTTTGGCAGTGATGCCATTAGAGAAGCTCTGATACCATGTAAACAGAGATGAAACAGAAGAGAAGAACAGAGAGGAACTAATCTGTGAATCTTGTATTTCTTTATTGATACTGAATTGAAAAGTGTACAACTCGATATGATGATATATATAGATATGCTGTGATCTCTGTACAATGAATCTAGCCTTAATCCTAAACATCTAGTTAGTTACAAGTCCTTAGTCTAATTCTATCTAACTACAACTGGTCTAAATGGTAAACTGTGCGTCATCTTCAAGTATGCTGTGATGTACTTCCAATAGATTTATATTATGATGATTTGCTCCATATTTAATGTGTTTTGTTACTTGCTATTGTATTAAAGCTAACTTCTCTTTCTTTAAAATCGAGGTTCTGGTTTGTACCATCCAAGCTCCAAAAAGTTCCAAGGGAAACCTAATTGTCATGAAGAAAAAATTGGGAGGCTTTTATGTCTATAAACAGTGGAGCGTAGTCAAGAATTTTGTTGTTGTTTTTTTTAACTAAAATCAACTTGAAAACGGTTTCAATTTAACGTACAATTTTTGTTTAATTCATTTTTGTATATATTTTTAGACAAGGTGAGGATTGAATTTTGTGTGTATATAAATATTTTAGTGTTGTTCAAGTAATGTTTCATGATACTTGTGATTAAAGGTAAAATATAACGTATCAAGTGCTGTTGTTATATTAAATTATGTTATTCAAAATGTGTCTGATGAAGTAACAAGTAATTGTTGTTTGGTGTTATGTTTCATCAAAATTTTGGAGTGTTTGGGTGAGATGCAATATTAATAAATATAAATATTTTGTAGTGTGCAGATACTACATATAATATTTTGAATATTGTGACTGCGACTAGCAGAAAAAATACTCTTTAATTCCCTCAAATTGTTTCAACAATTTAGCTAAAAAATTCGAAACTTTTTTTAACTTGTTTTATAGAATTCATATCTGCATATTGAATTTGTATCGTGTTGAATCCAAAATACAGCTCAATAAATTAGATTTCAGTTACCTAAATATTAGATGATTTATAAATCCACTTTTTTGATACGACAATCAATTAGAATTAGATTCATTTCTAGAACTCAAAGCATGGACTCATTCAGGCATATTTATATAGGTTATCGGCTTATCATAATTCATTCACAGCGCTAATCTCAGCACATTTAGATAATTCGTACGGAGAACTGTGCACAGTCACAGGACTTCCAGGCAAATTATAGCTAGGAATTTGGGATCCGAATCTACTGCTTGTATCATATTTGTCTCGATCCGACCGCCATGAATCGATCGACCGTCACGGACGGTTGTGATTTGATTCAGAGCATGTGCTTTGGCCGTTAGATGAGTTTTAAACGATCCAGATCGAAACAAACAGGGAACAAGAAGAAATTATACAAGCAGCGGATTTGGTTCCAGGAATTTGCATGTTTAGCACACCAAACAGAATGTTCCATCTCAACTTTCAGTTTACACTTCAGAGAAATGTGAAGTTCAACACTTCTTTAATGACAGTGTTACGTACTCCTTTAAATTGACTTAGTTTCGCACATTAATACGTTTGAAAGTATATGAGATATTAGTGGAGTCTTCGAGTCTGTGGAGATGCGTCAGATGGCATCAGATACGGAATCGTGTGAGAAATTATTAGTTGCTTTGTGCAATTTATAGCTGATAGCTGATATAGTGCACGACTTAGCCTTCATGGCTTCATACACATCTCATGTTCAGGTGACTTCTATTATTTCCATTTCTGGCACATCTTGTATGCTGCTAGTCACAATTTATGGTGTTTCTTGATTCATAGTTGGCAGTATACAAGAGTGCGCATCTAACACAGAAATATGCCACTGTGATATGTCACTAAAATATATTATCATATACCAAATGCAAGAATACAAGAATGCACAATTTGCAGCATAATGGAGATGAAATTATCCCGTGCAGCATATACAACCAATACAAACTAATTTGCACCTGAACTGTAAAGCCAAGAGCACAAAATACCATTATTAAATAAGTAAAACTAGCTAATTTGAAAAAAAAAAATGAACCTTAACATACAAGTCTAAAAAGAAAATTTTCCAGTCAATGAAAGGTGAGACCGGAAAATTGTTCACCAATTTGATTCACAGTAAAATTATTCACCAATTTTACTACAAAGAAAGAAAATTGTTTTGTTTTATCAAACTATCCTGCTTAGCAGACACATGAAACTCCTGAGAAAATAAGAGACTCCAAAAAGGCATCAGTAGACTGTCCTTCAAAAAAGGATCCAAGTAACCTCAAGCTACTTCAAGTACCTACAAGTAGCACAAACAACATTGTTTATTCAAATACCAAATCATATAGTAAAATGAGATGGAGCATAGTTTCATTGTGTAAAATGAGATGGAACATAGTTTCATTGTATAAAATTCGAGTAAAATGGGTCATAATACTTGACTCATTCAAGATGAAATTTAAAGGTAACTATGAGACACTTGTATAACATAGTGCTCAAGGAACTCGAATGCTCCAAAATTACAACTAAAATGAATGAACTGATGAATAACTAGGAACCTTTAGTTTAATTAAAACAAAATAAATCAGATTCCATGTTTCAAATATTGAATAAGCATTGGTAGGAATTATGGTGTACTACCTAGAAGCAAAATTGGATGTGATGAAGTCAGTGAAATGAAACAAATATTGAATGACAACAAAGAAGATATATGTTGAGAAAAAGGGCATTTGTGCATGTTCATTATTCATCACTTCAGAAAAAGTAAAATCATGGAAACGACAGAAACATATAGGATTTATGGAAAAAGGAAAACATATATTATATGTTGGCACCTTAATGAAAAGCTTTGCACAAAATGAAGTGAGACTATCCATCACCCATCTTTTCCGTTCCTTCCTAACATTGCTCAAATTATTTCTCTTAATCAATAAAGTAATTAAAATTCAACCAAAAAAAGTTTGCTAGGGTTGGTTGGGCACTTCCATCAATAAAACAAGTTAAATCAAATTTACCAACAAAAGATTTACTACAGATTACAACTCCTTCAAAAACTCAATTGGAAAAGCAAAAGCTTTCATTGCTAATGTAATTAACCAACTATTCAAAGGACCTATATTAGCTGAAATATTTGATAGAAAACCTACATTATTCAAAGAAAAAGGAATCCAGTCAAATTTCCATCAGCTCGTCGCATCAACCATCTTTCCCATTTCTGCCTATCAAATCTCAACAAGTTCCGATTTCCTCTAATCAACTCTCATTACCACATCTTATTAATTTAATGACCAAAAGGAATCCAAGAAAATAAAATTATACCAAAAGTTTTCATCTGACATGACAATTTATGAACTACAACCAAACATTACTATAGACATGTTTTGAAGGATTCTTAATATGCAATTTATTATAATCAAAATGCCTAGTTATATGTTTAATTAATACTGCTGAGTAAATCAAATGTACGGTTCTTGAAATTTAACAAAATTATCTAGATACCTAAAGTCAGATACTATTATGTCAATAAGTAAATTCTATTGTTTTTGTTCAAGGGTTTTAAAAGATGATTGCTGGAAATTTCATGCCAGCACAACAGCAACATTCACTGTATAATTACTTCTGAAATGGTTAAAATTGTTAGGCACAATATTATTAAAGCACAAGCAACCTCAATACGGCACCACGACCGAAAAGCTCTCAACTCTAGTGGTCCGAAGTTGATACATTTATCAAATTGAGGGATCAAACTGCAAACCACCCAACCTAAACAACCAATTATGTGGACTTGTGAACTCTTTCTTACATATTTTGTGAAAAAAAAGATGCTAACATACTGCAAGACAGTTCATGTTAGCGATCAGGACAAGTGCGACGAAAGGTACCCTGAGATAGCTCGCAGCAAGCTCTCACAGCTGCCGACACGTGAGATGTGAGGCGTGGGATCGCCGCTCCCTGCATAGGCAACAATGACTGCACGCATCCCAAAGCACCCAACGGCCTAAGAACAGTAAAAAAAGTTCAGTTACATACAAAACAAGAACAGATTTAAATTTATCTTTTAAATAACAACAGAATGATATATTTTAATCGACAGGAACTTTCGCATGTCTATGCAGCATGGGAATTATCATATGCAATCACCTGCAGCATATTTGTAGCCTGGTAGGCACATTTGTACATAAAAATGCACTGATCACGGTCTCTTTTGTCTCACATCGAAACAGAGATTAACAACAAACAAAAGACTGTTACCAGATGCTTTACTCTTAAGTACATTACAGGATTGACATTTAGTACAAGAGATCCGACCTCGACGGGGAGGAGAAGGAAGGAACGCGTCGTGGGGCGGAGATCGGCGGCGACGGGCGGCGGAAGGCAGATGAAGAGGACGGAGAAGTGCGAACCGATCTAGCGGTAGTGGCGATAGATCGCGAGATCGAGCCGCGCCAAGCCATAGATTGGAGGTGGGAAATTGGGAGGAAGGAAGAATTGACGGCTGTTTAGGGTTGAGGGGTTTAGGAGGAGACGAGACGAAACGAGCAGCGCGGGCGCCGAACCGTATCTCTGTACCAAAAAGTGGGCTCTCTGCACCGTCACCGTCCGATTAGATTTGGATGGCTGACCGTCAGGACAGCTTTTGTATTATAAAATAAAATTCGTTTAAATCTTATCCAACGATCGAAATTTAACGAATGCAGAAAACATCATAAAAAATAAATGGAGAGAATATCGTTTCGAGCTGGCGCTGTTCAAAGAGAACATCGATGAAGGCCTAGTATAGGAAAGGGAAAACAGTCTCGACCCAAGCCCAAATAATAGATTATCTCAGCCCACAATTCCATTGTTCATAACTTCATATCGTACTATTTCGATTTGTTGATTGTGTTGTTTGGTGGTTTCAGCTCTGCTGGGTGGATGAATGGATTATGAATTTATGATGGAAGCGTATGACCTTGTTATTTCATCTGACCGTTGATTGGACTGAGAATAGAACATCTACGGATGATATTATTAAGTTTTTTTCATCATTACACAACAAAAAATTCTATTACATCTTTCATCATTACACTGTTACACAACAAAAAATTCTATTACAGTTAAGCTAAGGTAATCATTTCTTGAATTCTATGAGAAAAACAATAAAATTGATATCTTAAATAGTTATATGTAGAGCCCTAGAGGGATTCAACATTAGCGAGCATGCTACGTTTCCAGGATTTAAATCTCGAGTTATCATCACGTCTCATTCCAAAATAAAAATAATCAGAAAACAAAATACAATTAGAGCGAGAAAAAATACAAAATACACATGGCAACATTACTTTAGAACTAAAGTCTACACAATACAAAATACAATTAGAGCGAGAAAAAAAGAAAGTATCAGACACAACATCACATTCATTCTACCAGATTGTCAATAGGAAAAATATAATTCAATAAACACTTCATGAAACCGTCTCACAGAGCAGGCACAGAGAACTATGAAGAAAACGAGACCACCAAAACCCATCATAGAAGTAACAAACCATAACCATCAGAGAGGCATCTTAGCAGACAATGATGAAAAACAATAAGCTCAAAAGATGCATCCATATTAAAAATATAACCCACCAAACTGGTCAAAAAACTAGTACACTAAATTCTTTAATTGATAAAATCAAGCAAATTAGTTTGGAACTTCAATACTTCCGATATTATTTGACATCTACAAAAATCATCCATGTTTGCTAAAAAAAACTTCAGTGAGCAACTCCACCAGTCTAGTTCTCTACCAAGATGCTTTCTTTACACCCATCAAAGAACCTTGAGATGCTAGTTCACGGAAAACAATACGAGAAGAGCGAAACAACCTGTAGACAGCACGAGGCCGACCTGAATAAATACATCGGTTCCTGACCCGCGAAAAGGCACTGTTCCGTGGCAACTTTGATAGCTTATATCGATGTTTGTCCCGCAAATCAGATGGGAGATTGGGATCTTGGCAGAGGGCTTTGTACAGTTTTCGTCTCAACTCATATTTGGCTGCAAGCAATCTACGCTTGTAATCTCTTAAATTTCGCTTGTCTGCCACATGAGTTAGCTGCCGCACCATCACTTTGCAAGAAGCTACTTATCAAGGAAATAAGAATCAAATTAACACATACAAAGAAATTAAACTTGAGTACAGGTAAAGACAGTACCAAATTTCTGCATACATTTGCTAGTATTTTGAAATTTCTTTTATATAACCAAATTAAGTTATAGATAAATGTATTCAAAACTTTAGTATGACTCACATTTTCATGTATTCCATATGTATAATCGGAGTATAGAATAAAGTATTCGCCAACTCAAATTGAGTAAATTAGATTTATGACAGTAAAACATCTATTTATATTTATAGGCCACAGCTAAAAAAGTACAAGAACTATGTGCAAAAACAGCTTCACCAAATTTTATTTTATCGTCCCCAGAGATAATATTATGCTCCCTAAACTAATATATGGTTGCACTTCCAAACTGAAGGACACAACCATACAAAATCGTTGACACGTACGATACACGTATCGAACATTCGAACCGTAACGATTCCGGCGATTCGCTGAGAGTTCGATACAGATGCACGGTCATATCGGTAACCTTCAGAATCGTATCGTATCGTGAATTGTACGATACTGAAATCACTGAATGGGAGTTGAAAGATTTTATAGATCAAAAAGGGGATTTTAGTGATAATTCAAATATGTGCAATTTACACCAAAAGATGCCAACTGCCAACATGCTAGAAAACAGTTGTTACGAATCAAGGATGTTGTGATGATAGGTACCTTGAGATAGCTGATGACATGGTGCTGTCCCTGCCATTTGCATCTGTGATGACAGCTGTCTAGAAATCAACGACCGTGGACCTCCTAATTGACTCAATGGCCTATAAACAAAGAGAGAAAGGAAAATTATAAAATCGACATATCCCCACAGGGTGTTAAAATCATAATTTAATAGAATCATGTAAAATGCCTCTATATTCTCTGTAACTGCAAGCAGACTTGTGCATGACCTTGCATCAGTAAAACATTATCACTACCAACACTTATACAAAAAACAATTAAAGAGGGCCAATCCATTGTTGGGGTGAATGATACTCAATAGTATGCCTTTTAGCACCACCACAACATTGATTAAAAAACATGATTAACCATGACACAACAATTAAATAGAAAGGTAGCAAAATTTATTTAAATATTTGTTTTGCATACACATGATAGACACAATGTAAAATACTCTTTTGGAATTATTTTAACAGAACAGAAACCTTTTTTGCATTACTGACAATACAAGAATTTTTTTCCTGATTTAAAAAATACAGGACATATGACCCAAGAACACTGAATATTACTGACACCTATGACAATGAGGTAACCACATATGCCCCTTTTGAGCATGATAACACCACCAATAACAGTATCGTAATTACTGCTCTTATCTTCCTCTTTTCAAAGGAGATAACATTATCAATTGACAAACTAAAGAGATAAATCAAAATACCACAGATTACAGTGTTTTTAAATTCAGCGAGAACCACCCGGTAATACAAAAAAGGGAAAATGATAAATGGTTCGACCTAGATAGAGAGGAGAAGAAAGACGCCAATTGAGGGAAGCAACGGGCGTCAAGCGGCGCCGACGACACGAGCTGAGTGGATAAAGGAGTAAAGCGCACCGACCTGGTGGTGGCGGTGATCGATCGCGAAATTAAGCTGAGCCACGCCATGGATGTAGTAGTGATTAGTGAAGGTGGAATGGAAGAAGGAAAAGCCACGAGGGTTAGGGTTAGGGTTAGGGTTCGGTTTCGGTTTTTCGAAGTTGAATTCGACGAAGAAGAATAGTTTTTCACTTTGTGGCGATGTAAAATTTATATTTTTTAAATATTCCAGTCCATACTATATTTTTCTATTTATTTTTTCCCAAAAAAAAATTTCGGCCGATTTCATTTGAATTGGAACCATATACTCTGTTGCAATTTATTTGTCAAAAATGGGTACAACTTTTGTCTGAACCGTCCGATTTACTTTCAACGCTTCTGATTTAACTATAAAAACGACTCCTACATCACAACATTGATGGTCGACGTACGATCTTAATCTGACGATACAGACAGACGCAGCCTCTAATGCAAAAAAATGTTCAGAATATTTTCCCATTTGAATTTTACTAAGAAATATCGTTTGGAAATATTCCGGCCCATTACTCTCCGAGTTCAAAGTATTCTGGGCTTTAAGCAAATTAAATTTACTTTGGACTCATGTAATATATATAATTGATATAGCTCAATTTACGAAAAACTAAAAGAACCATTTGAATTTATCTACCTGAGAAAATATATGTATGTTAAACGTGACAACATTTAATTAAAGATTACGTATATTTCTTTTTTGTCGATATTTTCGGGCTAATGTCTCATATAAATTAAAAATAATGGAATTTAATTATTTAAAATAAGTTTCATAATTTATCAAGTGACAAAAAATTTGTCGAGGCTCGTTTATTAGACTTTTTTGCAATATAAAAAATATTGAAATTGTATACAAATTTGTATATATTCAATATTTAAGGAAAACAAAAAATATTTTTTATAAAGTGTTATTATTTAAAATTAAAAAAGGCATTACTTAAACGTACTATCAAGATTGTGAAATAAATCCATATGAACGGGTCTAAATCTTAAAAACAAAATTGATTAATATTTTTGATATGATCTTAAGGGAAGGAAGTAATTTTTTTTTTCGCTCAGCGTATTTTTCGGACGATATTCTTTTTAAGGAGCTAGCTATATCTTAGGTCACAACAAGTATCCTTCTCATATTAATAAGTTTTATTTTAACTAGAAAACACAGTGCTGCTACGATGCATTTTTAATGGTATTTTTTTGTGTTAAATGATGTATAATCTTGCATAAAAAGTATGCATGTATCGTACAAATTTGATAAAATTATTGTTATCTGTTAATACATATTTATTATATATATATATATATTTATTTGGAATACAAAGTATTATTTTCTCTTCATTCCTATTTTTTCTAATATTTATCTAAGCATTGTATACAATAGTGTTAGAATGAGATCATAAGGTTAAGTGCTAGTGCGGAAGCATTTTTAACAATTATAATTTAAACTTTTGGACCTTAATAACCTAGCTAAAATCACAAATAAGCAAATACTAAAAACAATTGAGCAAATCAAACAATAAGATGCAAATATAATAAAGACAGAGAGAGAGAGTAAAGAGCAAAAGAGATCAATAAAACACACAAACACGCAATATAATGTGGTTCGACCTACAAACAAACTAAGTCTATGTCCATGAGACTTTCGAAATCAGAACTTCCTTTTGAGAACGATTTCACTAGATAACAAGTGTTCTTACAATTGCGGAATCTATCTTTAATTTCTTCTCAACAAGACAACCAATCTTAGATTCCTAAATCAATGCAAGGAGGTACGCCTTTCTATAAGATAAACGTGTCCGATTGACAACACAATCAAAGATAGAAATGAACTACTTAACTACACAATGTAATTCAACAAACAATAATCAACAAAAGTGTGTTCTCAGATCACAATTAGACAATATGACTATCCTATCACTCTCTGGATTAGGAAGCTAGAGGAGAAGACTTTAGTGCTCTTTTTTGTGCTTAATTCTATGCTTGAAAATTTAGGGAGGGCTTTCTTGATGCTTCTAATTCGTATTTCCAAGATATATATATATAGGCAAGACATTTTGAAGTTTTGAAGTCTTGATTTTTTTTTCCTCTCTTGCATTACAAAAATAGAGAATCCATAGTAACTGGTTGGAAAACTTTCCAATTTGTCCTTCTCTTCTTGACTCACTGACTTTTGGATCCTCTTGGGCTGGAACTCATTGTGACGGTATGACAACCTGTTATAACGGGTTTGAGATGCATTACAGTAACGCATGGCTCTGCCAATCTTGTGAAAATTCTCTGTCTTCAGCACTTTTCCTCTTCAATCCGTTGTGACGAGTGTATAACTCGTTATGACGGGTAGAAAACCCGTTGTGACAGGTTGTCTATGTGTTATGGTAACGCATGACTCTGCTAGTTTCATGTTTTTGTCCAAGTTACTTGCTCTTGATATCAATGTTTTCGTTATGACTTGTACATGCATGTTTGAGCATTTGCATCATCATATTATACATGTACATACCTGCAACTCACCAAAACTCAATTGTGCAAAATTACTACTGATTTGTTTAGCAAATTGTAAATAATTTAACCTAATAAATAATACTTAGAATAAAATTTATAATTAATTAATCAACTAATCTCTTTTTGACCAACATCAAGAGCTCACGCGAAACATACCATTGCAAGTATGAACAACTATGGTGGTAGCAAACCGCCTTGGCGGAGCCTTCTCTTGGGTTTTGATGAAACCATCTTTGGCACTCCTATATAGTACAATTGTGAAACTCTCCGAGGTTAAACATGTTGTAATCCAACCCAAATTAAGGTGAAGAGATAGTCCCACTGAACTCGATCGAGTGCCTTGGCCAGATCGGCCTTGAGTACGAAATCAACTCCATTCTAGCTCGATTAATTGAAGTTGTGCAAATATCACATTGTTGTTATAATGAAGTTTTAAGATCAAGTGCTATTGAAAAAGTGTTTTTAATAATAACAATTCAAATTTTTAAACTTTAATACCTATCTAGAATTTCACAAACAAGTAATATAATTAAGCAAATCAAGATAATAGAGTGCAAGTATAGTAAACAATAATATAGAGCAAGAGAACACAAGAACACGAGATATAGCGTTCGACCTACATTCTCGGGACTCCCGGAATCAAAACTTACTTTCGAGATTGGTTCCACTAAACAATAAGTGTTCTTTACAATTGGAGAACCTATCTTTGCTTTCTTTTCAATAAGCAAATCAATCTTATATTCATAAACCTATGTAAGGAGCTACACCACTCTGCAAGACAAAATGTCTGATCGACAACACAATTAAGGACAAAGATGCACTACTTGACAATACAATGTAGTGCACCAAAAGACTAAAAAGCTAGCAATAATAAGTGTTATCGGATCGACAATTAGATAATTGTAATTATCATAAGTCTCTCAGGTTAGACAGCTGTAGGAGAAGTCTTTAGTGCTTTTTTTGATGTCCAATTGAGTGCTTATAAGTTTGGGGAGAGTTTTGGATGTCTTTCTAGTTCTTATCCCAATATATATATATATATATATATATATATGTTGGGCACTTCTTGAAGTTTTGAAATCTTATCCTTGCATTACAGATTCATGCAAACCGTTACAAAAGTCGTTGTAAGGAGTTGGCAGCTTTCCAAATTTGCCCTCATCTGCTTGATTCACTGACTTTTGGGCCCTCTTGAGTAGTAACTCGTTTGACGGGTTGGGAACCCATTGTGACGGGTTGAGAACCTATTATAATGGGTGAGAAACTTGTTGTGACATATTAGTGATGCGTTATAGTAACGCACGGCTATACAAACTCCTTTGTTCTTCAACACTTCTCCTCTTCAACTCGTTGTGATGGGTTGAGCAACCGTTGTGACGGGTTGGACATGCATTATGGTAACACATGGCTTTGAAATGCCCAAATGGCTTGCTTTTGATGTCTTTGAGTTTGTTTTGACTTCTACATACATGTTTGAGCCTTTGCATCATGAGTATGTACTTGTATACCTACAACTCACCAAAACTCAATTGTGCAAGGTTTGTACCGATTTGTTTTGCAAATTGTCAAACAAGTGATGAGTTTAATCCAACAAATTCCCCATTTTGGCAATTTGTAAAATCATATGTGTGTGCATATAATATGATGCACATCACTACAATTCTCCTCTTTTTGCAAAGTATGGCAAAAGACTCAATACAAAAGCTCTTCCTGAATTTTAGCATGAATTTATAAATAAGTCAAGATAGAAATTGCTCCCCTTAATCGTATAAGTTTTACAACTGTAGCACTAGTTATCATTTTCAAATAAGAGTTGCAATTTCAAGAATAGAAATAAGCAATATCAAGAAATGTAATCAGGAGACATACCAAGAAAGATGCAAACAAATATATCAATATTCAAATCATGTATACAAACAATATGGGCACATAACATAAAATAAGTCTTAACGGAGCATAGCAAATTACAACTTAAGAAATTCTAAAACCTACAAGATGTTGCGCTCTCCCTCACATAGTCTACATGTTATCTCTCGCATGTAAGGAACCCCAAAACCTGTATCTCTCAATTCAAGATTCATGATATTGCTCTTGGAAAGCATCGGTCTCATCCAAACCTTTCATCCACTACTCTATAGTAATCCATATTGTGCAAAGTAAGATCATGCAATTGATTTGAAAGTTGTTGCACACTTTTCAAAATGAATCTTGTAGGTTGAGGAGGTCTTTGTAAGGTATCGACTTGTTGTTGTTATTGTGCTTGAGGTTGAGGATGAGGTTCAGGAAACACATTCTTCATTGGTTCCGGTCTTGAAGGACTAGGTGGAGGATGAGATGAACTTGCTTCTTTTCACCTTTTTTTTTTCGGGTACTTGGTTATTAATTGGGGCATCAAGGCACTCATCCAGGTTATCTCATTGGTTTGGTGCCACATTGGATGCTAAAATCCATTGATTTAACTTATACTTTTTACTTGGTACCAAAAACACCATTCTTTGACCCATCTAATTGAATCAATTATATCAACAAGGTTGTCAGGTTTAAAGGTTGGTCGGTTATTTCTTGGAATTCTTAGGTCGGCATGGGTCTTGATTTGGGTGAAGAGATGAGGATAGGGTAAGAACTTGTTGGCATTGGTCAAGACAAATATCATATGGTTCAAGATAATGTATGAGTTATCACTTGGCGGCTCAACCGATCTGCTTCGTCAAACGGGTCATCCTCTTCGTTAACTTCTCAAGTTTGCATTTTGGTGATTCGGTTGTATCTCTTCACTCCATCTTTTTCAATTTGTCTTCAATTTTTATATTGCTGGATCCGGTTTAGGCCAATTCAAATTGAACGGTATAGTACTGTTTAACTAGTATGGTATTTGATTGCTTCACTCGAATTGAACAAGTACGGTATCAATGACCAAGAAGAGAAAGACCGGTGATGGTGCTTATACCTCTGGTATGGTCGATGCACCCATGGCCGACGCCGCTAATGCCCTTGAGGTCGAACAAACTCAAGTGCATCAGCGCGTTGACCTACGTCACTTGGCCAACGTACCACAAAAAGAGTGGTCAGAGAACACCATGCCCCATTTTGGTTTTAGATTGACCAAGGGCCAAAAAAGGTCCTCGATAACTTTGTCAAACACAAGGTTACCTCCATATACGTTTGTAGTCAGACCCTACTTGACCTAGGCATTTTTTGGGAGGTTAGGGCGTTGGCCGAACGCATAAGCGTTTGGGATTTCATCTCCACTCTGTATGTCACGTACCGTACCTTGACATACGAGTTTCTTTCTACTTTCGAGCATGATGATTATAACTCTATTTCTTTTTAGCTCGATGGCGCAAGACTTATTGTTTCAGACAGGAATGTGAACCGCTATTGAGAATTCCCTGTCCCAGGACCTGATGAGTTCTACGACTACATGGAACCGTGGAGCCAGCTTAACATCTCCCAACAAATTGTCTTTGAGGACAAGATCAACCATCCGAGGGGTAACAATTATCGGAGCATCATCATCAACCATCTGACGCTCCGGTACCTGTAGCGTGCCCTTGCCTTCACTGTCTTTGGGCGAGGCGAGACGACATCTAACTACAACAAGAGGGACATGCTCCTCTTGCACAAGATGCTGCATATACACGAGGATGGTGTCGTCATGCCAGACATCGAGACTTGCATGGTGAGGTATATCAAGCACATGCTGAGCATCAAGCACATTGCAGGAGCTATCTCGGTCGGGGGGGTTGGTCACTCGATTGACCTACTACCTCGGCGTTCATGGAGAAGAGGAGGTGTACCGTGTGAAGTCGGACGAGAGGATACCGCTCATCAACATGCGGTACCTCAAGGGTGCATGATTGATCCGAGAGGATGATAGCGGCATGTTCCATCACATCGGGTTCAAGAGAGAGTTGGTTCCTTTTCCTCTCCCCTTGATTAATGTACACCACTCAGAGATGTGGCAGGCCACCCACCACCTGCACAACCCGCTCCAGTCCCCCTACAGATGCACCAGCCACATGTCGACCCTGATGGACTGACGAGTTAGCACATCATGGACTATCTGGTCATGATGAACAACCGGTTCGAGCAACACTTCGCCGACCTAGACACATCCTGGCAGTGCAGCACTTCGCCGACCTAGACACATCTTGAGGTTCTTCTCTTTCTTCAAGATGGTTGTAGCTTCTTCTTTATGAATGACTAAACTCTTGTTAACACTAGTACTATTGCTAAATGCACTATCAAGAATATGACATATTTCATATGCAAGGTTAGAATCAATAAGAATTTCACCAATTGACACTTCTATAAAATTTAATATGAAGTAACAAGCATAACTATTATCTAAAGTCCTAGATGGTGAATCTTTAATGACATAGAAGGCTTCTTTGTCAAGAGTGTATAAAAGATCATTTCCACTAAGATATTCTTGCATTGCCTTTTTCCAAAGATCAAATTTCCATTTCGCAAGAGTTTAGGAGGTTCAACCATACTCATGTCAAGACTCATGTTGGTCAAATTGGCTAGGTATGAACCTGTGGACTCTGATACCAATTGTTAGAATTAGGGTTGGGGATTAAACTGCAAGACTAAGGTCAAATTACTAGGTCGAAGCGTTTTCAATCAACAATTTCAAGTTAAAAGCTTTTAGACCTTAATCACCTAGCAAATATTTAGAGCAAGCAATTTCTAGAAGTAATAGAGCAAATCACAAATCAACAAAGATCAAAGTAATAAAGAGAGAGAGTGAAGAGAGAGCAATTGAGAACAAGAGAACACGCTATGTAACGTGATTCAGTCTATCAATCAACTTAGGCCTACGTCCATGGGTCTCCCGGAACAAAATCTTTCTTTCGATCCGATTTCATTATAAAATGAGTGTTCTTTTACAAATTGCGGAGCCGATCTTTGACTACTTCGAAACAAGCTAGTCAATCTTCTTCTCCTAGACCAATGTATGGGGCAACACCACACTACATGATAAAAAGGTCTGATTGACAACACAATCAAGGACATGGATGCACCACTTGACAAGCAAATGTGGTGCACCAAAGGCTAAAATCTAGCTAAGGGTTTGTTCTCGAATTGACAATAAGAGAATAAAAGTTATCCTAATGCTCTCTAGGTTAGGTAGCTGGAGGAGACTTGAATTAGGCTCTTTGTTGTGCTCAATTTGATGCTTAGAAGATTGTGGGAGGGTTTCTCGTCACTTTTGATTCGTCTCTACATCATATATATAGGCTGGGCACTTTTTGGAGTCTTGAAACCTTGGATTTGTGCTGGAGCGTTACATAAACTCCATGACGCCTTAATGAACATGTTATAACGGGTTGGCATCTTTCTAGAAATGCCCTTGTATGCTTCTCTGATT
This sequence comes from Eleocharis quinqueflora, assembly GCA_964058865.1. Lineage (NCBI taxonomy): Eukaryota > Viridiplantae > Streptophyta > Magnoliopsida > Poales > Cyperaceae > Eleocharis > Eleocharis quinqueflora. The sequence goes on along the minus strand of CAXKVX010000309.1, from coordinate 481,010 downwards.
GATTTTTGGGCCCTTCTCCTTTAGAAACTCGTTATAACGGGTTGGAACTGGTTATAATGGGTCTGGGACCCGTTGGGACGGGTTGGCCAAGCGTTACAGTAACGCACGCCTCTATGAGGCTCTTTTTTGCTCCAAAAATGGCTCTAACATTACAGCATCTTCTGTAACCCGTTATGATGGGTTATGACCCGTTATAACGGGTTCCAACTCGTTATAACGGGTTGGTAACTCTTGGAATTTTCAGGATAAATGTTTTTCTTCAAACGGCCATAACTCTTGACTCGTAACTCCGATTTCAGTGTTTTTCGAAGCATTGGAAAGATCTTGATAAGATCTACATTTATTTTCAAAGCATCACTGGCAAATTCTTAACATAGAAATAGTTAAATTCAAGTTTATTTGCAAATTAACAAAAAAAAGGAAATATTGAAGTCAACATATGAACAATCGAATTGGATAGTTGTTAAATTGATTGACCCATCATGTTTAGATTACTGCGTACCATAAAAGTTCACATAGAGAGTATTGTCCCTATGATCGAACCTAACCATGCAGATATTAAAAACCAATAAAACAAAAGCACAAAAGTGATTCTTTGTCGAGTTGATCAACACTCTGCTGGCTTAGCTATGCATGAATGTAAGCAATATACACCTTGAACGGTCTGGGTAAATCAAGCCACCGTGTATTATTCCAATACTAGATAAGTTCACGCTCGATACGTAAACAAACAAAAGGTTAATGACAAGGAAAACAAGGTTTCAACACTTACGTATATTGGATTCGATCATAGGCATAAGAATCAAAAGTTCAACCCTACAGGTATTAAACAATTTGAAACATGCGAGTCATATCGGTCAAGTATGGTATCCAATCTTTTAGACATGAGCCAAGTCGGAAAAATATGCTAAATGGGTCATTGTGAGAAGGACTAGGGTTAAAAAATTTGGGTTTCAGTTTTCTCTGTTCCAAGAGTCTCTCGGGTTAACCCAACTGAATTCTAACCCATGTCCTGTGAGGCGAATAAGACTATCGAAAAGTCCAAACTATTTTGGTTAGGCCCAATTACTGAATGATACGATTTGAGATTCATCGAATTGCGAGTTCACTCATTTTCCTTTGATTTTATTTAGTTAGTATTAGTTCGGCTTGTGTACAAACCATGTTCTATGTTTAGACTTGCTTGGAGACAAGAAAGATTTAAACGTAGGGGAATTTGATCAACCAAAATTATACATTCTGGAACACGAGGTTTAGAGCACAATTCTGACCATTACTTTGAGTATTCAAGTTTAATTGATAAAAAATACATGCAAGTTCTTGGTTCTGCCAAGTTTTGATATTTTGATGCAGGTATAGGGGATTAAAGGACCAACAGATAAAAAATCAGAGCCCAGAGCTTAAAGCAGAGCAGAAAACAGCAAAAGACATCTGCTTGCGGGACGCAAGGATTCTTTGTGGGCCACAAGTATATTCTCCAAGAGTCCAGAACAAGACAAAAACTGCTTAAGTTGGCCATGCGAGCCGCAAGGTATCATTGCGGGCCGCAAGTTATTTCTCCAAGAAGTCAGAGGAAGTCATAAAAAACCTTGCGAGTCACAAGAGAAAGCGAAAGTTGTGCACTGAAAGGCTGGCATGAGAGCCATATACACAATAGTTTGCTGGCTGAAAAGATCTCTTGCGGGCTACAAAGAACAAATCTGGCATCATTATGCTCAGAATTTAAAGGAGAAATGGGGGAAACATGCCTATCTCGTTTTTTTTTTGTCTCCCCAAATCCAATTTTGAGTCTCCATAGGCGATTATGAAGGTCAAGGAAGGTGGTCTAGGTTTTGTACAAGAGAAAGACAACGATACATCACACGAGTCTTTGGTTTTTCTACCCTTTTCTCTCTTTCTTTCTATTCTCTTGTAATGAATCTATCTTTTGTACTTGTAGAAGCCATGAGAGGTTAAACACCTCTCTAGGGTCTTAGGGTATCTATGAAAGTTGCTTCTTAACGTTTGAATTATTATAAACGACTTGTTATTTGGTATTGCTTCTTTGGATTTACTTGTTTATCTTTAGGGCTTGATGATTTGAATTGAGAAATCGTTTGTTGAATCTCGACCAAAAGGAAGCACTCGATCGTTATTGTACTCGAGAAGGACCTAGTTGATTAAGAGATTAGTTAGTTGTCCTTGAATCATAGTACCATTGCGTAGTTGCCCAGTATTGAGGCTTAGGAACGATTAACCGCGGTGCGTACGTCAATTCTAGCATAACCCGGTGTTTGACTAACCCTCAACTTTGGTTTACGCTAGAGTAGGTATTAGCTCGAGAGATCAATTGTTAATACCTACCATTGTTCACCTTAACCTATATCATAATGGTTGTTGAACTCATCAAGTTGCTAAAAGAAGTAAGCGAATGGAGAATCTAAGGACCTAGGTCTCCAACCTTGATCACACACCAACCTTTTATTATTCTTTTACGATTGGTTATCGAACAAACTTTCAATCACCAACATTTTTACTTGCTTAGGGTTTTAATCATTTGGTTCCCGTTAGAGGTCGACTTGTCCCTGAGATCGACACCTGAACTCTTACCGATGACAATCGTACACTTGCAACTAGAAAATGATATTCGAGTACTTAAAACTTGGATATATAACATATAGAAATACCGCATCGGGCACTTGAGTTTCAATTAAATATACCCGTTAGGTATAAATAAAATAATAATTACAATAAAATCAATATAAATTGTCACAACAACAACGACAACAACGACAACAACAACAACAACAACAATAATAATAATAATAATAATAATATAATAATAATAATAATAATAATATAATAATAATAATAATAATAATAATAATAATAATAATAATAATAATAATAATAATAATAATAATAATAATAATAATAATAATAATAATAATAATAATAATAATAATAATAATAATAATAATAATAATAATAATAATAATAATAATAATAATAATAATAATAATAATAATAATAATAATAATAATAATAATAATAATAATAATAATAGGAGATAGGATAGGATGTTCCATGAAGCACCAAATCGCTTGTGCTCCACATTCATATCTTCAATATCAAAGTTCTAATGTCTAACCCAAAATGTTGAACATGATCTACATATTGAAACTTCCTTGAATATTGAATTTACATTTTTTAAAATTTGTTGCTATTTTTTACAGAGGTGGAAAAATCGCTCATATTGTTGGTCCAGAAGCCGTTTGGTGGGTAATGTTCCAGCTCTCTAAAAATAGCACACAAAAAAACAGAAAATTAAATCTCTAATAAATTTTAATATGTAGATCATGTTCACAATTTAGATCAAACGTTTGAATTTTGAAATTGAAGATACAAATGTATGCTCGGTTTGGTGCTCCATGAACACCCCAGCCTATCCCTACTACTACTACTACTAACAACAACAACAACAACAACAACAACAACAACAACAACAACAACAACAACAATAATAATAATAATAATAATAATAATAATAATAATAATAATAATAAAAAAAAAAAAAAAAATTTAGTAGTTTAGTAGTTATTGTAATTTAATTGTTGAACATCTGTTATCGTTTTTTTAAATGCTACCATATTCATTAGTGTAGGTTTGCTTTGTTATGTATTTCCCTTTTTTATGATTAAATATTCTTACCAATTATGTGTAATCAGTAGAAATTATTATTTGTTTATTCGTTATTTCTGAAAAAAAAACATAACAGACGGAGGATAGCTAATTAATTAGAATCCATTCTTGTAATAAATTGATTTAATAAAAAAAGAAGTATCTCTTTCAATTAAATTGAACTTTACTGCTAGAAAATGCTAGGTTGTTCGGATACTTCAAAATCTTGCCGCTAGAGGTGGCAAATCGGGCGGGTTCGGGTTAGGGTCGGGTCTCGGATCATCATGCGTTGATATTTGTCGGGTTTCAGGTCTTTCGGGTTCGAGTCGGGTCGGGTTTCAATTATCTAGTTTCAGATATTTTTCGGGTTTCGGGTTTCGGGTCTTTCGGGTTCAAATAGGGTCGGGTTTCAATTATCTCGTTTCGGGTATTTTCGGGTTTCGGGTCTTTCGGGTCAGGCGAGTCGGGTCAGTTTGTCTTCAAAAGATTATCGGGTCACGGGTCTGATCAGGTCGGGTCTCGGGTCATCATGCGTTGATATTTGTCATGCGTCATGCGGCTTGCGTCATGCGTCATTGGTGCAACGTCGGAGAGACGTCATGCAGCGTACAGTGTAGTAGTGGTGTCATGCAGATTGTAGGAGCGGTGCAGCGTCACACGACTTGCAGCGGCGGAGTTCATTTTAGTCAAGACATGTACAAGTACAATATTAATTGATTGGTTGATATCAGTTTGATAAGGCCAAATATTCAAACCAGACTTTATTCTTGTTTCTTAAGTTGATCTCGAGTCTCTGATCTGTTGTGTTCGGGTCATGTCGGGTCATCTCAGATTGCGGGTCATGTCGGATTGGCGGGTAATGTGATCTCGGGTCATTTCGGGTTTCGGGTCATGTCGGTCCGGGTCGGGTCGGGTACCGGGTCATCTGATCTCGGATCTTTTCGGGTTTCGGGTCATATCAAATCAGGTCGGGTCGGGTATCGGGTCATCTGCTGCCGGGTCTTTTCGGGTTTCGGGTAATATCAAATCAGGTCGGGTCGGGTATCGGGTCATCTACTGTCGGGTCTTTTCGGGTTTCGGGTCATATCAAATCAGGTCGGGTCGGGTTATCTATTGTCGGGTCATTTTCGGGTTTCGAATCATATCGGGCTACTCAGGGTCGGGCGAGTTTGTTGGGTCAGGTCGGGTCGGGTTCTGCCACCTCTACTTGCCACACCACATATCGGATACGCGTGCGATACGCATCATATACTCCACGTAGTGTATCGTATTATTTTAATATTGGAATACGACATGATACGGTAGGATACGGCTGGAATACGACAGGATATAGTCGGGATACGGTACATGATACGTTACGATAGGAAAAATGTGCGTTGGAAAGTATTTTGATCATAAGTTCTTCATCCGAACTCCGATTAAGCTAATTCAAAGTGCGTTGGAAAGCTAAAAAAAGAGTTTTACAATCTTGGCTTATCATCTAGGATATTCTCTCTCTTGATTTATGCAGTAAAATATACTAAATTAGAGCAGTATCATGAATTCTTACAAAACAAACATAATTTAATTATAATTATTTCTAAAACCTACACAACAATATATATCATTATTTTAGAACAAAATACTGAATAATATGTATCTATAGTGATAGTTGAATGCAAACAAAATCAAACATATTAATATATAATGTGATTTTTTTATTATTCTATATATACTTTCGTATTCTAGTTTTTTTTTTAAATGACGTATCCGACACTAGTACCGTATCTGATACGGTACCGTACCCGCACCCATGAAACATAGGAAAAATGTTATCATGATTCGCGAGTACATTAATGAACTTTTAAAGTGATTGCCATGTGTCAATTATAGATTGGCCGACTCCAGCGTGGCCAGGACTCCAGCGTGGGCAGGAGAGTCACTTTTCGAATTATTAGAGCATCTCCATCCCTGAAACTCTTGGAGTTTCTAATATGGCGTGACAGTTTCTAAATGAGTTTTAGAGATGTAGATGAGTTTACTATTTAGAAATTTTGCTCAAGAGTTTCTTATTTAGCAACTATGCTTTAGAGTTTATAAACTGTGACGTGGCGTACTCATTAGCTAAAATTGATCCGTCTTCCATAATATTGATAATATTTGCTGACGTGGCAATTTAGAAACTCTAACTTTTCAGTTTTAGAGATGAAGAGTTTAGAAACTAAAAAAAATTAAATTTCTAAAATTGATGTGACAATAATTTAGAAACTCAAAATATTTCACAAATGGAGATGCTCTTAGATAAGTCAGTAAGACGAGGAATTTGCGATGGAGAGCAGAAGAGGGAGGAGAGAGGAGGAGAGGGGGGAGCTGTAAGCAGTTCAATCACCAGCTTACATCAGTGAGCATGTGATTGTTGTCAAAATTAATATAGTTAAGTTAATACGCATGATTTACCAAAAAGAAAATACTGCATAAATTTGAACTACTCATGTTTGATTAAAACTTGAGATAATTTATTTGAGGAACGATAAGAATCTGAGTCATCAAATTTCATAGATCACAAATTGTGATCAGTGGCACAATATCCCAAATAAGACGGATACAACAAAAGTTTCATGTGACAAAAAAAAAAACTTAAGATCATTAAACTACTGTGCATATAGTTTGCCAAAAATACTATGCATAAATTTGTATTACGCATGTTTGATCTTTCTATAGCACATCACAGTCATGAATGAATTAAACATGACCAACATATATATTAGTGCTAGCAGTTAGATTTAAACAAATTTCTCCTGAAATAGTAATGGTTGTTTAAAATTTGTACATATCGCATAGCAGAACTTGCATCCAACTAAACACACGTAGAAACAACTATAAATGTTCTTTATTAAGAATTAAGCACAACAATATGTGTCAAGCAACTACCATAAGAATTTTTTTTTTATTTTTCATCATGCAACTATCCTCAAATATTCACAGTTTCACACAGTCACACACACACTGACACACAATCATTCTAACTTGAAGAACAAAACCAAAAAAAAAAGGTGAAAACAAAAGACAAAAGAAAAAGATATACCTGCAAATCATAAAATCAGTTTCTTTTTTTCTTTTTTTGAACTAAGGAAGGGAGAAGGAGATCCTTTCGGCCTCACGTTCTTCCCCTTCCCTGACCTTTCCAAAAGGCACGTGCAAAGGCGACCGACCATCTCCTGTCACGTGAGCAATGGTTCTACTATTCGTCTGCAACATTGACTCCATATATTCCGAAACGCGCCAAACCTTAACGGAACGGTCAAGGCTTCCGCTATACACCACCCATCTTTGTCCCCAGTCTTTCATACCCAACCCCAATTCATACCTCTCCTCCTCCACCACCACGCACTTCACCGGCCCCTCATGACCAGTCAACATAGTCACCTTCGTGTGGGCCCCACCCTTCTGCTCCCTCTTCCACACGCACAAGCTCTTATCGGCCGACCCGCTCACGAGTAATCGACCCGAAATCGCGAGGCACAAAACCGCCATCTTGTGGCCACGTAAAACGCCTCCGTAAGCAAACCGCCGGTTCATGTCCCAAAAATTCACCTTCCCTTCAGATGAACCTGCATAAACAGCGCCGGTTTCTGTCGACACCGCAATTGATGTGACCGCGCTTTCTCCTTGAAGCAGTGTCTTCACAAGCATGTGTCGTGTCGTCGTCCCGCTTTTGCTTTTCGTTATCTCTCTTCGCCACACCTTCACCTTTCCATCTGCAGAGCCGGTGAACACTAGGCCATCAGACCCAACGGCAACCGTGTTTACCGCATCATCATGTGCTTTAATGGATTCCAAGCATTTAAAATCCGATACCCGCCAGACCTTAACTGTTCTGTCCCATGAACCGGAATATAGCAAGCCTGCTTCTTTGTCTAGGCTTAGACATGACACGGCATCAAAATGGCGTATCCATACTGTGTTACGGTTCCGCCTGACCTCCACATAGTTTGATGGGTTAATGGAGCTCTTTATGAAATCCTTCATCAATGGGAGAGATGCGACCCGTTTATACACTGTCGGATCCTTGCGCGAGACCTTCCATACTCTTATCTTGCCGTCTTGATGGCCTGTAAAGATCTTACCATTGGAGATAACCATAGCTTTGACAAACCCGCTACTGGATTTAAACCCTGTAAACTCATGCTGGTTTTTCCAAACCCGTATGTTCCTACTCTCAGACCCGGTAAATAGCAACTCACCAGAAGCGGCTAACGAGTACACATGCCCCTCCTCTCTAACAAGGGATCCAACCAGACCAGTGGTGGGGCCCTCATCAAAGAAGCCTCCAAAACGGATCCATGGAGACTTGGTGTAAGGAGAAGGCATGGCAGGATTCCATGGCGAAAGATTATTGTAAGGAGAAGTAGAGGTGCTTGCCGGATACATTTCCGACGAGTAATCAGGACTTGTACCTGAAGATGGGGTGGCTAAATTGTTATGGGTCGAGTCGTCTTCTTCGCTGTTTGGTTGCGGGATTATTGGATCTGCTCGAAAGAGGTTTATCAAGTTCTTCAACCTCTTGGGACTACTCTTTTCTTTGTAGTCTCTCATGGCTGATATAGTGATATATACTCTTGAACTAATACCAAAAAAGTTAATTAGAAAAGTATGTATGCAGGTGGAGATGTAGAGAAATCAGAAATGTAGAAAGAATCAATGGAGGAAATCCCGGTTGCAAGAAAACCGAAAGGTCAAACCTAACAAGAGAAAGAAATCAAAAGAAAGAAGCTAGAAAGGAGATTATAGCTAAGAGGTGCAATTGCAAAGAAGAAAATTAATTTGAAGCGGCTGCTGAAAGTTGAGTAATGAAGAAGCTGCAGTATATATAGACCAACTGCCACGTGTAAGGTGTTTCTTTTTCTAATAAAAATAACAAGCTGAGAATTCTGACACCGTTTCAGAAATTCAGATTCTCAATTAAAATCATTTTTAGATAAAATTTGAGTTGTAAATGTATGATCTGAGCACAAAGTTCTGACAATATTATTGAGAATTTGTGTAAAGTCTGAACGTAATATTCAAATAACACAATGTGTTCAGATAATACAAATGAACTCAGAATAAACGAGTCTGAACTCAGAATAAACGCAGTCTGAACTCAGAGTTCACAAATATGTACGAAAAAAATTGATTGAGAATCTAAATTTTTGAATGTATGCATTTAAATAACACTTCTAACCGCATGAATTTACAAAATAGAGTCATAAGCATTATATTTTTTGAAACAATGTCAGACATGTTATTCTTATTTTTTTTCTGGGTTCGCGCGAAAAAAATTCTCTGCAGGAAGTGTGAGACTGCAGGTGCATTGCTTTCTCTGCACGGAAATAGTTGGCGCCTTTGAAAAGAATATTGGATCTCTTGAAACGCTTTCGTGTATGATGCCTGTATGCTACCTATGAACATCCTTGATATATAGTTGGTATGTTGATATTTATAGAAACATCTCTCTATAGTTGATAAGTTAATATCATAAAAACATCTATTCTCTCAAATTATGAATTGATATAATTTATAATTAATGCACTCGCGTGACAATTCTTAATGTGATTCAAACAAGAAATAATAAATTAAAATTAATGTTAATTTAGTGCTATTTTTCTAGCCTTATAAAATATAGAGTTCGCAAGTTATTTTATCATCTCATCCTTATTGTCCTCCTCCTCCTCCTCGTCGTTGTTGTAGTTGTTATCGTTGTTGTCAATATTATTATATAATCATTATTGTTATTATAATAACCATTGCTTATATAGTTATTCTTATATATTGTTATTATTGTGGTTGTTGTTGTTGTTATTATGAGTTAAAGAAAATAAAAATATTCTTTACTTCATTTATTTTCTTCATCATTATTCAAACAACATTTTTACTAATTCGAATAGCAAAAAGTTATCACTATTTGTAACCGTCAACTCAAATCCCTTACACGATCCAAACACATCAAAAGTGAATAATCTATAACTGTATAAGATTGAAGATGCTCGTACCGCTTACAAACGAGTTGTAAAATGTTATGCAATATTTTTTAGACAACTGAAAATTCAAAAGCGATATCTATTCTTGAAATCACAATTAATTTGTATATATTGTCTCATCGTATACAAGTCATTTACAATTGAGAATAAGATGCAAAATAAGGTTATTCTAATCATCATTCCACTTGGTTCTTGAGGGATAAAATATCAATACGGTGCATATTTGTGCTATTAATTTTTTTTATTAGATTTAGTAGATGCTTACATATCCAGTTATGTTAAAAATAATAAATATATTGTCCTAGAGTTCTTAAAATGAGAAAAATGATCAATTTTTGCTATAAAAAATAAAAATGATCAACTTTTGTTGCGCAAGAGTTCTTAAAAGTAATTGCTTGTTTAAATTAATATGTTTCAAAAAACAATATATAGAAATCCAAAGTACTTCAATTGGCATCAGAAATGCATTGTGGAAAGCAAATATGCAAGGATAGGAAAAGTGATGACTTGTAAGCTGTGTTGCACAGGTGCGGATGCGAGTATCGTATCGAATACGGTGCGAGTGCGGCGATACTTTAATTTCAAAAGACGTTGAATACGGATACGACTATATATAATAAATTTAAAATAAAAAATGAATAATATCATAAAAAAATATATTAAAAAAACAAAAACAAACAAATAAATAAGCACCCAGCCGCACCCGAGGAGCACCCAGTCGCACCCAAGGAGCACTCAGCAGCACCCGAGACCGCACTCAAGCCGCACCTAAGACCGCATCCAACCGGTCAAACCTATTAAAATAATAGAGTGCGTTATGTGATGCACCCGAACGCATCGGTGCACCGGAGCCGCACCCGCACCCGATACGGATTCTTCTGAATATTGAAAGAACCGAAGTAACATAGCTTGTAAGTTAACAACTGTTAGAAAGCAACATATAGTCACGCATATATCTTCACATGAGATCCGGCTTCATTTAAAGAAAACGGGACGGTAGTGGCGAGTTTGGGGCTGATTTGGCATGGACTGGGGAATTTCCTATTGGAGAAAGATAGGTCAGCTCTTTTGCAACAAATAGGAACAGCTTATTTTAGTTAAACGAGTTCGGTGACGTGTCCTGTTGTTTCCGGTCGGATACCATTTTTGTGTGTTCATACTTCTTACTCAATATCCTGTCTAAATTCCGGATGAGGATTATGATAGGATGACAAGTTTACTTCAAATTTTAACTAATTTTATGAAGATAAAATTCAATTTGAATTTCCCATTTTGCTCATCAAAATTTTTTTGGAACAAAAAGTTTTGTTATTGTTATTGTTGTTGTTGTATTTCATGTCTGATCTATATATCTAGCATCAGCAATTCACGGATTGCAGGGTCTCAGCAGATCATCACTTCACAGGTCACCAATGTTTTATTTTAGCTTAGATATTTATATTATTTCTAAGAATAAAAAACAAAATCTTCAATTAATTAAGCATTAACTTCAGTGTCTATTGTGTAAATACTTTTATTAAGGGAGCTGAGATATAATGTTGTCACTGACTCACTGGTAGCATCATGGATACAGGCTGTATCAATATTATATATAAAGCTTGCTAAGTGTCGGCGTGTTCAATTTTTCTAACACTCTGACACTTTGTTTTGCTATTCAACTTGCATTGTACGTGTGTTCAGGTTATCGGACACAAGACAAGTCATTAATTTCAATATAAATCATTAATAACATTAATTTCACGTCATTAATGCTCACACCTTTCTCATTTCATATAAATCACCATGCTTTCAAAAAAACATAAGAAAAATATATGATATTTATTATTATATCTCTAATTTCAGTGAAACAATGTTATGTAACAAAAAGATTGAAGTTAGTATAATTGTACTTTTTATTTTTCTAATATAAAATGTTTCTTCTTAAAAAAAAGTCAAGATACGACGGTACGCCGCAATGCAATTTCTAGTTTTTCATATTAATTGTTTTATTTTGTGTTAATAACTTTATTACGTAACTTATTTGTTAAGTGTTATTATTTATATTGACTGCAAAATAAGTTAAATGATATAAGATTATTTCATTTTGGAGTTAGTATTATTTAATGTTAGTGTAATTCAAGATAAATAAAAAAATATTGTGCAAAATAAGTTAAATGATATAAGATTATTGAATGGCCAAAATTCAATTAACGTAAAAAATCATTACCGGGAACGGTAAAATAATGATATTTTGTAACCTATTATTTTATTATATGTATACATATACATGTAACAAGCAAACTTTTCATTGATACCAAACTAAATATTTAGTTTATTCATTACTTCTTTTACAACTCCATGATTAAAGAACTGAGCTTTGTATCAGCCAAGGTGGGAGATGCTCCTCCGTTCAATTTTAGCAACTATATGGGGAAAATTTTAGGTAATAGGGAAAAGGTACTCTAGTTAATTCAAGTCACTTCGAATCATTCGATTTTAATATATGACACAAATTTTAATTTATCTCAATGACTCGGAGTGACTTGGTGTATTTAGAGTATTGATAAGTCAAATTATTATACATTTAAACAGAGGTTAATTGTGTTAATTTGAGCAACTTATTGTTTAATTAAATTAATTTATGTTAAAATTATGCAAGAGTTTGAGTTACTGTTCTAGATTTATTTTAATTTCAAAAATAAGTATTTTAGAGTCGTAAGAGCTTGTTCCGACGATCTAAATCAAATCGAAAAATTGCACAAGTTGAGAAGCAACTTTTGTACCTCGCCAATGGCCGAAAGTCTCAATAAGTTCAATGCAAGAGGAACATCTCAAGAACTTATAAAATTTTCAAGACAACAATTCACTATAACTAGCCTACGGTCGAAAGAAAGAAAAGCATACAACCGAAGTCAGGATTAGCAATGCAAAGCTTCAATACTTAGCCGTGTTGGTACCTGCAAGAGTGTCAATTATTAGTCTAAAAATAAAGAAATAAAATAAGACGCAAGCATACAAAACAAATAAGCTTGAGCATGAACATACAAGGCTAACTTAATTTCAAAAAAAAAAGCAAGGACCTAAGTGCAAAAAAATAGAGAAGAAAAGATGAAGAACCAATAGTTAGTCTATAGAAGATTGAGAGAAACTTGAAGGTAAAGTACTAGAGTTCTATATGATAATTAATGTAACAAGAGATCTTGAAGAAGTATTAGTGGTGGCAAATATGGTTGGTGCATGTTGGCAGCTGTGAAGCATTGGTTGGTGTTGGTCGCGGTGGAGAGAGATTAAATACATGATGAGAATTTTTTTAGATTTAGCTTTTAATATTTGTTGTTATATAATAATATATGTTACACTTGTTAATATCGGTTGTTGTAAACAATCCGGCATTAAATGATATACTTTTAATGTCTGTCTTCCTACACAACAAATATTAAAAATATTGATACCGGATTGTCTAAAACAACCTGTATTAAATGGTATGCTTTTATATCGATTTTTCTATACACCCAGTATAAAGATCCTGAATCACTTTTCCACAATATCTGACGCACATTTTATACTACTTTTTGTGAAGAACCGTTATAAAATGCTTTTACAAATTTTTAAGTATGTCACTTACCCTTAATATCTCATGTTGTAAATAACGGATATAAAATGAAGGATGCTAAAGATCCTTTTTCTTCAAATATTGAAAAAGCTAAACCTCACTTTCCGCATTGATTCAATTCAATTATGTTTTGTTTTCCGTCTGATTTTAAGAAAAATGAAATTAGCAAGGAAATGTTTCTACTGGAAATTCAACTAATTATTAATTGTCATGTCACTTTCTACATAAATAATATCTTACAGATTTATATATTAAACCCAGAATTAGTAAAGTGTTCATTACTCCCAAGGAAATGTTTTGGTAGCCACAAAATTTACTCAGTGATCATGTGAGCAATCTGATAATAAATTGAATCCTTTTAGGGTAATACCGTAATACCGTTTTCCACAGTAAATTATTTCTTGAAACAAATAAAAAAAACTGAGTTTGAAATCAAGTATAATTACACTATTAAATTAGGGCAGAATTTCTTATATGTTCTTCTAAATGTTTCAATTTATGTATTTTCTCCTCTGAAGTTTCTAATATTATATTTACCCTTTTAAAACACAAAATCTCTCATATTTGCCTATTTCATTATCAATTCCACTTAAATCAATTCTCCACAAAAAATTTATATTTTACCCTCATATTTCATAATATCATCTTGTCTGAAAAATATCAAATAATACGGGCAAACAATTTTTTTCTTATTTCTCATGTTGCTTTACATTCTCGTATACACCAATATATATATATATATATATATATATATATATATATATATATTTGTGTCCTTTTATTTATTGTCGAAGTTCTCATATTTTACCAATATTTATTGTCAGAGAATGTACCTAAAGCCACATTGAGAAATAAAGAATGTTATTAACTAAATTTTGTTTTATTTAATATGAGGAAAAAATAGAAATTTATTCATGTAGAGTTAATTTAAATAAAATAGATAATGAAATGAGTAAATAAAAAAAAACTAGTATTTGTTAGTATTTGTGACTTGTGTGGTTGACCGTCAAGGCGTCAAAACAATATCTATATATATAATTTCTTTTTTTTTCTTTTTTTTGTGCCAGCACACATCAAGTCGTTGCATCACTGCGGCGCTGATGAGAAAAATGCCAAATGCTAAAGAAAAACAAGTACAAAAGCCACTTGTTGTATGATTGGTTACTGGGGATATTTGGCACTTGGCATGAGGAGTTGAGATCAGACAAATGGCATTAAATAGGGGCGGTTTGTCCATGTAATAGCGAGAGTCGTTTTCTGTACAACCGAAGAAAGAGGCAATATGACAATATCACTTGGCGTCGGTATTACAATAATAAAATTATAATAAATTATTTAAATAATAAAAAAAAAACAACAACAAAAAAATCTGCAAAAAAACTACAGTAATTTTGCTGTAGCGGTAAAAAGTGAAAACACTGTTCATTTCATTGTGAAAATGAAGTGACGTAAATGTTGCGTCATGAGTATATAAAATAGAATAAGCAAGTAGCAAGTTGGGATCAGATCACACCTGAATTTTTCTGATTCTGGATTAAAAGTTTAGCAATTTAGCATATTTACATTCTCAAGTGTTTTTCCTGATTTGGGATTTCTTTGGTTCTGAATCGTGTACAGAGTTTATTTGGAATTGGCCGCCTGTTACGTACGTATGGTGACACGTATCTACTTGACATTTATTTTATCTGGTTTTGTTCCATTCTGATTCCTATTTAAGTAATTAAAATCTGAGAACTTTTTGTACAAATTTAATTATTATCATTACTTTTAGGGCTGCTAATGAACAAAATGAACTGGACACAATTGAATATTTATGAAATGAACTATTTCTTGATCTTGGTTGAAGTTTGGTTCATGTCTAATTGCTAAAACTGAACTGAACTAATTGTGGACTAATTGCGAGTTCAATGTGAAATTAAATGAAAATATGTTCAAACATCACAATAGATCAATCAAGTTCTAACTCTCTGTTTTACAGAGAGAGAACTAAGTTATTCGCACAAAAAAACTTAAGTTATTCAACACATTGATTAAAAAAACTTTCATTTAAAGATGAGTGTGCACTATGATGTTCAGATCAGATCCGCATAGTTAGCTTATGAACAAACAGTGAACATTATTCGATTATATGATGAACTGAACATGAACTGAATATTAATAGATATGAACTTGATTTAGTCATAGACTTCAACTCCTAATCAACAGACTGAACATGGATTGAAATCCATCAATTAGCCGTCCTAATTATTTGAAGGATGTTAGTTGATTTAAACCTAACGATTTTGGAACTTTACAAATTTAATTTAATCGGCCATTAATTAAATCAGGCTTTGTCAGTAGAAAGAACACGCGTTAGGTAAAAAGAAATTTCAATAGCCGCTAAGAACATTCCGAACCGATCTTAAATTATCAATTGTAATCGATGTTCGCTCTTTTACGCTGATATTATTAATTAGAGAAAATCTTTTGCTTTTGTTTATCACTCTCTTTATTTTTTTGTCTTATTTTATTTTGTTACTTTTTAATTTTTGTCTTATTTTTTTATTAAATACTTCTTTCTTTCTCTTGTAAGGACATATTTTTTCATTTTTTATTTTTTTATCGTTTTTTTTTTTACTATCTTCTCTTCGACAATAAATGTTAGAAACAACGAAAAAGCGTCAAAGACGAAGGTGAAGTTCGAATTGTCGACAAATCTGAGAACAAATAAATGATGACAAATCTAAAAACAAAGATGAAAGTCAATGAACGATCTTGAGAATGCATCTAACTTTCTTCGTAGTCACTATGACAATTTTTTTATAAAAGAAAGAAATAAAAGTAGAAAGATGAAAATATAGAAGACGTGCTTCTAATATAAACACTTGTTCATAATACACTTAGGCGCCTAGGTGTAGTACTAAATTTCTTTCGGTTTACCAACTAGGGACCTAACGCAATTTTATCAAGTTATGATCAATTAAGCAATTCAATCAATTAACAATCACACAAATGCAACTAGTAGAAATTGAAATAAGAAATAGTTAAGAGAATGTGATGGCTCAAGAATTGTTGTCAGAGTTCGGCTTGGCCAACGTCTTCGGGTCTTCGGCGCCACCGCTTCGTGCGGTAATAAGCCTGGTCCGCTTACTAGACAAAGTTGAAATTACAAGGTAGAATTCAATCTCCTTTACACACACCGATAGGATGATTGAACCGAAATCACACAAGCTGACAAAGAAAAGACAAGTAGATAATGTAATAGTAAAATGGGATGCACAAGTAATCTCTAAAAAATCTATAGATTAATTTAGCTAGTTAAAGATTGAGATTTTGAGCAAGATTTTGCAAAGTAATATGAGCTCTAGAGTGCACAATAATGGTGGTTGTTGAAGGTTTTGAATAGGCTAAGTTTCAGTGAAAAGAAAGGTTGAAGAAGATGGCCTTTTATAGGGGTATAAATCTGCCAAAAGTTAGGTCATCGAGTTTTAGCGTTATAACATTAGGTACTGTACAAATTTTGACGTTATAATGCCAAGTCAGACCAGGACAAAATTTTCTGACGTTGGATTTGGCATTTTCTGAAACTTTAACTTAGTGTTATAACGCCATACGATGTACAAAATCTAGCGTTATAACGATTAATCAGGTCAGGACAAGCTGGGCTGCAATTTGAATTTTGGTCTAGCGTTATAACGCCAGGCTTGACGTTATAACAGATTAATTTGGATCATTCCAAGATTTTGTAAATTCTA
The DNA here is from genome assembly GCA_964058865.1 of Eleocharis quinqueflora. NCBI lineage: Eukaryota > Viridiplantae > Streptophyta > Magnoliopsida > Poales > Cyperaceae > Eleocharis > Eleocharis quinqueflora. The sequence goes on along the minus strand of CAXKVX010000309.1, from coordinate 464,025 downwards.
GATTTTTCACTATAGCGTTATAACGCCAGGATTGGCGTTATAACATTAAGTCTGGGACATTTCAGGACTTGGCTTTTTTCAAATAACTATACTCTAGCGTTATAATGCTAGGGATGTCGTTATAACGAATTAATCTGGATCATTTCTAGATTTTGCAAACTCTGAATTTTACATTGTAGCGTTATAACGCCAGGCTTGACGTTATAACGCTAAGTGTGGGATATTTCAGGACTTAGCTATTTTCGGATAATTGCACTCTCGCATTATAACGTCAAAGTTAGTGTTATAACAGGTTATTCTATTCTGTTGATAATGTTGCTTGTTTAATCCCAATTTTCAACCAACTAAATTTAGTTTTGATAAACCTAATTGTTACTTCTGCTCTAATCTTGATGATTTAAATGCTTGTTCTTCCTGATTCATCGTTGTGTCCCTTTTGAGTTTTATACAAGCATCCCTACAATAACTTCAAAACACAAGAGACGGTAAAGTTCAAAATTATTTTGCAAAATCAACAAACTTAAGAAATTATTTGATGCAACAGTTCAGTAGTATGAACACATTTTTAACTAGTATGGACACCTATAAAAATATTAGCAGAGTAAATAGGATGTTATTATTAACTATGACTACATTATTAGTTAGTATGACCACCTGAGAGGCTAGTATGACCACCTGAGAGATTAGTATGACCACTAGAGGAGTTAATATGATCACATCCTTAGTTAGTACGAGCACTTGAGCAGCTACCATGACTACTTGAGAGGTTAGTATGACCACCTAAGATGTTAGTATGATCATATCCTTAGTTAGTATAAGAACTTGAGCAATTATATGACCACACTATTAATTAGTATGACTACTTGAGATGATAGTATGACCACCTAAGAGATTAGTATGACCACGAGAGAAGTTAGTATGACAACCAAAAGAGTTCGTATTACCATATTCTTAGTTAGTATGAGCACTTCAGTAGTTATTATTATTGGATTAAACTCATCTCTTGTTTGACAATTTGCAAAATAAATCAGTACTAACCTTGCACAATTGAATTTTGTTGAGATGCAGGTTGACACAGGTACACAAGTGTGATGCAAAGGGTCAAATATGCTTATACAAGTCAAGACATACTCAGAGACATCAAGAGCAAGCACATAAGGCATTCACAGAGCCATGCGTTATGGTAACACATGCCAAACCGTCACAACGGGTGTACGACCCGTCATAACGGGTGCTCAACCCGTCATAACGGGTGCTCAACCCGTCACAACGGATTAAGAGGAGAAGAGATGAGTAGAGAAGGAATTTTCAGAGCCATGCGTTGTTGTAATGCATCCTAGAGGCGTCACAACGCATTCCCAATCCGTCATAACGGGTTCCTAACCCGTCACAACGGGTTATTGCTCAAGGTGGCCCAGAAGTTAGTGGAAGAAGCACAAAATGGGCATTTTTGGAAATGTGCCAACCCGATAACGGATTCTGTAACCCATCACAGAGTTTTGTAATGCATGAGGCTATTTTCAAGACTCTAAGATGTGCTCAGCCTATATATACATTGATGATACTAACATGAAAGACATCTGAAATCTCCCATAAGCTTTCAAGCATTCAATTGAGCATCAGAAAGAGCTTTAGAGCCTTCTCCTACAACTACCTAACCCGAGAGATTTATGATAGCTACTATTGTTTAATTGTCAATCCGAGAACACTTCTGTACTTGATTGTGTAGTCAATCGGACATTTTACCTTGTAGAGTGGTGTAGTCCTTGCATAGTTTTAGGAATCTAAGATTGGTTTGCCTATTGAAAAGAAATCAAAGATAGGATCCACAATTGTAAAGAACAGTATTGTTTAGTGGAATCGGTTCCGGAAGGAAGTTTTGGTTTCGGGAGCTCTGTGGATGTAGGCCTAGTTTGTTTGTAGGCCGAACCATGTTATATCGTGTGTTCTTGTGTTCTCTTGATTGTTCTTGCTCTTTACTCTCTCTCTTTACTATTATTGCACTTTGTTATTTTTGGATTGCTCAATTGCTCTTAGTACTTGCTTGCTGAAATTTTTAGCAAAGTGATTAAGGTCTAAAAGCTTGAATTATAATTGTTGTTAAAAGCTTCCGCACAGTACTTGACCTTAGTCTTTTCCCCTAAACTCAATTGTAACAACTATAACCACATTATTAGTTAGTATGACCAACAGAGGAGTTAGTATGTCCACATAGTTAGTTAGTTTGAGTACATTTCAATTGTTTTAAATGTTATTTTTGACAAAAAAAATAAGCACAAAATAACAATTGATCTTCGAACAGACGTAACTTTTGACTCTTAATTCTGATTCGCGAGTATGAACACTTTTTGGAAACGATAAGACATGACGAACAAACTTTACCGGGCTATAAGCCCATAATGACATTATTTTGACCCAAAAAATACTTCTAAAGCCTCAAAATTTCATTTTTAAGTTTTGCTGCATCTTTTTTGCTCAAATTTTCTCAAAAAAAATGTTCCAGCACATATAGTATGACCATCAGAGGAGTTCGTATGACAACATCTTTAGTATGAACATATCTCTTTAAATAGTGTAAAACAAACTTGAAACAGTTAGTATGAACATATCTTTCAACTAGTCTGAACACTTGTTTTATTTAGTCTGAGCACATATTTTATTTAGTCTGCACCTCATGCATTCTGTGCAAAACAACTTGAAATAGTGCAAAAACAGACTTGAAACAGTTAGTATGTACACCTCTTTCAACTAGTCTGAACACATATTTTATTTAGTTTGAACACTTATTTTATTTAGTCTGCACTCCATGCATTCTGTGTAAAAACATACTTGAAACAGTGCAAAAACAGATTCAAAATAGATAGTATTAACACATGTTTTTTTAGTCTAAATATCTATTTATTTAGTCTGCATCTCATATATTTTGTGCAAAAAACTTGAAACAGTACAAAAATAAAATTGAAACAGCTAGTATTAACATCTATTTATTTAGTTTGCATTCATATATTCCGTATAAAACAATCAAGATAGTGTGTAGAACGAAAACGTTAAAAAAAACGAGTACGATCTAACTTTCAATTTCTATTCGCTTCTGACTTTTTTGTTTTTCTTTTTTAACAAAATTAATTAAAAAGACAGAAGTGAGGTACTGAAAGTGAAGCACTGTGATTGGGGCTGTTAAGAGTGTTAGTTGTATCCTATCAATAAAAAAATTCACGTTTTAGATTTATATATAAGATAATAACTTGTCACGTGATTCTCGCCACCTGGCAAGAAAATATGGCGAGTAGGTAAGACTTTCGTTTTCAAATTTTCACGTATTCTTCGTGTTGACACGTATAAAGAGATTTGTTTTTGCGCTCTATTATTTGCTTGTTGCATTGCTTTTTCATTTTGTGCTGAAGAAGTTATTAAATATTAATCTCACTTAACAGTGTAAATACAACGTATATCATTGTTTTCGGTTGCGTGGCATACAACAAAGCCTCACAGAGACATAAATGCATAGTTGACCTTCTAGATGTACGTGTTGAATAAGGAGTGGAGGAGAAGTTATCTCATAAATGAATTCATAAATGAATAATTTGACAGTTTGACAGTTAGACATGAAACACTTAGCTCAATAAATTAAGTTGTTTTTTGATCTTTTATTGAAAGATTATAACTTTTAATAAAGTGCTAAAAAAATAAAACATTGTTCGTGGTATACAGATACGCTTTGTGGTGTTTTTTCTGAAAAGTCACCATTCATAGATTAAGTATCTAGATCAAAATTATTTTTTGTAGTAGTTTAAGATGTATTTTGTGATGTTTCATGAATATTTTCCACTCATTAATGAAATACTCCAACATGAAACATGCATTCGATGGGTTAAGTTCCATCGAGTTTTAACATCTGTACATAACGAACGATGCGTTTGGATACCCAAAGTCATTGTTATTTCACCATACTTCAAAAGACGAGCCGGGGACTTCCTAAGATACTTGACACCTTCTCTAATCTTATAAAGACAACCATCAATTGTACTAAGTCCATCTTGAACTACTAAATTCAAGAAGTGAGCACAACATCTAACATGAAAGAACAACCCCTCAAAGTGTAATTTTTCCCTACCTTCAAAATTATGCTTCAAAATGGCAGCTGCCCTGTCATTGTTGGATGCATTATCTAAAGTGATTGCTGCAATTTTATCTCGAATACCCATTTAATTAGACACTCTAAAATGCCATCAGATATTACCTCACCACTATGAGGTGGTGCAAGCTCATTAAATCCAATAATACGCCTTTTCAATTTCCAATCGGAATCAATAAAATGGGCAGTCAAACACATATACCCAATAATTTGATTAGAAGTCCAACAATCGCTTGTGAGAGAGATCATATCAACATTTCTGAAAATTTTCTTTATCTTCTCTCTTTCAGATTCAACCACTTTTATACAATCTTTTCTAATGGTTGCTCTACTCACTTTTTGATAAAGAGGATTCAAATACTTCAATAAAATGTTGAACCATTGGTACTCAACAAATGAGAAAGGCAACTCATGAGCTATGATCATTTTTGCTATTATTTCTCTAGCCTTCATTTGATCAAAACCCCCACTTGAGACAAACCCACCAACACTAGCACTCTCTACTGATTCAAAATTAATGATACCCGACTTTTTACCTTTTGCCTTTTTGACCATACCACATTGTTCGATGTGTCGCAAGAGAGTTGTTGTGGGGCCTCCTATTGAACACTTGTATCTTTTTTTGCAATAAGTGCATTCAGCTTTCTTCACGACCTTTCCTTTGTCTTGCACCTCAATTTCTACAAAATATTTCCAAGCATCCGAAGTTTTACTCTTTCGTTTTCGACCATCTGCAACAGGTACATCAGTTGCTGGCTCCCGCTGTGAACCATCAGATTGAACACTGTCTCCTTCGTCTCCAGACTCAACCAGCTCGTAATTTGTGCCATATGTTGGCTGAGATGCAGATGGAGGATTTGGTTCTCCAGATGTAGACATGTTGAACAATAAACAGCTACAATACCACAACAAAAATATATTATTACTAACCAGATATAACAGTAACCAGTCTGACAGACAGCCTAACAGTAACCAGATTTAACAAAAATATATAATTACTAACCAGCCTAACAGTAACCAGCCTAACAAAAATATATTATTACTAACCAGATTTAATAGTAACTAGTCTACTAGTAACCATATTTAACAGTAACAGAAAGAAATAAAAAGAGAGAAGAAAAATCGATAGATAATTATAATCTTTTCTAGCAGAGACAGTAACAGGAAGAAAGAAAAATCGATAGACAATTATTCCTCAGGCAGAAAAATCGATGGACAATTATAATCATTTCTTAGTTTTCTAGCAGAGACAGTACAGGAAGAATAAAAAGACAGTAGAAAAGCGATTCCTCACTCCTCATGCGGTAACAGTAAATAAAAAGACAGTAACAGTAAATAAAGAAAGATTTACCAGTAACTAGAAGGAGAAAAGCGATTCCTCAGGCAGGCAGCACTGCAGTAGGCTTAGTGAGTCCTGATTCCTGAATCAAGAGGAGAAAAGCGAGATAGTGTCATAGAGGAAGAAGGAGAGAGTAGACAACAATACAATCTCTGAGTTAGTGAGTTATGACTTACTGAATAGTGAATAACTGAATACTGACTTCGAAGTTCGATTGATGGCTGCCAGGCGGGTGAATCGGCTAACTGAGTGCTTGATAGGTGATGGCTTTGATGGCTTGAATGCTTGATGCAGCAAAAGAGGAGATCTGTCCGATCGGGTGGTTGTTACAGAAAAAATGCAAGAGAGGCGGTCGAATCGACGATTGGGTTGCAGTAGAGAGTAGAGATTGGAGAGCCAGACTGCCAGAGTAATTAGGGGGGCGGCAACAAGAGGAACTTGGGATCGAGAATGGCGATTTTGGGGGCGGCAGCAAAGAGTAAAGACAGAGAGAGAGATCGGAGAATTCGAGATCGAGAGAGAATGGCGATTTTGGGAATTTGGGGGCGGCAGATTAGGTATTTAGGTTTAGGTTTCTGTGTTGGGTTGGGGCTTGGGTAGTTCAGTAGTTGGGTACTTGGGTAATTCACATTTGGGCCGAATGTGGGTTTTTGAGAGTTATATTGGACAACAATTAATTATAGAATCAGTAACAGGGCTTCAAGGCCCATGAACATTATAACTCGAGCGAGTTCACGAGCGAGTTGTATGCGACTCGAACTCGAATAAAAAAAGCTCGAGTCAGCCAACTCGAGTCAGATTAACTCGAGCTGAAATCTGAGTGAGTTGCCACCGAGTTGATACCGAGCGAGTTACGAGCGATTCACAAGCCGTGAGTTTTTTGCCCAGTCCCAAAGATGTTATTTATTGTTTTATTTAAAGATTACCACCGACAAATGAAGTACTCAGATATAAAACACTTCTTGAGAGTTTTCCACCCATAAATGAATACTTTGACATGAAACACTTAGCCTAATAGGTTAAGCTGCTTTTTGATGTTTTCTTGGAGGAGTAGCATCTTTAATGTACTCAAAAGACGAAACCCTTCTCGTAGTTGGCAAAGATGCTTTGTGGTATTTTCATAAAAGATCACCACCCATAAATGAAGTACCTGCACCAAAAAAAATTCTTATAGTAGGCTAAGATGCATTGTGGTGTTTTCATGAAAAAATTTCACCCATTAATGAGATTCTCTGACATGAAACACTTAGCTTAGTAGGTAAGTTGCTTCATAGTCTTTTCCTGAAAGGTTACCACCTTCAAACGAATTATACAAGGATGAAACACTTCTTATAGTCGGCTAAGACACATTGTTGGTGTTATCTTGAAAGGTTACCACCCATAAAAGAAGTACTTGGACAAGAAACACATAGAGTGGTATTTTATGCTTCTACGTGGTGTTTTCTTGAAAGGTTACCACCTTTAAAAAGTACTCAGATAAAAAAACACTTCTCATAGTAGGCTAAGTAATATTGTGGTGTTTTCTTGAAAATTCTCCACGCATAAATTAATACCTTGACATGAAACACTTAGTTCAGTAGGTTAAGCTGCTTCTTGATGTTTTATTGAAAGGTTACCACCTTTAATGAAGTGCTAAAAAGATGAAACACTCCTCGTAGTAGGCAAAGATGCTTCGTGGTGTTTTCTTGAGAGGTCACCCACCATAAATGAAGTACCCGGGCCAAAATCATTTCTTGTATTAGGCTAATATGCATTGTGGTGTTTTTCATAAATGTTTTACACCCATTAATTAAATGAAGTACTTCGAAAAAAACACATAGGGTGCTATTCAATGCTTCTACGTGGTGTTTTCTTGAAAGCTTACCAACCTTAAATGAAGTACTCGAATAAAAAATACTTCTTGCAGTAGGTTAAGATGTTTTTATTGTTTTATTTAAATATTACCAGTCATAAATGAAGTACTTGGATATAAAACACTTCTTGTAGTAGGCTAAGATGCGTTGTGGTTTTTTCTTGAGAGCTTCCACCCATAAATGAATACTTTAACATGAAACACTTAGCCTAGAAGGTTAAGCTGTTTTTTGGTGTATTCTTGGAAGAGTAGCACCTTTAATGAAGTACTCAAATGATGAAACACTTCTCGAAGTAGCGAAAGATGCTTCGTGGTATTTTCTTGAGAGGTCACCACTCATAAATGAAGTACCCGAACCAAAACCATTTCTTGTATTAGGCTAATATACATTGTGGTGTTTTCATGAATGTTTTACACTCATTAATTATATACTATGACATGAAAATCTTATCTTAGTAGGTTAAGTTGCTTCGTGGTATTTTCTTGAAAGGCTACCACCTTCAAATGAAGTATTTATAGATGAAACACTTTTTGTAGTAGGCTAAAATCCATGAATGAACTACTAGGACATGAAACACTTAGATTGATATTCTATGCTTCTATGTGGAGTTTTTCTGAAAGGTTGCAGCCCTTAAATTAAGTACTTCGACAAGAAACACATAGAGTGGTGTTATCTTGAAAGGTGCAACGTGGTGTTTTACTGAAAGTTTACCACCCACAAATGAAGTCTCGGATCAGAAACGCCTCTCGTAGTATGATATGATTCTTTGTGGTGTTTTCTTAAATGATTAACATTCGTAAATGAAGTACTCAGACATTAATCACTTAGAGTGGTATTCTATTCTTCTCCCTGGTGTTTTAGTGAAAGGTAACCACCCTTAAATGAAGTACTCGAAGAAGAAACACTTCTTGTACTAGGCTATGTTGCTTTGTGGAGTTTTATTTAAAGGTTTTCACCCAGAAATGTAGTACTCGATCAGAAACACATCGTCAAGTAGTATAAGATGCTTTGTGCTGTATTCTTGAACAATTACCACCCATAAATGATGTACTCTGACCAGAAACACTTCACGTGGTAGGATAAGATGCTTTCTGGTGTTTTCTTGAATGGTTACCACCAATAAATGAAGTACTCAGACATGAAGCACTTAGTGGTATTCTATGCTTCTCCCTGGTGTTGCATTGAAATGTTCTCACCCTTAAACGAAGTACTTAGAGAAGAAATGCATCCCGTAGTAGGTTATGATGCTTTGTGGTGTTTTCTTGAAAGTTTACCACCCATAAATGAAGTCTCGGATCAGAAATGCCTCTCGTAGTTGGGATAAGATTCTTTGTGGGGTTTTCTTGAATGATTACCACCCATAAATGCAGGAGTCATACCAGAAACACTTCGCCAAATTGGAATTATATTGAACGAAGTGGTATTGAAAGGTTATATTGAAAGATAACCACCCACAAATGTAGTACTCAATCAGAAACACTTCGCTAAGTAGTATAAGATGCTTTGTGGTGTATTCTTGAATAATTACCTTCCATAAATGATGTACTCCGACCACAAACATTTCACGTGGAAGGATAAGTTGCATTGTAGTTTTCTTGAATGATTATCACCCATAAATGAAGTACTCAAACATGAAGCATTCAAAGTGGTATTCTATGCTTCTCCCTGGTGTTAAACTGAAATGTTACCACCCTTAAAGGACGTACTCGGAGAAGAAACACTTCCTGTAGTAGGTACTGATGCTTTGTGGTATTTTCCTCAATGTTTACCACCCATAAATGAAGTCTCGAACCAAAATCGCTTCTTGTAATGCGATAGGATTCTTTGTGGTGTTTTCTTGAATGATTAGCACCCATAAATGAAGTACTCAAACATGAATCACTTAGAGTGGTATTCTATACTTCTCCCTGGTGTATTTGTGAAAGGTAACCATACTTAAATGAAGTACTCGAAGAAGAAACAATTCTCGTACTAGGCTATGATGCTTTGTGGAATTTTATTCAAAGGTAAAAATAAAAAAGACACACCGTAAATGCAGTACTCGATCAGAAACACTTCGCTAAGTAGTATAAGATACTTAGTGGTGTATTCTTGAATGATTACCACCCATAAATGATGTACTCCGACCAAAAACACTTCATGCAGTAGGATAAGATGTTTTGTGATGTTTTCTAGAATGGTTACCACCCATAAATGAAGCACTCACACAAGAAGCATTCAAAGTGGTATTCTAAGCTTCTCCCTGGTGTTTACAGAAATGTTACCCCCCTTAAACGAAGTACTCGGAGATGAAACACTTCCTGTAGTAGGTAATGATGCTTTGTGGTGTTTTCTTTAATGATTAGCACCGATAAATGAAGTACTCAGACATGAATCACTTGGAGTGATATTCTATGCTTCTCCCAAGTGTTTTAGTGAAAGGTAACCACCCTTAAATGAAGTACTCGAAGAAGAAACACTTCTCGTACTAGGCTATGATATTTTGTGGAGCTTTATTGAAAGGTTACCACCCATAACTGTAGTACTCGATCAGAAATGTATTTAGGGTTTAGGGTTTAGGGTTTAGGGTTTAGGGTTTAGGGTTTAGGGTTTAGGGTTTAGGGTGGTAACCATTCTAGAAAACATCACAAAACATCATTACCTGTAGTACTCGATCAGAAATACTTTGCTAAGTTGTATAAGATGCTTTGTGGTGTATTCTTGAATGATTACTGCCCATAAATGATGTACTCCAACCAGAACACTTCACGTGGTAGGATAAGATGCTTTCTGGTGTGTGCTTTTACAGTTACCACCAAAAAATGAAGTATTCAGACATGAAGCACTCAGTTGTATTCTATGCTTCTCTCTGGCGTTGTACTGAAATGTTATCACCCATAAACGAAGTGCTCGGAGAAGAAACACTTCCCGTAGTAGGTTATGGTGCTTTGTGGTTTTTTCCTTAATGTTTACCACCCATAAATGAAGTCTCGGATCAGAAACGACTCTCGAACTTTGTGGTGTTTTCTTGAATGATTACCATCCATAAATGCAGGAGTCGTACCAGAAACACTTTGCTAAGTTGGATAAGACGCGTTCTGGTGTATTCCTGAATGTTTACCACCCATAAATGAAGTTTCTGCTCAGAAACGCTTCTCGTAGTAGGTGATGATGCTTTGTGTTGTTTTCCTTAATGTTTACCACACATAAATGAAGTTTCGGATCAGAAACGCTTCTCGTAGTACGATAGGATTCTTTGTGGTGTTATATTGAATGATAATACCCATAAATGAAGTACTCAGACATGAATCATTTAGAGTGGTATTCGTTGCTTCTCCCTGGTGTCTTAGCGAAAGGTTAACACCCTTAAATGAAGTGCTCGAAGAAGAAACACTTCTCGTACTAGGCTATGTTTCTTTGGGGAGTTTTATTGAAAGGTTACCATCCATAAATGTAGTACTCGATCAAAACACTTCGCTAAGTAGTATAATATGCTTTGTGGTGTATTCTTGAATAATTACCATCCATAAATGATGTACTCCGACCACAAACACTTCACGTGGAAGTATATGATGCTTTCTGGTGTTTTCTTTCATGATTAGCACCGATAAATGATGTACTCAGACATGAATCACTTGGAGTGATATTCTATGCTTCTCCTTGGTGTTTTACTGAAATGTTACCACCCTTAAACGAAGTACTCGGAGAAGAAACACTTCCCGTAGTAGGTTATGATTCTTTGTGGTGTTTTCCTTAATGTTAACCACCCATAAATGAAGTCTCGCATCAGAAACTCCTCTCTTAGTTAGGATAGGATTATTTGTGGTGTTTTCTTGAATGATTACCACCCATAAATGTAGGAGTCGTAGCAGAAACACTTCGCTAAGTTGGATAAGATGTTTTCTGGTGTATTCTTGAATGTTTACCCCCATAAATGAAGTTTTTGATAAGAAACACTTCTTATAGTAGGATATGATTCTTTGCGGTGTTTTCTTGAATGTTTACCATCCATAAACGAAGTACTTAGACTTGAATCACTTATAGTGATATTTTATGCTTCTCTCTGGTGTTTTAGTGAAAGGTAACCACCCTTAAATGAAATACTCGAAGAAGAAACACTTCTCTTACTAGTCTATGTGGCTTTGTGGAGTTTTAATGAAAGGTTAACACCCATAACTGTAGAACTCGATCAGAAATACTTTGCTAAGTAGAATAAGATGCTTTATGGTGTATTCTTGAATGATTACTGCCCATAAATGATGTACTACGACCAAAAACACTTCACGTAGTAGGATAAGATGTTTTGTGGTGTTTTCTTGAATTGTTACCACCCATAAATGAAGTACTCACACATGAAGCATTCAAAGTGGTATTCTATGCTTCTCCTTGGTGTTTACTGAAATGTTACCACCCTTAAACGAAGTACTCGGAAAAGAAACACTTCCCGTAGTAGGTTCTGATGCTTTGTGGTGTTTTCCTTAATGTTTATCACCCATAAATGAAGTCTCAGATCAGAAACGCCTCTCGTAGTTAGGATAGGATTCTTTGTGGTATTTTCTTGAATGATTACCACCCGTAAATGCAGGAGTCGTACCAGAAACACTTCGCTAATTTGGATAAGATGCTTTCTGGTGTATTCTTGAATATTTACCTCCCATAAATGAAGTTTCTGATTAGAAACACTTCTCGTAGTTGGATAGGATTTTTTGTGGAGTTTTTTTGAATGATTGTCACCCATAAACGAAGTACTCAGACATGAATCACTTATAGTGGTATTTTATGCTTCTCCTTGGTGTTTTAGTGAAAGGTAACCACCCTTAAATGAAGTACTCGAAGAAGAAACACTTCTCTTACTAGTCTATGATGCTTTGTGGAGTTTTATTGAAAGGTTACCACCCATAACTGTAGTACTCGATCAGAAATACTTTGCTAAGTAGTATAAGATGCTTTGTGGTGTATTCTTGAATGATTACTGCCCATAAATGTTGTACTCCAACCAGAAACACTTCACGTGGTAGGATAAGATGCTTTCTGGTGTGTGCTTTAAAGGTTACCACCCATAAATGAAGTATTCATACATGAAGCACTCAGTGGTATTCTATGCTTCTCCCTGGTGTTATACTGAAATGTTATCACCCATAAACGAAGTGCTCGGAGAAGAAACACTTTCTGTAGTAGGTTAAGATGCTTTGTGGTGTTTTCCTTAATGTTTACCACCCATAAATGAAGTCTCGGATCAGAAACGCCTATCGTAGTTAGGATAGGATTCTTTGTGGTGTTTTCTTGATTGATTACCACCCATAAATGAAGTACTCGAAGAGGAAACACTACTCCTACTAGGATATGATGCTTTGTGGAATTATATTCAAAGGTACCTGCCATAAATGCAGTACTCAATCAGAAATTCTTCGCTAAGTAGTATAATTTGCTTTGTGGTGTATTCTTGAATGATTACCACCCATAAATGATGTACTCTGAACAAAAACACTTCACGTAGTAGCATAAGATTTTTGTGGTGTTTTCTTGAAGGGTTACCATCCATAAAAGAAGTACTGACACATGAAGCATTCAAAGTGGTATTCTATGCTTCTCTCTAGTGTTTAACTGAAATGTTACCACCCTTAAACGAAGTACTCGGAGAAGAAACACTTCCCGTAATTGGTTATGATGCTTTGTGGTGTTTTCCTTAATGTTTACCACCCATAAATTGTCTTGGATCAGAAACGCTTCTCGTAGTACGATAGGATTCTTTGTGGTGTTTTCTTGAATGATTAGCACCGATAAATGAAGTACTCAGAAATGAATCACTTGGAGTGATATTCTTTGCTTCTCCCAAGTGTTTTAGTGAAAGGTAACCACCCTTAAATGAAGTACTCGAAGAAGAAACACTTCTCGTACTAGGCTATGATGCTTTGTGGAGTTTTATTGAAAGGTTACCACTCATAACTGTAGTACTCGATCAGAAATACTTTGCTAAGTAGTATAAGATGCTTTGTGGTGTATTCTTGAATGATTATCGCCCATAAATGATGTACTCCGACCAGAAACATTTCACGTGGAAGGATAAGATGCTTTCTGGTGTTTTCTTCAACGGTTACCACCCATAAATGAAGTACTCAGACATGAAGCACTCAGTGGTATTCTATGCTTCTTTCTGGTGTTGTACTGAAATGTTATCACCCATAAACGAAGTACTCGAAGAAGAAACACATCCCGTAGTAGGTTATGATGCTTTGTGGTGTTTTCCTGAAAGTTACTACCCATAAATGAAGTCTCGGATCAAAACCACTTCTCGTAGTACTAGAGGATTATTTGTGGTGTTTTCTTGAATGATTAACACCCATAAATGAAGTACTCAGACATGAATCACTTAGAGTGGTATTCTATCCTTGTCCCTGGTGTTTTTGTGAATGGTAACCAACCTTAAATGAAGTACTCGAAGAAGAAATAATTCTCGTACTAGGCTATGATGCTTTGTGAAATTTCATTCAAAGGTTACTCGCCATAAATGCCGTACTCGATCGGAAACACTTCACTATGTAGTCTAAGATGCTTTGTGGTGTATACTTGAATGATTACCACCCATAAATGATGTACTCCGACCAAAAATACTTCACGTAGTAGGATAAGATGTTTTGTGGTATTTTCTTGAATGGTTACCACCCATAAATGAAGTACTTGGTCAAGAAATACAAAGAGTGGTGTTATCTTGAAAGGTGCATAATGGTGTTATCTTGAAATGTTACCATCCAAAATGAAGTACTCGGACAAGAAACACATGAAGTGGTGTTATCTTGAAAGGTTATCACTCATAAATGAACTATTCGGTCATGAAATACTTATCTTAGTAGGTTAAGTTATTTCGTAGTGTTTTCTTGAAAGGTTACCACCTTTAAATGATATACTCATAGTTGAAACACTTCTTACTATAGGCTAAGATACATTGTGGTGTTGTCGTGAAAGATTAACATCCATAAATGAAGTACTTAGACAAGAAACAGATAGAGTGGTATTCTATGCTTCTACGTGGTGTTTTCTTGAAAGCTTACCAACCTTAAATGAAGTACTCGAATAAAAAAACTTCTCGCAGTAGGCTAAGATACTTTTTATTGTTTTATTCGAAGATTATCACCGATAAATGAAGTACTCGAATATAAAACACTTCTTGTAGTAGGCTAAGATGCATTGTGGTATTTTCTTGAGAGTTTTCCACCCATAAATGAATACTTTGACATGAAACACTTAGCTTAGTAGGTTAAGTTACTTCTTGGTGTTTTCTTGGAATAGTAGCACCTTTAATAAATGAAGTATCCGGACCAAAAACACTTCTCGTAGTAGACAAAGATGCTTTTTGGTGTTTTCATAATAGATCACAACCCATAAATGAAGTATCCGGACCAAAAACATTTCTTGTAGTAGGCTAAGATGCATTGTGGTATTTTCATGAAAGTTTTCCACCCATTAATGAGATACTCTGACATGAAACACTTAGCTTAGTTGGTAAGTTGCTTCGTGGTCTTTTCTTGAAACATTACCACATTCAAATGAATTATACAGAGATGAAACACTTCTTATAGTATGCTAATATACATTGTTGGTGTTATCTTGAAATATTACCACTCATAAAATAAGTACTTGGACAAGAAACACATAGAGTGGTATTCTATGCTTCTACGTGATGTTTTCTTGAAAGGTTACCACCTTTAAAAAGAATTACTCGGATAAAAAATACTTCTCGTAGTAGGATAAGAAGTATTGTGGTGTTTTCTTGTTCTTCCTTGATTCATCATTGTGTCCCTTTTGAATTGTATACAAGCGTCCCTACAATAACTTCAAAATAAAAGAGATGGTAAAGTTCAAAATTATTTTACAAAACCAACAAACTTAAGAAATTGTTTGATGCAACAGTTCAGTAGTATGAACACATTTTCAACTAGTCTGGACACCTATAAAAAAAATATTAGCAGACTAAATAGGACATTATTATTAACTATGACTATATTATTAGTTAGTATGACCACCAGAGAGGCTATATGACCACCTGAGATATTAGTATGACCACTAGAGTAGTTAGTATGACCCCATCCTTAGTTAATATGTGCACTTGAATAGTTAATATGACCATATTATTAAATAGTATGACTACTTGAGAGGTTAGTATGACCACCTAAGATGTTAGTATGACCACCATAGAAGGTAATATGACCATATCCTTAGTTAGTATAAGCACTTAAGCAGTTATATGACCACACTATTAATTAGTATGACTACTTGAGAGGATAGTAAGAGATTAGTATGACCACCAAAAGAGTTAGTATGACCACCAGATGAGTTCGTATTACCATATCCTTAGTTAGTATGAGCACTTCAGCAGTTACTATTGTTGGATTAAACTCAGCTCTTGTTTGACAATTTGCAAAACAAATCAGTACTAACATTGCACAAAATTTTGTTGAGATGCAGGTTAACACAAGTACACAAGTGTGATGCAAAGGCTCAAATATGCTTATACAAGTCAAGACATACTCAAAGACATCAAGAGCAAGCACATAAAACATTCACAGAGCCATGCATTATGGTAACACATGCCAAATCATCATAACGGGTGCCCAACCAATCATGACGGGTGCCCAACCCGTCACAACAGGTTAAGAGGAGAAGAGCTGAGCAGAGAAGGGATTTTTAGAGCCATGCGTTGCTGTAACGCATCCCAGAGGCATCACAACACATTCCCAACCCATCATAACGGGTTCCCATCCCGTCACAATGGGTTACTGCTCAAGGTTGTCCAGAAGTCAGTGGAAGAAGCACAAAAGGGCATTTTTGGAAATGTGCCAACTTGTTATAGCGGATTCTGTAACGCGTCACAGAGTTCTATAATGCATGAGGCCATTTCAAGATGTGATCAGCCTATATATACATTGGGAATACGAACATGGAAGACATCTGAAACCCTCTTTTTAAGCATTATATTGAGCATCAGAAAGAACTTTAGAGCCTTCTCCTACAGTTGTTTAACCCGAGAGATTTAAGATAACTACTATTTTCTAATTGTCAATCCGAGAACACTTCTTTTCTTGCTAGTTTCTAACCTTTTGTGCACTATTCAAGTAGTGCATACATGTCCTTGATTGTGTAGTCAATCAGACATTTTACCTTGTAGAGTGGTGTAGCCTCTTGCATAGGTTTAGGAACTTAAGATTGGTTTGCGTATTGAGAATAAACCAAAGATACATTCTGCAATTGTAAAGAACACTTATTATTTAGTGGAATTAGTTTCGGAAGGAAGTTTTGGTTCGAGAAGTCCCGTTGATGTAGGCCTAGTTTGTTTGTAGGCTGAAGAACGTTTTTTTTAAAGAGTAGCCTCAAGATGAGGCCCCGACTTCTATTAGAAAACTTCAACAGAAGCAATTACAATGTATATAATTGGCACATGATTATGTACCATACAGAGATAACAAAAGCAAAAACAAAATTATAGGAAAACCCTACAAAACTGCCATACTCATGACAATGACTCAAACTGATGCAGTAACTGCTGTAAGAAGACAGTGCAGCAACTATCACATATAAGACCAAATTATTGTGTAAAATTAAAACTTTTTATCTTGACTTGATACTGATCCTTAAGTTCACTCTCCCAAAAGATCTTCATCCTCACTGGTAACCTAATTTTTATCATCATGTACGACTTGAATGCCTACTAGCAGAATTTCCCATTTCCTGAAATTTGTGTGCCTATTTGAATGAGGCACCTGTTCAAAATTTAAATAGATTAAAAGCATTCCAATAGATGATTGTAGGTGCTTTAAGAGATGAATGTTGAAATATAATTGAATTCCTTTCAATCCAAACGACCCAAAGAAAAGTTGCTAAGAGGGTACTCAAATATTTCCTTTCTTTTGAGTTCATTTTTAAAATTGATAACAAAAGATCATTTAAAGATGATAAATTGATATAATTACTGCTAATGAAATTATTAGCAATGGTATTCCAGAATTGAATACAAAAATTACACTTAATAAATAAGTGATCAACACTTCCTTTTTCATTACAAAATACACAGTTTTCATCAGTAGTGCAGGCCCTAATTATAAGGCTGCAGAATGTTATATCGTGTGTTCTTGTGTTCTCTTGATTGATCTTGCTCTTTACTTTCTCTCTCTTTTTACTATTCTTGCACTTTGTTATTTTTGAATTGTTCAATCGCTCTTAGTACTTGTTTGCTGAGATTTTTTAGCTAGGTGATTAAGTTCTAAAAGCTTGAATTAAAATTATTGTTAAATGCTTCCGCGCTATTACTTGATCTTAGTCTTTTCCCCCAAACTCAAATCTAACAATTCTTGATCTTGTCTTGTCTTGTGAAAAATGGCACAGTTGAAGTTTGTAAAAGAACCACCATTTTTTGGTGTAGGATGTAAGAATTTTTCTTTTTGGAAGATATGTATGGTAAACTACCTTAGTCTTCTTAAGCTTTGAAAGATTATAGAGGATGGTTGGACACCCAAAAATGAAATTAATGGTGTAACCCTAACCAAAGAGTCCAAAGACCTCAAATATGCAAATGATAATACCATGAACACTACACTTAGCTCAATTCATGAGACTATTGCATTATCTCTCACTCATTCATCAAAAGCCAAAGAAATTTGGAATGTTTTAGTACTTAGATATGAGGAAAATTCACACATGAAAAAGATCCATAAGATTGGATTAGCAACAATCTTGAGTTAGTTCGTGGCATACCAATCTCTAGGATAAATGTAGACAACATGTGTGATGCTTGTATTAAAGGTAAACTAACAAAGACTAGTTTTAAGCCAAAAAATCGGATCTCAACCAAAAGACCTTTAGAACTTATTCACATAGACTTGTTTGGACCAATTAACATACCTAGTTTGGACAAGAAAAGATATTTATTTGTGATTGTTGATGAATATAGTAGGTATACATGGATTAACTTTTTGAGATACAAAGAAGAGATTTGTGAATATTTTATTGACTTTTGTTCACAAGTTGAGAATCAAAGAAAGTTAAATATAGTTTTCATTCGTAGTGGTCATGATGGTGAGTTTGAAAACTCAAGGCTATACGAATTTTCCTCAAGGAATAGTTACAAGCACGAGTTATCCGCTCTTAGAACACCTCAACAAAACAGTTAAGTAGAGCACAAAAACCAAAATTTGTAAGAACTTGCTAGATCAATGCTTAATGAGTACATGACACTAAAATTCCTTTGGGTCGAAGTGGTAAATATTGCATGTAAAATCATTAACCGTGTATATGTTAGACCTTTGACCAACAAGACCCCATATGAGATTGAGAAAGGATATAAGCCTAACATTTCTTACTTTAGGGTATTTGGATCAAAATATTTTGTACTTGATCGATATTTGATTTTCGGCAAATTCGATTCAAGATCTTTAGAAGGAATATTTGTAGGCTATTCATCTACAAGTAGAGCTTATAGAGTGTATTTACCTCATTCAAAAACTATTGTTGAGTCTATACATGTCAAGTTTGAGAATGTATTAAAAAGGATAAGAATGTTTTAGGTACAAATGATGATGAAAATTCTACACAAGTAGGTGCAACAAATGAGGAATTGACGCAACGAAAAATTATAGTCAATGAAGAAGATGTTGAAGAAACACATGATGAAAGAGTGGAGGGGTTCGAATGCATTGAATGAAGAATCTTCAAGAGAGTTGGAAGATAATGATGAAGAAGGAAACATATTAAATGAGGAACTCAAAGGGAAAGTGTCTCATCAAATCAACCGGAATTTCAAGCACACGAAATGCTGAGGGAGGTTAATTCTCACCCTTCAGACAATGTTATAGATGACCCAAGAATTGTAGTCACAACTCGTTCTAGATTAAGTCGTATGATATCTCATTGTACTTTTGTGTCACAACTTGAACCCACAAACTTTAAAGAGGCCAATCAAGATCTCAATTAGATTTTTTCTATGCTAGAGGAGCTTATCCAATTTGAAAGAAACAAAATATAGACCTTAGTGCCAAAACCTTCTAACCGATCCATCATTGACACTAAGTGGGTATATAGGAACAAAAATGATGAGTTTGGTAACATTGTTAGAAACAAGACACGTTTTGTTGCAAAAGAATATCCTCAACAAGAGAGAGCTGATTATGATGAGACATTTGCACTTGTTGCATGATTAGAGTCCATAAGAATGCTTCTTGCTTATGCTTTCTATATGAAATTTGTGTAATGCAAGAGTTCAAAATTAAGACTCCAAGACTTCAAGATGTGCGCAGCCTATATATACTCTGAGGGTACGAACCTGGAATATATCTGAAACCTTCCCCAAGCTTTCAAGTATTCAATTGAGCACCAAAAAGAGCACTAGAGCATTCTCCTACATCTGCCTAACTTGAGAGATTTAGGATAACGACAATTATCTAATTGTCAATCCGAGAACACATATTATTGCTAGTCTCTAATCTTTGGTGCACTATATTTGTGTTGTCAAGTAGTGCATCTTTGTCATTGATTGTATAGTCAATCAAACCTTTTACATTTAAAGTGGCGTAGCCCCTTGCATAGGTTTAGAAATCTATGATTGGTTTGCTTATTGAGAAGAAACCAAAGATAGATTTTGCAATTGTAAAAAATACTTATTTTTTAGTGGAATCGGTCCCGAAAGAAATTTATGGTTCCGAGAGTCTCGTGGATGTAGGCCTAGTTTGTTTGTAGGTCGAACCATGTTATCATATAATCATATAATGACAGCAGATATAGAAAATGAGGTAAAATTGTGCTGATTAGATGTGATATATTGTATATAGGATAATATTTCGTATATATCAATAATGATATCGACTATTGATACCGATGTTATTATGTACATTTAATTGAGTTATTATGCACATTATTTGAGTTATTATGCGTGCTATTTCATGTTATTTTGTAGTTAAAAATTTATTATGCATGTTAACAAAATAATGTACATAATAACTCAAATAACATGCATAACTATTTCAGTACAAAAAATAACATGCATATCTATTTTAGTTTAAAAAAATAGCATGCATAATAACTCAAATAATGTGCATACTAACTCAAGTAAATGTGCATAATATAAAATTGATATCGATAGTCGGTACCAATATTGATATCTATGTATCAACTTCCTTGTATATAACTATATTTTGGGATTTTGTTGTACAATTGAGAAAAAAAGTTTCACCGGATCATTTACTCACTTTTAAGATGAAACATATTTAATAATGCTTTTGAATTAAACAGATTACTTACTGACGATTTAGACAGTGGCGGACCCATGTGAAGCCAGGGGTGCAGCTGACCCCTGGAAAAAAATTTAAAAAATGACCATATATATCATATTTTTCATAAATGACCATATAATTTGAATTTTTTTTACAAATGACCATATAAGTTAATTTTTTTAAGAATAATCATTATTTCGAACCCCTGGAAAAACTCGTAAATCTTGAACCCTCCTGACGAGAATTTTGGATCCGCCCCTGGTTTTAGAAATACCAAAAAAGAAAAACATGAACTGATTACTTTAAATATTATTTTTAGTTAAAAGGCTTTACTATCTTTAATAAAAAAAACAGGAAAATATTGATAACAATTGAAATTTACAAGATGGTCACATTAATTTCATTTACTTATGCAGACCTTAATGCGAATCAGAATAAAATACGACATTTATAAATGTTTGGAATTTTGCTTATTTGACAAGAGGTCACTTTAGCATATATCTAATCTTTATATACACAATCTCTTATGTTATATATATTGAAAACATATTATTTAAATGTAAAAATTAAAATTACGAATTTGGTCAAAATCACTATGAAACATGTATACAATTTTTAATTGTATGTTCACAGAGGCGGATATAAGTACAAAAAAAAATGGGTGTCAATGTCACCCATATTTTTTAAATAATATTATTTTAGATGAATATTTATAGTTATAAAATATATTTGAGTATAGATACCTTCTATTTAAACCCCATAATTATTTAAATAATTTTATAATATTGAACTCCATACATATTTGGTGGTGTAATTTTTATGAGATCTTTTTTAAAAAGATTAGCAATTCTATTGTAAAAGTTGCTGCCATATAGTAAACAACGAATAAGAGAGATGAGCTTATTTTAATTGTTGTTTTGTAGCCTTCAATCAATTAAGAAATTAGAAAATTATGATGATGGATGCATAGCTTTTTGGCCTTTCAAATAGGTGATTTATAAATTCAAAATAAATAAAGAAAAATAAATAAAAGGAAAGGTACAGCAGGATAAGACCTTTCTCCTTCACAAATCTACTACAACATATGCATTTATGTCATGTTCATCTTCTGAATATGTTGTTCTTTAGTAGTCTAACATTTTATTTCATACGATATTACATGTCTGATCGTCGTAATGTAGAATTTCATTTAGCTTTTCTAAGACATTTTTGTCGTATAGAATATTTTTTAATGAAATTATCATATAAAAGTTAAATGTTTGTTGTCATTTTAATGATTTTAATAAATGTTGAAAGAGAATGGCTAAAATAATATGCATAGTACACCACATAACGTACTATGCATATAGATATATGTCAATAAATTGAGATTTAAGTTGCTCAATAAATTCTTCATATGAAAATATTGTAGGAAAACAAATTTCGTGATTTTTAGAGCTTTCTTACTATTTTTTAAATATTTTTTAAAAACAGTCCAGATTTAATACTACAAAAGTGTCATTTCTGGACTGTTTTTAAAAAATATTTAAAAAATAGCAAGAAAGCTTTAAAAATCACGAAATTTCATTTTCTACAAGATTTTGATATGAAGAATTTATTGAGCAACTTAAATATCAATTTAATGACCAAATTAAATACAAATGACCCCATAATACGTTATGTGGTGTACTATGCATATTATTTTAGCCATGCTCATGTTGAAATCATGATATTTAAAGAATTTTGAATCGATTTTGATGTAAGTCCCAGTAAATTGTGTAAATACAAGAGTTCCATAGTTTCAAAAAGTAAATATGGTATTACTACTTTTTTTTTTAAATCTAATTTTGAATTAAAAAATACATAACTTTTTAATTTACAAAATATACGTAAAGTTTGAGAGTAAGTGCAAAAAATATAAAATTAAATAGGATACAAAACTAAAAAGTAACAAGTAACAACGCACTTCTCTCGCGTCTTACTTTCATATGATTGTACACTTGACACGATCCATGGATTCGCGTCTTCCATTTTGTTTGGTTGTAATATTACTTGTTAGATATGAATGATACAATGCCCTATTAAACGGACGATCGGCTAAGTCCTATCTAGTGGTAAGATTTTTATGAGAAAGTTTGAGATTCAAATCTTGTTCAGAGGCTATTTTTAGAAGAGATTTTTCAATTTTAATTTCTAATTTGTTTGTGAGTGTGTTGTAAGTTGACGAATAATGAATAAAAAAAAATAAACGATTGGTTGGAAATAGAAATTAAGTCACGTCAAGTAGTGAAAGTCTAAATGGTTGAATCGGTGTTAAGCAAACAATGGATGGCAATAGGGATCTACAACATATACCCAATCTCTCTGCAAATATCACGGCTACAGTTTCCTTGGATAGAAATTATGTACCAAATCAGAATCATGTTTATTACCGTTTAGCTTACCATAATTGGTCCCATAGCTGTACAAAGATTATTATACATATTTAGTTACTCTACTGTTATAAATATATATCAAGCTGTACAATTGAATAAATCAATGGAAAACACTTTCTTCTTCAATTCTCTATCCTCTGTCTAAATCTTGTTATGGTATCAGAGCCAAATTAATGGCGTCTCCTTCTGTCTCTAATCTCTCCACAGTCAACACCTCTCTTGACATGATCAATACATCTCTAGAACATCTCATACCTCTCAATCTACCCATCTCTACAAAATTAACTGGAAATAATTTTCTGACATGGCAGTCCCAAGTTATTCCCCTTCTCCATGGACACAACTTATACAAATTTATCGATTCCTCAATAATCCCACCTTCTCCTATCTTATCTAACACTGATGGCATCCCTCAACTTAATCCTGCCTACACATCTTGGCATAGACAAGATCAACTACTTCTAGGTTGGTTGCGTTCTTCCCTATCCGACACCTTGCTGGCTCAAGTTGTTTCCTGCACGACCTCCGCTGATTTATGGCTCTCTCTGCATAGTTCATTTGTTGCAGCTTCTCCAGCAAAGATTTCGCAACTAAAGAAGCAACTCCAAACAATAACAAAAGGTGGTTCATCTTGCAAGGAATACATACAAAAACTTCGCTCTATTGCAGATGAACTAAATTTCATCGGGGCACCACCGACTGAAGAAGAAATGGTGCACTATACACTTAGTGGTCTCGGATCTGAGTTCAACCCTCTCATCATTGCTCTCAACACCAGAACAGAACCAGTCAAGCTAAGAGATCTTCATGCCTATCTCCTCACAAATGAGAACCTACTCACTCCCTCACCAACAACGACCTTCTTACCAGGAGACTCTCCCGCTGCCTTCTTCAACTCAACCAAACCAAGAGGACAACACTCAAACCAAACACCTAGCCAAGCACCTAGAAACCAGTTAGTGTTCAGACCTCCTAACCCACGATTCTCATCTAACAATAGACCAAGGTTTCGACCCAATTTCAACCAAAACCAGCCTCCATTACTACCTAACCCAGTTAGGCACCAGTTCCAAACCAATTCACCACAGAACCCGTCTACTGTGCAACAAACCACCCCAACCCAGACCCATTTCACTGCACAAACCAGTTCTCTGTATTGCCAGATATGTGAAAAGAAGGGACATACGGCTCGCAACTGTTGGCATAGGTATGATGCACGATATACTGATCCGGATCCAAACTTTCAAGCCTTTGTTGCTCAACCTACAACCACATCTGCTCCTCATGAATGGTGCATTGACTCGGGTGCAACACACCACGTAACGAATGACATCAACAATCTCTCTTCCTATGTGGTGTATGAAGGCCATGATACTCTTCAAATTGGTAGTTGTATGGGTATGACAATAGCACATATTGGTAGCTCTTCCCTATCTATTTCAAATTTTCCGATTCATCTTTATGATATTCTTCATGTTCCTCATTTTACAAAAAATCTTCTTAGTTTGTCTAAACTCCTTCAAGATAACTCATTGCTTATTGAATTTTCTTCTAATGCTTGCTTTATAAAGGACCGACAAACCAAGACACTACTTCTTCAAGCTCCTCTCACTAATGGCCTTTATCTTGCCTCTTTATCATCCTTTCAACCGCATCCTCAAGTCTTCCTTGGTGAACGCACTTCGGCCGATGGGTGGCATGCACGTTTTGGACACCCCTCTTCCACAACTACTTCATATCTTTTAAAAACTTTTAATTTACCATGTTCTAAAAATAAGTTGTCACTTTGTGATGGATGTTGTATTGCAAAATCACACAAGTTACCCTTTGCTTCTAGTACTTCTTCTACAACTGCCCCTCTTGAACTCGTGCACTCCGACCTATGGGGCCCATCTCCCATTGTGTCAAAAGATGGTTTTCGTTATTATGTTACATTTATTGATGACTTTAGTCATTTTACTTGGATATATTTTCTACGAACAAAAGATGAACTTTCACATGTCTTTACTCTTTTTAAATCAAAGGTTGAAAACATCCTTAACCATACTATTAAAACACTCCGCATTGATGGAGGCACGGAATATAAACCTCTCTTACGACTTTTTCCTCACATAAATTATCAAATTACTTGCCCGTATACCCCTCAACAAAATGGCACGGCCGAGCGAAAACACTGTCATATCGTCGAACTCTCCTTATCCACTATGACTCATGCTTCGATTCCATTAAAATTTTGGGATGAGATATTTGCTAGTGTGGTCTTTCTCATTAATCGCCTCCCTACTTCTTCACAACATCTCATTCCCTTTCAAAAATTACACAATAAAATTCTTGATTACTCATTTTTACGTATACTTGGATGCCTATGCTTTCCCTACACTCGACCTTATAATTCTCACAAACTCCAACCACGTTCTATGTCATGTGTATTAATCGGGTATGCTCATTCCCAAAAAGGATACAAATGCCTCCATATACCTACTAACAAAATTTATGTGTCTAGACATGTTGTTTTTGATGAAAACAGATTTCCATTTAAAGAATCGGCACTGCCATCAGAAAAATCTGCACCAGCTAACTCACAGACGCCTCTGTGGATCACTCATTCTCAGCCAACACCTCCTGCCCGCATCTTAAACTCCTCTGCCCGAAATTCAAACTCTCCTGCCCGCACTCCTAATCCCAGTAACCGTTGCTTCTCTATTCCGCCTGCCCGACATTTAAATACCGACCCTGCCCGAACCCCAACTTTTGAGCCCCCTTCTGACCGCTCTGCCCGAACAGCTGAAACCTCACCTATTCATCCCAGAACCCGTGACACTACATCCCCAATGCCTTCTCCCCTGTCACCTGTCTCCACAGCTGATACCTCACCCCCTTTACCTGCTCCTCATCCCATGATCACCAGAACCCGTGACAATACTCGCATCCCTCGTCAATTTCCGAACTATGAAGCATACAACACCACTTCCAACATTGAAACAGAACCTTCCAACTTCAAACAAGCTAATGGTATTCCTCACTGGCGTGAAGCAATGGCTCGAGAGATTGATGCCCTTGCCACAAACCAAACTTGGTCCTTAGTTCCAGTACCTGACAACACCAATATCGTTGGCTGCAAATGGGTGTATAAGATCAAGCGACTTGCTGATGGTTCCATTGAACGGTACAAGGCGCGCATCGTTGCCAAGGGGTATTCTCAAGAAGAAGGCGTTGATTTCTTTGATACCTACAGTCCGGTGGTTCGTCCCATGACCATCCGACTCATCCTCTCCATTGCCATTTCCCGTGGATGGGATATTCAACAACTTGACGTGCAAAATGCGTTTCTTCATGGCACCCTTCATGAAACCGTTTACATGACACAACCACCCGGCTTTGTTGACCCGGTCTACCCAACTCATGTATGCAAACTCTCGAAAGCTCTTTATGGTTTGAAGCAATCTCCACGTGCGTGGTTTCATACCTTAAGTAACGCTATCTTAACCTATGGTTTCCATGCCTCGGCCTATGACCCCTCTCTGTTTGTGTTTCATCATGATGGGTGTACGGTGGTTCTTCTCGTGTACGTTGACGATATTATCATAGCGGGCAATACAACCTCGGCTATAACACGGGTTATCAGTGCCCTTCAAAACAAATTTGCTATCAAGACTCTTGGTTCCCTTTCCTACTTTCTGGGGATTGAAGTAGTATCCACTCCAACCGGCCTGCACCTCTCTCAACATAAATACATCAATGATTTGCTTCTGCGAGCAAACATGCACACTTCTAAACCAAGCTCTTCTCCCATGGTTTCCAATCTTTCTCTCTCAAAGTTTGATGGTGAACCTATGGAGAATCCCTCTCTATATAGAATGATTGTTGGAGGATTACAATATGCCACCATAGCCCGACCCGATATCACATTTGCCGTAAATAAGGTGTCCCAATTTATGCATTCTCCCTCTCTTACTCACTGGGCCGCTGTTAAAAGGATTATGCGTTATCTCCATGGCTTAGCCAAGCTTGGTTTACACCTTCAAAAATCTACTTCTCTTCAACTCCATGCTTACACCGATGCCGATTGGGCTGGCTGCCCCGATGATCGGCGTTCAACTTCGGGTTTTAGTATTTTTCTTGGGCCCAATCTTATATCCTGGAGTGCCAAGAAACAAGTGACGGTTTCCCGATCAAGTACCGAAACCGAATATAGAGCACTTGCTATTGCCGCTGCCGAACTAATGTGGCTACAATACTTGCTTGGTGAGCTGCATATTACTTGTGATTCTCCTCCTATACTTTGGTGCGACAACATTGGCGCCACATTTTTAGCTTCAAACCCGATGTTCCATGCCCGCACAAAACATGTCGAGATCGATTATCACTTCATACGTGAACGAGTTCAATCCAATCAACTTCTTCTGCGCTATGTATGCTCTAAAGACCAAATCGCTGATGTCATGACCAAACCACTTCCAACACCACGATTTCTTCAACTTCGAGACAAGCTCACAGTGGGTTTACCACCATTCGCTTGAGGGGGGGCTGTTAAGCAAACAATGGATGGCAATAGGGATCTACAACATATACCCAATCTCTCTGCAAATATCACGGCTACAGTTTCCTTGGATAGAAATTATGTACCAAATCAGAATCATGTTTATTACCGTTTAGCTTACCATAATTGGTCCCATAGCTGTACAAAGATTATTATACATATTTAGTTACTCTACTGTTATAAATATATATCAAGCTGTACAATTGAATAAATCAATGGAAAACACTTTCTTCTTCAATTCTCTGTCCTCTGTCTAAATCTTGTTAATCGGACTTTACAAGAACCGGACCTAGAGGGCCTACGAAAGGCCCGGATAAGGATCGGGTCTAAAGAGGGCTTAATAGAGGTCGGGTAATAAAGACTTTGTTCTAAGAAAATAGATTCGATCCCTCTAAGGCCCGACCCTTATCAGGCCCTCGGGGTTGTAGAGAGTCGGATCAGGACCGGGTAATAAGGGCTTTGGTCTCTTTTTATAATTTTTTTTAATTGTGAAAGGGTTGATAAGGGTTTGAGGGGTTGGCGTGGGTAAGGGTTGTAGAGGGCTGGATCAGGACTGGACGGGGTCAGGGCTTGAAAGGACCGGGTAAATAGAGGCCTGTATTTTTTGAGTGAATCCGGCCCTTTCAAAATTCTACTAAAAATCGAATCAGAACCGAATCAGACATAAACTTTACAGAAACCAAACTAGAGACCGAGAACTTATAACATATCACTAACGTCCAAGAGGCAAACATCCTTTTTATATCGCAATAGAAATGTCAAGATGAATGCTAACCAATGGAGTCATGATCCCCTATTCCCCTCCGTTATACTTATTATTAATACAATAAAGGAGAAGAGATCAAGTGAGAATGAGATATTTTTAAAACTGTCATGATAAACTTTTAAATGAAATTTAAAAACTTAAAAAATTCTAAAATTCTAAAATAAAATATAAACAGAATATTAAACTTGCAAATTAATTAATTGTATTTAATTTCTTTGCAATTTAAATGATCATATGGTGTTTCGTCAAATACCATCAAATTTTATTGGGTTTTGCAATGAACAAATGTTAAGTTTTGAAGAAGTATTATATATTAATTAAGTTGCTTGAAACTTGAGACATAATCAATTTATAAGTTCAAAAATACAGTTACCATTTTGTAAGTTTATTTAAAATTGCGAAGTCATATCTAGTATAGTGATGAGGCAAAGACCTCTATGAGGGAGGTATGGAGTTCATGTCTCGCTAGCTAAAAGGGACTACTTTTAGAGGAATTTTTTAAGGTTTATTTTCTGATTTGTTTATCGATATGTGTGTTGTAAGCCTACGGATCATGAATAAAAAAAAGTTTATTTAAAAGTTAGTTGTCAAAATTATCACAATCATTTAAACTTCGATCTTATAATATGAAAATGTAAACTTCCATTTTGTTTGGGTTGATGCTCCATATGTTTTTTTAATATGTATCTTTCTAATTAGTGCTCGGTTTGGTTCAATCCATTATAATCAAGCTGATATTCGGTACGTGAAGGTTGTAACAAAATTTATTGGTTAAAATATTCCCTATTAGAAAATCATTTACCAATTTCCAAACCAACAAACTAGCATCCAAATGTTTAAGGGTTATTTCTTTATACAAGCTTGATGATGATGGTGACGACGACGAAAATTAATAACTATAATAATAGAACACAATCAATAATAATAATTATTATTATTATTATATTATTATTATCATTATTACATCACCATCATCACAACCAACCCCATTATCATCATCATATCAATATTAGAAAAAACATGGGATACTCCGGACATGAGTATGATGGATACTTTAAATCACTTTGAACCATCCGGTCTTGATGTATGACATGAATTTTGATGTATTTAAACGGTTCAGAGTGATTAGAGAGTATCTAGTGTATCAATCTCCGAAGTATTCAATTTTTGCTTTTTATTATTATTAGTATTATTATTACTACTTATTATTACTATTATTTTTATTATTATTACTATTATTATTATTATTATTATTATTATTGACAATAACAACAAATTGCTACTTATATTAAGATCAAATAAGGAATATTAGTTAAAATCAGATGGAGTGAAATGAACATTTAATTCACTTTCTTTACCTCAACTATTCTTGTTTGTTTGGAGGATTAAAATTTAAAAGTAGAATAAAAACTGACTCCACCTTTCAAATTTCACTCTTGTCAAACAAAGTCTCATCTCAAGGATTTAAAACTTCCTTGACTTGTTCAGCACAGACAATTTAATTAAAATTTAGAAATTGTGTTTTGCCAAAAAGAAAGAACACGTGTTAGGTATTAAAAATGTTGTCAACAGGTCGTTGAGATCATTCTAGACCAATATATATAAGTTCAATATTTCTTATCAGGCTTCTTCACTTTTACGCTAATTAATTTTTAATTGTTAAAAGGGATCACGTTCTAGTTGTATAGTACTAATAAATTGTCACGTGATTCTCACCACGTCGAAAGTGATTATGGTGATTGGTGAGTAGGTGAGAATTTGGTTCCATTTCTCGTATAATCTATTGTATATCATTTTTTCACGACTTGACACTTAAAATTTACATTGTCAAAAAAACAGTGTTTTTTATGTTTAAGTGAACAGTAGAAACAGTGTTTTTTTTTTAAGTGAACAATATTTTTACTGTTCAATTTTTTTCCTCAGTTTTTTTAGAATTTTTTTTAGATTTTTTTTAAAAAAAGACAGATAGTGACGGAGCTGTTTTTTATATAGGAAAGACATTGATAGTGGCGGAGAACGTATCTTTTCTAGTACTCTTTCATGTTGCTACATATAAAAAAAACTAGTAATCGTACCCAGTGGAAGTGCTTGAGAGGTGTTAGACTTGATCCAAGTTCGAACTTCGTTGTCTACATTATTTATAGTGATTTTTTACCTTTAATCACAAGTTCTACAGGATCTTCTGTGGCGAATTTCTGAAAATGGTTGTGTTGAAGTTTGAAATTTGCTTGAGAACACTGCAGATGGAATTTGATCGAATGACTGTTACATGGTCCACCCAAAAAACCATTAAATCATGACCCTTGTGTGTTTTGTCATACAAGTTTCTTAATAAGAAGGAAAGATACAAATTTTGTTTCTATGCTCTATTATTGCTTTGCTTTGCTTTCTGCAATGAAATAGTCACTAATTAATCTCATTCAACAATGTAATTTTCACGTAACTCTTTGTTGTGTCAATTTTACATTTTGACATTTATCTCAATATTCACATATGTTTATGGAGTTAGGCTATTGTAATAATGTTTGCAATTCGCACTATTACAGAATTAAGTTGTAATACTTCTTTTTATTTTTGTTCTACAAAAGAGGGAATATTAAGAGGATCCAGTGATATATTTGAAATTTTGTTCACATGTTTAATACGTATGTTAACTAAAAG
The DNA here is from genome assembly GCA_964058865.1 of Eleocharis quinqueflora. NCBI lineage: Eukaryota > Viridiplantae > Streptophyta > Magnoliopsida > Poales > Cyperaceae > Eleocharis > Eleocharis quinqueflora. The sequence goes on along the minus strand of CAXKVX010000309.1, from coordinate 433,082 downwards.
GAGATATAAAACGTGCATAGAGAAGTGCGCAAGCCTTTAATAGCGGTTGTGATGTGGCAGTCGTTATAAAAGACAATCTTTAATAGCAAATGCTTCGTAGAAACCGATATTAAATACATTTAATAGTGGTTGGTAGGTAGCAATCGGTATTAAAAATCTTTAATATCGATTGGGTTGGAGGAACCGATATAACAGACAAACAACAACAAAATATTATCCTAAGTATTCACGGATCACGATTTCTATCCTTATTTTTTGTAATCTGTAGGGTTCATTCTAAATCGATGCAACGCTAAAGAATCGCGATCCCTCTCTCATCTCTCTATGTCCCCTCTTCATCTCTCCCTTTCTCTCTGTCTCTCATGACTCATCTCTCGTCTATCTCTCTTTGAAAAATTTAGTTATTTGCTAAGCTTTGAAGTTTCGAGAGATTAATCGCTTTTTAGGTTTGTTAGAGGAATACTTCTATCAAAGTGAAATTATAATTTAAGATATGCTAATATTCATTCAGGATAGTTTAAATTCAAAACTAGATACTTATGCAAGATTAATTAAAGAAAATAAATTCTTATTATGGCCTATATATTAGTTGAACTTAGATACATCTTTGTTGATTACTTTAAAGTAACAAGATCCGGTTACGTAATACGTACATTATACTGCATATAATAAATGGCCACGGTTTTTTGCAGCCAGATTTATAATTTTTTTGTTTGAAATAAGAGGACTAGTTACTATTTCGACACTTATTATTTTTTAAATGTTTTTTTACGATATCATGTGATGCTTATTTTGTGATATATGGATTGATCAGAACTCGGTCAGCTAGCTCAATTTTATAATATATGTAGAGAGAGACTTTGCAAAGTACGATTTCATATGTCTTGATTTTTAAATTGAAAAGTTCAAATGACTTAATTTTACTTTTTTTTTATTATACTTAATGATGTGAAAACTTTGCTGTACTAATATTTTTTTCACATATATGGAAAATAGTAAAGAAAATTAAAATAATATATAATTGAGTCTCCGAGTAGATTTCATGTTCAACACTTTGTTTGAACTTCAAGATTTGTTAAATGAATTTATTATTTATTTACCTTTTTATCGGATCAATTTGTGATGAATAATTTGACAAGCTTAATAAATAAAAATACTTTCGCAAATCAACAAGTTTCTAAAATAAAGAGTTTCTAGATGTTATTGCATTTATTTATAAATTATTTATAGATCGATTATGTACTAAATTTTATGTAATTTAAATTGATATTTCGTCTAAATATATATCTGAGCCTTGCGTATGTCTAAATATCTGTATAAAATATAGGATAATGTTTCGTAAATACCACATTTGATATCAACTATTGATACCGATTTTATTATGCACTTTTATTTGAGTTATCCTGCATATTATTTGAGTTATTATGTATGTTATACCATAACTATTTCAGTACAAAAAATAACATGTATATCTATTTCAATACAAAAAATAACGTGCATAATAACTCCATTAAAAATACATAATAAAATCGATAACATGTATAACTATTTCGATAAAAAAATAACATGCATAATAAGAGATGCACTAAGACAGGTATCAAGGTTCGTGTAAAACAAAGAGAGAAGGTGGATCAACTACTGGGGTGGAGCATGGGGAGATGTGAGCTGCGTCGCCGTGAGGATGGATGGGTCACCGTCTCCAAAAAGGAGAAATCATCATTAAACCCTAAGCCCTACACACCCTATATCTACCCAGCCACTCACCTCACCTCAATTCACTACAAACAAGGACAGCCTCATTTAATTCGCCACTTTTCCCCATACCTCCAAAAGCAACACAAAAAAGCACTCACAGCTATGGAAAACTACGCCAACAGCAAAAAAAGACCTCTGCCTCTATCCCCAACACACAAACCAAAACCTTCCTATCCAAAATACCACCCATCTAGGTCTTATGTAGTCGCGCTGAAGGATAACCCAGCCCCTGCACTACCCCACCTTCCAAACAAACCATCTCAAACCATTATCTCCGGCTGAGCTCAACTTTCTCCTCAAACAAGGACCACCCGGCATGGAAGGGCCGGTGCCACGACTGTTTTGTCATCGGACATGAGCCAGGGGCGTGCCAAGGTTTTATGGTTTGCCACCAATGCAAATTAACAGGACACAGAGCCAGAGACTGCCCAAACCAGAGGGTTGGGAACATGCTGCGCCCTAAATACCTGCGCCCACAGGGGCCACCAGGAGACTCAGACATGCCGCCTAACCGACCTGAAAACATTTTCACTCATGTCCATGAAACACCAAACCTGACAAAAGAAATCACACGGCTCCGACAAGGGATCGTCATCGACACCCGTCTCCTTGCCTCCCACCACTCTACAACGGTCATGGCGCACTTCCAGGATGAATGGGATACCACGACAAAGGGACATATTTCTAAAACGGGAGACAGTGAATACTTGCTCATCCTACCACCAGATATCCCTCGACACGTGTTTATGGCACAGCCGCACCAGCGACTCCAAGACGAGGGGTATATCTGGTACCCGTGGTCACCACTAGTATCGGGCCCAACGGGGAACCTACCTTTTCGGGTATGGGTTAGACTGCATAAACTACCACCGTTCGCATGGTCGCTCGAACTGCTTACATACGCAACATCGTCCTTCGGGCTCATTCTAGACCATGGCAGGATTGACAACAGGATCTCAATTGAGCACCTAGACCTTCTCGTTGCAACCCCGGCACTCGAATCAGTACCAAAAAACATAACTCTTTTCCTGCTGGGCATAGCACCATTAATCAAGGTGGAGATCCTCGGCTGGAAAAAAGAGCCGTTCTATTTTGATATCCCTCACGACACAAAACCGGCGACTGCCCTCTTCCAAGCCCGAGCCAACCACATAGCCGAACACAAACAGAAAGAAGAAGAGAAGACAGCGCAACAAACAGAGAGTCTGGCCTGGAGCATCCAAGGCGGCTTACACACGGAAGACCACCCACTCGACAACCTCCCAGACGACTTCTTCACTAAGGAAGGCGACTGGGCGTGTAGTCGGAAAGTACTGCAGGAACTGGTGGCATCGGCGCCACCGGAGACACTAAGGAATTTTTTCAAAAGGTTCAGTACAGCAGCTGGAACGGGTTCACGGTCTCAGAACCAACAAGACAAAAATGACAAAAGCCAAAAGCAGACAGTTTTCTCTGCTGCACAAACAACGTCTCAAAAAGAACTTTCTGGCCTGACCACGATTCAGAACGTACATAGACAAAAGGGGGCTAACAGCCGAAGGGAGAAAGGCCAAGGCAACACTACAGGACAGACGTGGGTCCCCAAACAGATTCAGACGGGTCAAAAACATAGGCCAGGCAAAGAACCGACCCATGACATGCCAATCGAAGTGCCACAGCACCCTGGCCCAAAATTGATGCAGGCCTCTATCAAGGCAGCTCAAACCATCCCACACATACGACCCGAACTGGAGAAGCTTGCGGTAGCAAGAAGCCTAGACATGGACCTTGTTCCATTGGATCCCTCTCTGAGCCCAACCCTGCCAACCCAATACCCAACACCGACATGCCCACTACAACTCTGTGCAGACTCCCAGCCCAAGTCCCCAAACAGCCTACACATTCCTGAAAACAAAAAACCCTTCCTACTACCCTCCCCAACCCCGAACCAGTGTGTCTCTAACACATTACCCCAACCCATTGAGAGCACAAACACAACCCAGCCTCTCCCACACCTAACCGAGGAGCTCTCTGCAGCACTGGCCGACAAGAGGAAAGAATTGGGCCAGCGAAGGAACACCGCCAGGAACCACCCGCCAGAACCGAGCCGCCGTAGCACACGCCAAGCACGGACCCCAATTCCCCTACAAGGAATGATACTCACGCCGGCGCGGAAGCAAACCAGAGGACCGAGGCTGACGAAAACACCGACTCCGACAGCCGAAAATAGGGAAATCATCAAATGCCTGAGTGAAGAAAAGCTCCGGGCCGAACCGTTAACTGAAGAACAAATACAAGGACTCTCACAGATGATCAGTCTAGGCACCTTCTCCCTCACAGACTTCGTCAATGAGGATGGTTCCATCGACGCGGCAAAAGCTTTTGCTAAACTAGATGAGGACACAATTAACCCAAGCAAAGAATCGGAGGACACCATGCAAGACCCAATGGAAATTGACCCTGAGAGGTCGGTGGATGACCCAGGAAATTCAAAGGTGGGTCCCACGGAGGAAGAAGATGAAGACCTCCTAGAGGTCTAACATCGCCAGAAGAAACAAGAAGGCCAGATAGACCTTGCAAGAGAGAAGCAATAGATAATCAAGTAGTTTTTTTGTCGCTTAGGAAATCTTTTTTTACTTAGGAATTTTGATAGTATTAAATGATTACGTTGCTTTCCTGGAATGCTAGAGGATTACATGACAAACAAAAATGCAAGGTTGTCAAAAATATGTTGAGAGAACAAAACTGTAATATCAAAGTTATGCAGCTTAGATCAATTTGTCTTTCAACAATTCTGTCCGGCTTTTTATGACAACTTTCATTACAAATCTGCCTCGAATACTAGAGGAGGGATCATTACGGCATGGTCTAGAAAATTTCAAGTGAAGGACTCTTACATACACCCGTACTCTTGTACGGTAATACTAACTACACAATCCTTCTCATGCATGATAACAAACGTCTACGGTCCAACAGACGACCCACTCAAACTAGACCTCTTAAACGAACTCAAGGAAATACGTGGGTTAAATGAGCTACCATGGATTATTGCGGGTGATTTCAATATACTCAGACGCCCAGAAGACACGACAAACACAAATTTCAACCTGGGCATAGCATTAGAATTTAACCACACAATAGACACCCTGCAATTACATGAAATCCCTTTAAACTCAAGGAAATTCACATACTCAAACAAAAGACCCACGCCGACACTATCCAAACTGGACCGAGTGCTCATATCAGAAAATTGGCATACTATACCAAATAGTCCAGTAAAATGCTCTATAAACGACGTGGCCACTCCAATATCGGACCATATACCACTCTATTTAACCATTCAGAAACTACACACAAAAACCACCAAACAATTCAAATTTGAACGATTCTGGCTACGTTTCAAAGAAACAAGGACAATTGTCAGAGATGCTTGGCAAATACAGAATTCGTCAACAGTGGTCGCGATAGATTTACAAAGACGATTACAAGCCGTCCGACAAGCACTGACATCGTGGGCCACAAACAAATTCGCCAAAATAGCAGACATTCTGACAACAACGAGGTCAATGATCCAATCACTTGACAGGGCAGAAGAACATCGACGACTCTTAGACAGAGAATTCAAATTCCGCCTTGACTTAAGGAAACACGCTTATGACATAGCAGTAATCCAGGAACATAAATGGCAGCAACGATCATCAGCAAGATGGCTGGCTCAAGGAGACAAAAACACTAAATATTTCCATACAATTGCTTCAAAGCGCCTACAAGGAAACCACATCACCACTTTGGAAGCAAATGGAAATTCATACACGCAACCGAGGGACATAACCCTGGCTTTCACAAGCTATTTCAGAGAAATCATGGGAAATAGGCAGATAGTTCAAAAACTTGCAGGAAATATCGTACAATCGGCAACATTAAGTAACTTATCAGAGCTGTCTGCTGACTTCACAACAGAGGAAATCAAACAGGGTATATTCTCCTTAGCCAAAGGAAAAGCATCGGGACCTGACGGTTTTCCCTCGAAATTTTTTCAACACTATTGGAAATAGTAGGGGAATGCATATGCAAGGTGATAAAGGCTTTTTCTGACAACAAGTTAGATCTTTGGAGAATAAACCAGGCAACCATCTCAGTTATACCAAAATTTGAGAATGCTAGTAAAATAGAAGACTTTCGGCCCATCAGCGTCTTATCAAGCATCCCGAAGTTGATCTCCAAACTACTAGCTTCCAGACTACAAAAGATACTCCCAAAACTCATCTCAAATACTCAAACTGCTTTTGTAAAAGGTAGACACCTCATGGATACCTTCTTGGGTGCAAGGGAAACAATCATTCTGAGGCATAAACTAAAAATCCCATCGATACTCATAAAAGTAGATTTTCGAAAGGCTTTTGACACAATAGCCTGGGAATTTATTCTGGATCTACTGGGGAAAATAGGGTTCACAAGCAAATGGATCTCTTGGATAAGGGCCATCCTAATTTCCTCCTCATCCGCCATCAGAGTAAATGGCCAGTTGGGGCCACTTTTTTTCCACCAACGGGGCCTTAGACAGGGAGACCCACTCTCCCCTCTGCTATTCATCTTAGCAGCGGATACCCTACAAGGATTAATTAACAAGGAAAGACACAACTTCTTTTCCTTGCCATCACTCCACACCACAGCTTTTCAGTTCGCAGACGACACTTTACTAATCTCAGAGGCACACCCACAAAATCTGAAGGTAATCATACAAATCCTATCTCAGTATGAAAAACTCACGGGATTAGCATTAAACCAGACTAAAACAACTCTCACCTCAATCAATGTGCCAAATGAGCTCAACTCGGTGCTGGAAAATATTCTATCATGCAAGACACAACAACTACCAATAAAATACCTAGGCCTACCACTGACAATTAAGAGACCTACGAAGGATATCTACATCCCCATCCTAAACGCAATACAAAGAAAAGTACAAATGTGGAAAGGGAGACTACTATCCAAAGGAGGCCGGCTTATCCTAATAAACTCAACAATCAATGCCTTACCGGTCCACTTCATGCAAGCAGTAATGCTTCCAAACTGGATAACAAAACATGTTGAACGAATCAAGATGCGTTTTTTCTGGAAGGGAGAAACCAACACATCGAACGGAGGTTTCCATGTCAACTGGACCACAGTATGCCTGCCAAAACGACATGGAGGACTGGGAATATTGGATCCCAAAACTTTCAACAAAGCACTTCTCACGAAATGGCTGTGGAATATATACAAAAACAAGGAATCAATTCTCACGGCTTTTATTTGGGCCCACTACAACATCCCGGACATAAACCAAGATCTCCATATAAATCAGGAAGTAACAGATTTCTCATCTTTTTTCCTGAAGGACATAGTATCTCTCATACCTCTCTTTATAATTGACAACTCTAAAGAGACGAGAACAATGAACTAGCCTGGAGATGGACGACATCAGGATCCTTCTCGGTGAAAACATCAGGATCCTTCTCGGTGAAAACTACTTACCAAATGATGATAAATCCGGGCCACACAGATAGGAAATCGCGTCTCATATGGAAATCTAGAGCACCGTTAAAAGTTAAAATCTTCATATGGACCCTCCTAAAGAACAGAGCCCCCACAAGAGAGATACTAACAAAACTCGAAGTCCCTTGTGAGAAAAAATGTGTCCTCTGTTTGCGAGACATAGAAGAAACTACAGACCACCTATTCGCTTCATGCCCTTTCTCCCATCAAAACTGGCTCCTCTCAACACAAACTCACCAAGGTCGGTCCAGAAATTCCCTCCTTGCATGGTGGGAGGAAGGTATTTTAAACCTAAATAACAAGGAGACAGAGAGATGGAACACCCAAATGCATGCATACATATTGAGCGTATGGAAAGAAAGGAACAAAAGAATCTTCGATACCTCACATCGAACTCCATCCCAACTGGCACTTCAAATCAACAGCGACATATCAGCATGGAAAGAGTTTGGATGATAAAGAGATCATCGGATCTCGACCGAACTTAGTTGAATTAATGTTGTTTTACTTTATAGCTCACTCTCTGTTTTGTTTTGTTTCTCTCTACCTTAAAAACAAACCTCCCTTGTACATAAAAAATAAACTGTAAACTTTTTTTCTAATGAAATATTAGTGGGAAATCCCACTTACCTCAAAAAAAATAATTCAAATAATATGCAGAATAATTCAACTAAATAAATATAATAAAACCGATATCAAATATGATATATAAGTATCAGCTTCCATTAGTTAAACATTACTAGATATTTACGGCGATTATTTAAGTATATCAGCTATGCTAACGCAATCCATATATTTCCCTGTCGTGTCATGTGTAAACATGGTGTATTATCTTGCAACACGTATTAGCTAATTATCATTTTAATATAACGTTGTTGGGACATGCATGAGGCATGTATCTGGGGAACATAATCCTAGAATGGCTGCATGATCTGGCACTTGTTATTTCTTTACAGTGTGATTAAAATATATTAACGACAAAGATTTGTTTGTCTACTTTTAACAATTGAAGGGATAAGCATGGTGACATTATTTTTTCCGGTGGAAAATTGAAATCCGTGTCAAATAGCGACAAGCCAACAATAGCTCTGTTAGCCACGTCACGAGGTCAAAATTACTCGATTTTTTATTATTGTAAATTAAATAAATAAATAATTTTTAAACATAAAGAGAGTATTTGATAAATTCGAAAAATAGAAAATAGGTGTTGTGAATATAGTTCAGAAAAAAGACAAAATAGGCGATATTGCGAATAGCGTCAATTTGATTTTTGATTTGAATATGAATTATTTTTATAACTAACCTGAAAAATAAATAATAACATATATTAAAATATTAATATTTTTAATAATAAAAAATCACTGCCTTGTTGAGTTAGGAAAAAAATCAAAATTTAAATTGGACAGTGTTGGCAACATCGTCCAATTGATTTTTTTAATTGGTTTGTGCTCGTTGTTAGAATGTTTGGAGATTCTAAGATCAAGTGCTAGTGCAGAAGCGTTTACAACAATTACAATTCAAATTTTTAGATCTTAATCACTTAGCTAAAATTTCAACAAGTACTAAGAACAATTGAGCAAATCAAGATAACAAAGTGCAAGTATAGTAAAGAGAGAGAGTAAAGAGCAAGAGAGATCAAGAGAATACAAGAACACACAATATAACGCGGTTCGTCCTACAAACAAACTATACCTACATCCACGAAACTTTCGAAACCTTCACGAAAGCAATAAGTGTTCTTCTCAATAAGCAATAAGTGTTCGTCCTACAAACAAACTATACCTACATCCACGAAACTTTCGAAACCTTCCTTCCGGAACTGATTCCACTAAGCAATAAGTGTTCTTTACAATTACGGAACATATCTTTGGTTTCTTCTCAATAAGCAAACCAATCTTAGGTTCCTAAATTTATGCAAGGGGCTACACCACTCTACAAGGCAAAAGATTCAATTGATTACACAATCAAGGACATGCACTACTTGACAACACAAATGTAATGCACCAAAGGCTAGAAACTTGCAAGAAAGAATGTTCTCGGATCGACAATTAGATGATTGTAGTTATCTGAAATCTCTCAGGTTAGGCAGTTGTAGGAGAAGATTAATGCTTTTTCTGGTGCTCAATTGAATGCTTGAAAGCTTGGGGGTTTCAGATGTCTTCCAAGTTCATATCCCCAAGGTATATATAGGTTGAGCTCATCTTGAAGTCTTGGAGTCTTGCTTTGAGCTCATGCGTTACAAAAACTCACAACACGTTAAAAGATCCGTTATAACGGGTTGACATCTTTTCAGAAATGTCCTTTTGTGCTTCATCCACTGACTTATGTGTCATCTTGAGCAGTAACTCGTTGTGATGGGTTGGGGACCCGTTATGATGGGTTGGAAACCCGTTGTGACGGGTCTCTGATTTTTATCGTAACGCATCCCTCTGAAAAATCTTCACTGCTCCGGCTCTTCTCCTCTTGAACCCATTGTGACGAGTTGGGCATCCGTTATTACGGGTTGAGAACTCGTGGTGACGGATTGGACATGCGTTATGATAATGTATAGCTCTGAATTGCTCAATCTGCTTGCTCTTGATGTCTTTGAGTATGTCTTGACTTGTATATGCATGTTTGAGCATTTGCATCACCATTGTGTACCTATGTTAACTACATCTCACAAAAGCTCAATTGTGCAAAGTTAGTATTGATTTGTTTTAAAAATTGTTAAACAACAGATGATTTAATCCAACATTCGCAACCCGTCCGTTTCTATTTCTACAACTTTTTAAGTAATATTTATGTCTTAATACAATTAATTAATTTAATTTCTATTATTAAAAAATTCAGCAAAATTGCGCCGATAAGATGTGATTTTGTATATAAAAAAAAATATTTTGACTTTTCACGTAAAATTACAAATTCCATTGTACTACAACTGGTTTGTAAGTTCTACATTTTAGAATGAATTTAATCATTCATTGGACTTAAAACTTATATTGATCAAATTAAGAACTATTGAAAATACTTTTCGCGTGGAGATGCAGATTCGAAATTTGGTGCAAACAAGATGTAAACAAATAATTTATGGGAACTTCGATCGAGATATTCAAAAGCAAAAATCTTTCCGTTATTAAAGTAAATTCATCGAAAGTAAAATGGAAGGGGTTAATTGCAAATAATATTGTACAAAAACAAGAAATTATATAATGAACACCTTAAGTCATATATTTTTGCAGACTTTAATGCAAGTCAAAAAAAATCAATTGCATTTATTCCTCAAAGTTCGGAATGTTATATATCTGATAAGAGTAGATGTTTAGAGAAGGGATCTAATAAGTAATACCAATGATTTTGGAGTCGCATAATATTCATAAATTTATATTTTAATTAAATATTTTCAATAATCACCATGAGCTAACAAAAATAATGGTTCAAATTAGACGAATTAACCATGTTTCTTGATGGCGATTGAAATGAATTTAAAACTTTACGATTCCTTATGTACATGTATTTAAAATGATCTAAAATACATGTAATTGTTTACTTCTCAACATATAAGAAATCAATGAGCACATGCATTATATCTCTTCTAATATGATTATTGTATATTTAGTTTTTATGATATATTCAATTTCTATGTTATATGTTCTTCTTAATTTTCAAATTAAATTTTTAATGTGATTTCACTTATGGAATAAGACAAATATCAAATTTAATTTGTATTGATTTAAAAATATTTAGCCTTTCATAAATAATTAACTATTGTGTTTGAGAGTAAAATAAGCATTCTTTTGATATAAAAAAGACTAGAGTCAAGCCCAATTTTAAAAGTTCATAAGATCTCACACTGAATTTTAAAAATGCAACCTCTTGCATGAAAAAAAATATTGTTTTTAGCTATCAAACTAAAGGGAGTTGATACGTAGATACATATATTGATACTAACTATCGATATCAATATATTGATACTAACTATCGATATCAATGTTATTATGTACATTTAATTGAGTTATTGTGCATATTATTTGAGTTATTATGCACATTATATGTACGGAACATTTTCCTAAACTTAAAGTTAGTTCGCAGAAATTAATAATACCATCGAACAAAATGTTCTGATTTTACAAGTTATTACAGGAGGCTTTTTCTTAGATGTGTCTGTAAATCTATATTTTTTTTTTCTAAAATAGTAAATATAGATTGAGTAACATTTTTATCAAAGTGTAGCCTCCTGTTTTTTTTACTATAACCTGCTTACGAATTTTTAATTTTATGTTTACGCATTCTTCGCAACTTAAAGAAATTTGAACTTTTTGTCATTTCGTATTAAAATCTGACAATCGTTTTAATTAAATTCAGTTATAGGGTTGTTAATACATTTTCTAAAATTAAAATAAGATAATTGTATTTTAAAGAGTATAATCTGTTACAAATTAAGTTCTAGGTTTTTATCAAATTCAGCGCGAAAGCGTGTACAAGTTAATATTCAAGATTAATACCACTTAACAATCTTTTCACAATTCAAGAAAAAATCAATACTCTTGCACGAAAGCAAAAGAAATAAGGAGAGACAAAGAGTAAGAGAAAGTTGATATGTGATGTAACTTGGTTCAGTCAAAGCTTCACGATATCTATTTTGCGGGACCCTCAATACCACCTCCGGAATGAATACACAAGGCTTTTTCAAAAAGCAAAAACCCCTTATATACCTCACAAGAGTGTATGCAAGAGTCTATTACAACGATCCACAACATATCTAAATAAAGCGAACGAGCTCACACACAAATCTCGAATTAGATTACACACAATCTAAAACAAACTAATCACGAATAATGATTTAGAAAATTGATTATCCTAATCAACACTCAAAGCTCTAACAATAGCTAGATGAAATTTTGGATGCTTGAGAGAAATGATATCACTGCTTTTTTGAATGCTTGTAAACTTGTTGAAATGCTTTATTGATCTTTCCAGAAAAATCACACTTATATATAAGCAGCAACTCTTCACAGCTCCAAATTTCTTGCTTTTGTTATAACAAGTTCCACTGACTTCTTGGATCCAGCTTCTCTAATCTAGTTATAACAAGTTCTACGTTGTCTCCATGTGTTACAACAACTTAGTCTTTTGAGAACTTAGCCATTTTTAGACTTGCAGATTCGTTATACCAAAATGTGCATATTTTTACGATTTTGCTCCATTCTCAATGCCTTTTGTATCATTATTCTTCTCTTGACTTGAGAAACATGATTCTCATCTTAATCAAAGCTAGTTATATGTGTTTATACATGCACATTTAAACTATATTTGTATAAAGATTATATTTGTTATATATTTTTTAAATTATCAAACAAGTTGAATTTAAGTTAACATAATCAAAAGTACACCCCATTTTTTGATCGAGAAGTGAGAGATTCCCACCTATTTTATTGAAATAGTAATCTGAGTCTTACAATTTACTACTCTAACTACTAACTAGTTCCTAATATTACTCTAAGCTAATTCTACTAATTCCTAAATCTAACTTTAATATTTGTCTAGTAAAACCTCAAAATAAACCTACTATCTTCTGTGTTTGTCTTTCTTCCATCGGTCATTGTTTTCTTCTTCTCTCTCCCACAAACAAAAAAGTAATTCATCACTACATCATTGTTTTACCTCTCTCTCTCACCATTAAAACAGTATCATCACAAAACAAATACAGTTTCTCAACACAAAATAACAACACAAACATGGCAACGCAAAACATCATCTTATCTCTTTTCCTTCATGGACTTGGATTTGGATCAAACAGAAATGAAGAGTGCCTTTTTCCCCTGTGGAAAATAGTTTATTGATAAAACCCACGCGGGTCGACCCGCCCCGACTTGTGCCCGATCCGACCCGACCCGTGGAATGCAGATCCATGGATTTAGAGCGGGTCGGATAGGCCAAAATGTTAAAGACCCGCCTGAACCCGTGACCCGTCCGAACTCGTGCCCGATCCGTGCCCGACCCGTGCTATACCCGACCCGTGAACCCGCCTTACCTCCCGTGGGACCCACCTCTCCTTCCCCAGCCAATTGAAATTTGCGCAAGGCTCAAGGCACCTCCACTCAAAACACATGTCTCACTTCACCAAGGACCCCACCGCCTCCCTTTTTTGCGCCAAACAATTAATGCAAAGTGAAAAGACTCTGTCACCGTGGGCCCCACCACCTTTTTTTTTTGCACCCTGCTGACCGAGTGATTAATGCTAAAAAGAAGAAACTGAGGGCGTTAAGTCCGGTGCACGAATGGCTATAATGACAGTGGGACCCATCTCTTCTCACAACTTTTGTGAGCCACGCCTATTCAAAACTGACTATCATGATAAAGTCATAATTTGAAGCACAAGGCTCATGGCTGCACAAGGCTCAAGGGTTAGAGGAGCGCTGGGCTCAAGTCGGGTTGACCCTTTCGAGTTCGGATCCGTGGTTACTCGATCTGTGATACTCGTGGATCCGTTGTATCCGTAAATTCGTGGATTCGTGAATCCTTTCGGGTCGGATCCACGGATATCCGACCCGGCCCGTTTGAATAACACCAAAAACTACACCCCATTTAATTTTGTATTACGTGCAAAATCATATTTTAATATGATTGAATTCGGTTCAAAACTTTTTTTTTGAGAGTGAAAGCCCGTAGGCAATTCGGTTCAAAACTTCAAACATTTGATAAAAAAATGTCATCCCGTCCATTTAAATATCGAGAGAATGTGCTGCAGATTGTCCTGTATACGAATCCCGTCCCGTACAGATCCGATTCGATTGGTTCGCGTTCGCCTCTAGATCTACCGCAATCAACGATCCATATCTCGTCCTGCGTATTTCCACGCTGTAGATGATCTCTGTATATTTTGGATGGTGTGATGAGGCAAATATCCAACTACCGGATAAAATGATGCACAATTAAAACGAGAGTTCTTAAGGCCCTGTTCGTTATCTCTCCACGTTATCTCCCCACTCGCCACGTTATCTCCACGATATTATTATGGATATTAATAGACAAATCAAGTTTATTTAATTTATGGAAAATGTTCTGTGGATACCGTTTTTGATACGGAGTTGATGCCGACTGGACATTTCCAGTCGGCTGGACAACTCCATTACCGCTATTCCTTCGAAAACATCTCCTCTCCAGTTTATTTCCTTTTTGAAACAGTTTCATCGCGCCATCGCGATCTCTTTCTTCTCCTGGCGATCTCTTCTTCTCGCGTCATTGTTCCCTCTTCTGTCTTTCCAGTCGAGCTCTCTTGGTCGATCTCTCCTTCTTCTTCGTCTTACCAGGCTATTATTCAATCCGTTCTTCGATCGTTCCAGCCGAGCTCTCCTGGCTGTTGTCTCCTGCTCGATCTCTCCTCTCGCGATAACTTGTTCTTCGTCTCGAATTCACTGTATCAATCAGGTAATTATTCAATTTCTTCTTCAATTTGGATTCTATGCTTCAATTTATTGTATTTGCATTTTATGTTTTTCTGCTTTTACTCCAAATTCGTCGTTCTACTATTTTAATTAGCTTGAATTAGAAATTTGTATACCGTAATTTCTGTTTGAATTAGCTTCCATTGGAATGAATTTATATTTTGTGATTGATGAATTTGGATGTTACTCATAGTTTATGATTTGTTCAATTTGTGTTTTATGATTGAACAATCATGTTAGATATAAACTTTTGTTATTATTTTCTATTGATGTAATTATGCATTTTATATTACTTATCATGCATGTTAAGTCTTCTATTAGGCATGTATAATGTTTATGATTACTGGAGTTATTTGTCAATCTTTCACTATGGGTTATATTAAGCATGCTACATTGTATTTCATGCATGTTATCTCAGTTATTAAGCTATTACAATTTAAAGTTGAATTATCTACATTTTATTGTTGTATTCATCAGGTATGGAATTTCATCAGTTTTGTACTCTTTTTTTTAATATTTTTTTATGTAGTCTATTTGCCCTGTAGTACATGTCATCTATTATCAATTTTTTTCCTTCCCAACTAATGCACACTGACTTAGTTTATATTCATTTTATTGTCTTTATTTTGCATGAATACTGTAACTAAATTAGTCATTTTCAATTTGCAGAATATGTCAGAAATTTCTTTTGAAGGTGGTGTCCCTCTATCTATTTCACAAACAGATGATAATATACAGTTGTTTCAAGTTGAAAATGTTTCTGCTGAACATTTTCCCAAAGTTGGTATGAAGTTTGATAGTAAAGAAAAAGCTTATGACTTTTGGAAAAAATTTGGGTTTCTAGGTGGTTTTGGGGTAAAGATAAAAGGTGGTCACAATAAGGGTTCCATACCTATTGATAGGACTTTCAGATGTTCGAAGGAAGGCATTTCACAAACTTCTGAAAACCCAACTGGCATATCAAGATTCGGATAAAAAACCAACTGTCAAGCAAGAATGGTTGTGAAGTTCATATTTTTGAGCAATGAATGGATTATTTCTGAAGTATTCTTGTGCCATAATCACAAACTCCTCCCAAATATGGTTCAATACATGCCCAGCCACAACAAAATCCCACTTAATTTGAAAAAACAAATTGAAACAAACGATGAGGCTGGTTTATCGTTGTCTTGCAATGTTAAAGCAGTAATTGCTCAAGGAGGTGGGGTTGGTAGAGTAAACTTTACTGAGAGAAAAATTCGAAATGAAGTTTATAATGTCAGAAAGAAGAAATTTGGTGGGAGTGATGCTGAGGCATTAGTTGCATATTTTGTGAGAAAACAGAAAGAAGACCCTGATTTCTATTTTGATACTGCTTTCTTTGAGGATGGTGCAGTGAAGCATCTCTTTTGGGCTGATGCAAGATCTCGTTCAGCATATAAACAATTGGGAGATGTTCTTTCATTTGATGCAACTTATGGTACAAACAGGTACATATATTTTTTTTCTTAATTGTACTTACTTTTTTTTTAATTACTGTACTTTCTGTTTGAAATTAGTTAGTAACAGGCTCTATCAGTTACCATTTTATTGAATAATGCATTCAATATGTGTTGTTGTGCATGGCAATTGTTATTGTTTTACAATATAGCTGTCTTTTACTTTTATTACAGTACTTTATTATTGTGCATGTTATCTTAGTTTTAACAGATGTTATCAACTTTATAGTTCATGTTACTGACTTCATTACTATTTTTTAATTACTGTTACAGTTATTGAGTGTTTATTACATTCTTACTTATTATATTTTCTTGATATCAATAATGTAGATATAACATGAAATTTTGTTCTTTTCTTGGAGTTAACCATCATGGAAGTACTATTTTGTTCGGTTGCGGTTTGCTTGAAAATGAACAGATGGATTCATATATTTGGTTGTTTGATACATGGATGAAGTGTATAGACAACAAAGCTCCAGATGCAATCATCACTGACCAATGCCCTTCTATTTCTGGTTCTATTCTGCCCTTCATCACTTGATTTATTGAATTTTAATTACTTCTTCAGTTTCTTCAAATTCAAAATCATATTAGTTCTGTTATAGTGCATGCTATTTATTTGTGAAGGCATGCTAATTTCTTCTTATTGCATTGTAGTGTTGTTTCAACTTTACTAATACTATTGTCTTTTATTATGCATTGTGTTATGTTTATTATACACTATACCCCAGTTAGTGATACTTTTTTGAACTAAACCTTGTCAACTCATTTGAACTATTAGGCAACTTTGTCAGGTGGTATAAGTGTAGTTCTTCCAAACACTAGACATAGGTTCTGTATGTGGCATATTCTCCGCAAATTGCCCGAGAAAATCAAGGGTCCTGATAAGTTAAACCATTGAAATCTTAATTAGTGAAACAGTGAGGTATTCATATACCAGAAGAGAATTTGATGAAGATTGGGGAGAAATTTTGAAAACCTATGATTTGGAAGATCATGAATGGTTGAATGAGATGTTTGATTGTAGGCATAAATGGGTACCAGCATACCTTACCCATCATTTTTGGGTTGGTATGAGCACAACCCAGAGAAGTGAATCCATCAATGCCTTTTTTGGAAAGTACTTCAACAATAGAACATGTCTTAAAAGCTTTGCCATTCAGTACGAAAATGCAATAGCAAAATTATGGGAGAATGAGAAGGAGCAGGAATATAGATGTGTTGACAAGGTCATTGAACCTTTCTCAAATTTAGAAATTGAGAAACAATTTATGGATAGTTATACCCTTAATGTGTTTTTCAAATTTCAAAAAGAAATTAAGGCCTTAGCTGATGTTTGTTGTGAAGTGAAGTCCGAGCTTGGTGAATGTATTATTTACGAAGTCACTGATGAATCAATTGAAGAAGATTACAAATTTAAGGTCTTTTTCAATAGAATTGAGAAGAAAGCTTCTTGTGTATGCCGACTCTTTGATTTCGCTGGAATTATATGTAGACACATTCTATGTGTCTTCAAACAGGAGAAGATTAAGAGAGTTGATGATAGCTACATTCTTGAAAGATGGTCAAAGGGAAAAGCATTTCCACATTTAGAAAATTCTGAATTGGGTGTTGCTAATAGGTTGGCTGCAGATCATTACTCTCAATTGTATTAAAAAATGCATGAATTGTTCTCCAATTTGGTGTAAGTAGGTGCTCAAAGTGAAGGAGCTAGAAGCATTCTTGTTGCTGGTATGGAGGAGTTACAAGATAGAATTAACACTTTTTTAGGTGTCGATACACTCAGTGATTTTGTAAATTCTACTGGTTATTCTACTTCTCAGTTTCTTGGTGGAGATTCATATACTTCTCCAGTTGTTTCAGTTGACTGTACTACACCTCTGATCAACGTGAAGAATCCTCATGTTTCACTTTCTAAAGGTCGTCCACGCAAGGCTGGACGTTTAAGGAGTTTTCGAAGCCCAATAGAAGGTTCAAAAGGGAAGGAAAAGAAGGTTAAAACGAATAGCTCTCCAAACAATCAAAAGAGTTGCAAAAGAAAATCTCCAACTCAGCCAACTACTACAAGCAAAAGGAAGCAAAACTGTAAAGGAAAAGAAGTAGCAATTTATGATTCTCCAACAGTTTTGCAGGTTAAAACAATATTTTGCATGTTATCTCAATTATTATGCCTATTATCTCAGTTATTATGCATATTATCTCAAGTATTGTGCATGTTATCTCAATTATAATTTTTAAAAAATGTTATCTCAATTATTGTGCATATCATCTCAACTATTGTGCATATTATCTGAATTAATGTGCTTATTATCTCAAATATTTTGCATATTACCACATTTTACTAATCTCTGTCATCTTGTTTTGACTATGCACATTACCTCAATTATTATGCACTTAAAATGTTACTGTAGGCATATTAAAACTCCATTATGCATCTTAATCATATGAGGATGTACGCTTGTTAAATACTTATGCATGCATATTAAGACAATTTGTTAACATGCCAACAATGTACATTATGTTAACTTGCATATTTTTTTTATCTTGCAATTTGCATATTTAAAAAACTTCAGTGCATGTTAGTTCTAATAGAAAGCATGTTACTTTCTTCTTTATGATTGTTAGTTACTTCTTAAACTTGCATATATTTTATATTTGCAACTTACATATTTTATCAATTTGACGTATTAGTTCTCCTTTATTGCATGTTAATTAATTTTGTCATGCATTAAGCCATTTCTTATACTTTCATATTATGTGCACTTGCACCTTTCATATTTTATAAATGTAGTGTATATTATTTTTTATTATAATGCATGTTAATTAACTCTTTATGCACATTTGCCTAACTTTCTCAATATTTACATATTGCTTTATATTATTTTTTTGAATTAATTTTGCAGGACCATGACACTTTTGTGAATGAAGTTTTCTCTTTTCAGGAATCTCCAAATATATCATATCATCCTGGAAGACCTACATGGAGTTTTAATATGAATGCAACATTATAAATATTTTATAATACATTGTAATCATTCCAATATTTCAATCTTTGCATGAATGATATTACATATTTTAGATAGTTATATTGGATTATTATGTTTTTTTTGTTTGTTAATTTTTTTATGTTGTTATATTACTGCTTGTTTCAATTTCTCATATTTCAATTTATGCATTAAATTGAGCTATATTGAAAACAATGTAAATTCAATTTTAAAACAATTTATCCATTAAATTGAGTTATTTTGAAAACATTTTAATTGTATTTCAATTTATTCATTAAATTGAGTTATTTTTAATTGTTATTTTTACTATTTTCAGGATCATTAGTTTAATTTATTAATATTCTCATGAATGTAATTGTATTTATGATGCATGTTATTGATTTCCCAGTGCAGGCTATCATGTTAATTGTAGATTGTAAAGAAGGGCCACATCCTGGCCCACAACTAACTGAATTTTAAACCAACGGACCCGTCGTTACATCCCGACCCATCATCACATCCGTTCGTTAAGGACACCTCCAAGGAGACACTCGATCCTATCGCCTATAAACCCTCACTCACTGTTCACTCTCATTTCAGTCTCATTTCATTCGCACTCTCTCAATTCTCTCTCTCAATTCACTCGCACTCTTTTCAAAATTCGAAATCTCTTCCTACAACAGTACATCCGATGGTGAGAGGAAGTAGGGGTGGAGGTCGTGGTGGAGGAAGATCGGGAGGAAGGGCAGCAAGGGGACGAGGCAGATTCGGAGGGAGGGCATCAAGGCAACAGCACGAAGAAGCTGTTGTTGAAGAAGGAAATGTCGGAGGTGGAAGGGCAAGAGGAAGGGGTAGATCACGATCATCAACTGGAAATCGTGGTAAATAGCAAATGAATTTACTAATTATTGTAACATTTTATTTTCTTTCATATTCTAGTGTTCAAACCCCAGATTTTGTAGATCTGTGATGATAATTACAATCTACTACAACTTAATTTGAATATTTTGTAATAATTTCAAACAAAAACTAATTTGTATTGTTACATTTTTAAGTATTTGTTACATATTTGATCTTAATAAGTATATGTGTAAATTCATACATTAAGAAGTTATGCATGCTTACAAATTAAGTTGTAGATGCTTATTGTACTTCTATTTAACATTTTTTTTGCTTGTTTAATGTATAGTTGTTATTCATTTTCAACTACGATATTTGCAATGCATGTTAACAATACTGTCCTGATTGTTAAAATTTCTGTCAAGCATATTAGATTCATGTTTTAATTTATATGTATGTTTTATGTACTATCATGCATGTGAAATTTTCTTGCAAGCATGTTAGATTCTTTTTTTTGTCAGTGTGTATGTTTTATTTATTGTAAATCATGTTAAAAGTTGTAGCAATCGGAGAAGGATCTTGACAAGGTCTCGTATTTGGAAGGGCACGAGGAAGGGGTAGGCCACGATCCACACCGGGAAATCGTGGTAAATATCAATTTAATATTGAAATATTTATAATATTTTTCTGTTTCGTATTGAACAGTGCTAAATTCTTTATTTATTGTCAAGTATGTTAAATATAATGTCAAAATATGTTTATTTAGTTAGTGTGCATGGTTATTATAACTTAATGAATTTTGAAGGTACTATAATGTATGATGGATTTTTTGCTGGTATACATGCTTTAGTTATTATGCCTTATAATCCAATTAATATGCACTGTAGTTCATTTAATATGCATTTTAGTTCAGTTATTATACATTGTAGTTGAGTTATTATGCATTGTAGTTTAGGTAGTATGCATTATAGTTTAGTTATAATGCATTTTAGTTTAATTATTGTCATGCATATTGAAGTTACTGTAAAGAATAATGAAGTTACTGTCATGCATGTTGAATTTACTGTCATACATGCTAAAGATACTGACAAGCATGTTGAAGTTGCTGTCATGCATGTTCCTATGCCTTATAGTCCAATTAAAATGCATTTTAGTTCAATTAATATGAATTGTAGTTTAGTTATTATGCATTGTACTTTACTTATTATGCTCTGAAATTTAGTTATTATAAATTGCAATTAACATGTTGTTATACATTCTTAATTTAGTTTGCAGGTTTAATTTACCGTTATGCATATTGAATTCACTGTTATGCATATTAAATTCACTATTAGTGTGCATGTTGAATTGGTTTTATGCATTGTAGATAGTCATGCATGTTGAAGTTTCTAGCATGCATGTTGAAGTTACTATCATTCATGTACATAATATGCATTATAGTCAAATTAATATGCATTATAGTCCATTTATAGTGCATTGTAGTTTAATTATTATGCTCTGAAGTTTAGTTATTATAAATTGCAATTAACATGTTGTTATACATTCTTAAGTTAGTGTTCAGGTTTAATTAACTATTATGCATTTTGAATTTACTGTTAAGCATCTTGAAATTGTAGTTATTCATGCTTTTATGCATGTTAAATTTGTTTTGTGCTTAGGTATTATTTGAATTCATTTTTTTGTGCATGCTAGAACATCTACTTTGCATTAAAGTTGAATTATTATGCATAACAGTAAATTAAATTTTTGTTTGCAGGAAAATCAAATTTTGTTGTTCGATGTAGCCCAATACGATTGGCAAATTTTTATCGAGATGATATGGCAGAAAAGTTGGATGACGAGCATATAGCACTTCTCCGCAGCACTCCTTTCTTCCATATTTTCAAATGCCTAAGAAAATGTCTACAATGAATGAGCTTCTCCGTCAAATCATTCTCTCATTCGATCCTGAATCGATGTCTTTCAAGATCTTGGGTGCATGAGAGTATATCATTCACATTCAGAGATGTCGCATTAATTCTAGGTCTGCAATTTACTTTTTTCTTATAATGCATATTAGCTCTATTACAATGCATGCTACTTTCTTCTGTATTCATGTTAACTTCTTCTGAATCCATGTTAATTACTACTTCAACTTAAGAGTCATATTAGATATATTACAGTGCATTGTAATTTCCTCTTACTTCATGCTACTTTGTTCTGAAGTCATATTAATTACTTCTTCATTTTCTGCAGGTTTGAAGTTTGTTGGGAACAATATCCATCTTTACAATGATTCTATGAATCGAGTACAAACAGGAGACACACTCAATCGTTTGCATGTCAATTACTTTCAAGGGAGTCATCATGTCAGCCTGAATACTTTGGAAGATTGCTTGAGGACTTTGGTTTTGGATCAAGAGAATAGAAGTGATTTTGTATCATTATTGATACTTCATATGTTCTCTGTGTTTCTTTTTCCAACAACAAGTGGTGAAGTTAATGTATCCTTTATTCCATATGTTTCTTGTATTGATGATTTAAAGAATTATGCATGGGCATTCCCGGTGCATGAAAATCTCATGGTATCCCTTGTCACGGTGCACAACAAGTTGCAAGCAAACCCAAATGTGTCAGTAACCTTTGGTGGATGTTCTTTTGCAATTCTTGTGAGTTTTCTTTTCTTTTTTATTTTTGTTTCATATATTATTATTTACCATTCTTACTTTTGTTCAAAGTTTTCTTATTATTTATGTTTTATTTTTCATCAGATCTGGTTCTTTGAGCATGCCAATTACCGTCTATTCAGGAACAGGAATGGTGGCATTCCTAGGTATTATAATTGGGATATGAACCACAGAATGAACAAAACAAGGGCATAGGTCATAATAGCCGCAGCGGCTGAAAATAATGACAGAAGTAATGATCTTGAGCCTACTGATGGTGAGATTGAAGTTCTTAAGCATGGTTGCAGTGAAGAGTTGATGGTTATTTATGTACAAGGTGAGATCAATAAATGTAAATTTTGAATTACTTTATTACTGTAATTATACACATAATTTTTTGGTTATGAAGGTGAAGTGCAGCAAGCACGAAGAAGAAGAACAAGAGTTCGTCGTCAAGCTAATGAAATGCCGAATGTATTGGAAAATAATTCAGGTAGCAGTGAGTTTGAAGGTATATGTTACTATATATATTTCTAGTGCATTATACTTGATTTATAATGCATGTTATTAATTTAATTTTACATATAGGAAACAAATCTATAAGCTTTCTATAATACATTATTACAATGCATGGTACTTTATTCTTTATACACCTTGTTATTGCTGTAATGCATATAAACAACATTTTGTTGTTAATGAACATGTAATGCACAATCATTACACAATGCACATGAGAAATTTCAATATAGTTCATATTGCAAAATATCTGCTTTTTTGCATGTTAGAATATATGTTGTGCATATTATCTCAATTATTATGCATATTGGAAGCATCTGTTATCATGGATGTGCATCACAGTTAAGTTACTGTGCAACTTGAAAATCTGTAAACTTGTAGGTGATATTTATATATGCATATTTAATTTGTTATACATTGTTAATACTTTAGAATCTTTGGCAGATGGCACTAAGTCTGAGGAGGAGGAAAACAATGAAAGAAACCAACACAATGTTGTAGATCAAGGTACTTGTTCCTCTATAATGTAGTGCATTAAAATTGTCTTTCTAATGCTTGTTACTATTGTTATTTTGCATGTACAAGAGAAATTTATAACCTTTATATTATCACTATAATAATTCATTGTAATTAATTATGTTGATATTTTATTATTATTGTTATGAATACAAATTATTCATCTTATTTTAATTTATTGGCAGGTGACACTGAGGTTGAAGAGGAGGAGAATGATGTAACTGAAGAAGAGGAAAATGCAGTACCAGACCAGAACAGTACTCACACTGAAATTCTAGAGCAAGGTACCTATTCACTTTATTCATGCATACTATTTGTCTTGTAGTATATATCATTGATGTTACTTTGCATGTTGAAAACTAATTTTTAACCTTCATATATCACCATTGTTACCATGTATGTTAATGTAGTTTTCACACATGTTGTAACTGTTTTAATGCATACAATTGTAGTTTTTTACATAATTGTTGTAATGCATACAATGTGTTAATTTAGTTTTCACACACTTTCTAAGTGTTTTAATGCATGTAATTGTTCATTTGTAATATGATAGTTAATGCACCACCGGAAACCCAGTAATTGACAATCCACAGGATCAAACACAAGGTAAATTGAGGTCTTTGTTATATGTGATCCATATTAAATTGTTTTTATTATGTGATGTATATTGTATTAAGATTCAAATGATTGTTATTGTTGATTTAATTTTTTACTTGCTTTCTTGTTTTTTTTCCAGTTCCTGATGCTTCAATTCCTGATGCTTCAGATGGTTCTTCTACACCTATTGTTAATAAAAATAACAATGAAAATCATAACTATGTAGAAGACATTCAAGGTATGTTTATTATGCAATTCATAATTTTTCTCGTAATATTTTATATGTTATCATTATTACAATGCATTCTAAATGTATTAAAGAACTTGTTATATTTAGTGACAATATCACTTTATTATTTATTTAACTTTAAATCTAAATTGTATTTTTATAGTTCCTGATCCTGATGAAATACCTCTTGTTGAGAAAACGAACAACATTCAAAATCCTGAGAATCCTAACCTTGATGCTTCTGCTGGTTCTGACACAACTGTTGGTTCTGACACAGTTGTTGTTGAGGAAAACAACAACAACGAGGATCCTGAGGATGTAGAAGTCAATACTGGTATAAATACATTTCATCATTGTTATGGTGCGTGATAATTGATTTATTACACATGTTGTTGTTATTAGTATGCATATAATTTATTTATTTAATTATATTATGATTATTAAGTGTTTTTCTATTAAGGACTTTTGTTATTGTTTTCCTGCATATAACATGTTTTTTTAACAATTATTGTTGTTATTCTTGTGTCTTATTTACTTGTTTATTTTTTTCCAGTTCTTGATGTTTCTGAAGCTTCTAACAAAAACAGAAATGAGAATCCTAACCTTGTAGAAGACATTGAAGGTATATTTATTATGTAATTCATTGAATTTATAAATACATACATGTAATCATTAATATAATGCATTTTAATTAACTTACTGAACAACTAATTATATTTAGTAACAATGAAACTTTGTTATTTTTACAGATCCTGATGCTGATGCTGAGAAGTACATTTTCTTAACTTTCAAACGACGTTCTGAAACATCTGTTGCTGAGAAGAACAAGAACAATGAAGATCCTGAGAATGTAGAACTCAATCCAGGTACAAAAATATGTTATCATTTTTTCATGCATCATAATTGATTTAGTACACATGTTGTTGTTATTTGTAAGCATGTAACTTATTTATTCTATCTTTGTAGGTTATTTTTTACAGGATTGTTTATTATGCATATTGTGTTTGTTAGTATGCAGTTTGTGCTTGTTATTAGACATGTAACAATTTTTGTTCTATACTTGTAGGTTCTCATTCTGGTGGGGGGAGTCCTCGTGATGAGGCAATTAAAGAAAAAAGTTCCAAGGATGGTAAACTTTTGTATAAACATAAATGATAATTTTTAGCACCGTATTGGTGTATTGTTGTTTTTATTTTTTTTTATTAATCCTTCATTTTCAGGTGGTGGAAATTATCGAAAAATTTCAATAAATGATAATGTAATGTTTTGTATCCCAAGTTTCAGTTTGGGACTGGGACTTACACCTCCATCATCTCCTTTTTATTAATGCATCTAAAGTACACATTGTTCATAACCCTTCTCCGATACCAAAAATTTCTGATAATTCAACTGATACCCCTCCCGGTTTTTATGAAACGGCAATTGAAGTTGCCGACGTGATAGAAGCTTTATTTGTTCAATCTAATGACATTAAAAATGACATAGGTCCTTCTAAGATGTCCGTGAAGCAAGTGTATAGTAAGAAATTACTTCCATTTGCTGAATGGAGGAGGCGTTTTATGATTAAAACAAGCAAGCCTGGTCGTACCCTGAAGAGTACAAGCTTGTTTGGTAGTCCATACGCTGATCCTTTTCTTCTCGGGGGAGAAAGGAAAAGGAAAAAAAGAAGTGACAACTTTTGGGGCACATTTACCTTTTCTGGTGGTATTCAAGCCAGTTCCCAATTGCTCAATAAGATGACAATGCTCCCCTCCAAATATTCTGTTGATGAGGTAAACACTGTTTTGTACAAGTATGAGGACATCACTGTCACAGTTGGAGAAATTGAGAGCTTGTTGGTTGGTGGTTATGTTTCTCAAAATGTAAGTGATTTTTTTTTTTTTTTTGCTTACTAGCATTTTGTATTTGTCCTAGTAAGTTTTATGCTAAATGAATTACTTATGAAATATAATACAGGTCTTGGCTGTTGTTCTATACATTCTTGATCGTGAAGTCGATTCCAAAATTAACTCTGTAATTGTTTCTCCAAAGGTGCTGGTAAGTGATCTAAACTGCTTTATAGTACATGTTATATCTTTGATAATATATGTTAATTTCATTATCATGCATAGTAGATGTTATATCTTTGATAGTGTATGTTAATTTACTATAGCTTTAATTTCATTCATTATGCTGGTAAAATTATTTTTACAGTTTGATTAAGATCTATATGCATGTTAACTTATTTACAACATCTTTAATTTCATTTATTATGCATGTAAACTGTTATTTTATTTATAATGCATGTAAAGTTTTATTGGTCTACTTTTTGCTCCAAAATTGTTGGTAAGTAATCAATTATAATTTATAGTGCCAGTTATATCTTTGGTAGTGTGTGTTAATTTGATTATCATGCATCTTATGTACTGTAAAATTAGTTTTACACTTTGATTTAGATCTTTGTGCAAGCTAACTGATTTATAGTGCATGTTATATCTTTGGTAGTATATGTTATTTTGTTTATGCTGCATCTTATGCATGCTAGCTCTACAATTATTTTTGCAGTTTGATTAAGATCTTTATGCATGCTAACTTATTTACTATAGCTTTAATTTCATTCATTATGCATGTTAAACTGTTATTGTTGTAATTAAAAGTTTGTTTTGTCAGGATTTACTCTGTGAGGGAAATCACTACGATTGTTACTTAAAGTGTAGTTCCCTTTTCAATGAAAAACTGGAAGCATCAAAATTGGTTCTTTGCGCGACCCAGATAAATAAAAATTGGGTCTTGTATAGCATCAATTTTGAAGCAACGAACATTGGAGTTTATACTAGCAGACCAACGAAGCATGGCTTGTCTGGAGAAATAAACAACCATATTCCATGGCTTCGTCATTTTTTCTCTTGGAGATTGGATAACAAGAAAATTCTTAAGTACAAGTTAAATTGGATTGAAAATCTACCAACAGAAAAAAAAAGCAAGAGGACTGTGGGATTTTTATCATTAGATTCATGCTGAGTCTGATGCTGAATCAGCCCACCAATATAGTTTTGGTAAATTTAAATGTTTTATTATTTCATCTTGTTATATTTGTTAATGTATGAACTCTTATAATAATATATCTTTTTTTGTTGATTTTTTCATTGCAGGAAAGTACAGAGAAAGAGAGGGCACTGCTAAGATTTAATCTTCTTCGTGATAAGAGCAATGAAGTGAATGTCGAATTTTGAACTTTATGTAAGTTTTGTATTATTCATCCAATCTAGCATATTTATTTTTTAGGTTTTCAAGCATTTAAAAGGTTTTGTTTTGCATGCTGGTTCATTTTTTGTGCATGTTAAGTACTCATGCACAACCAATTAATATGTTATTAGGTTTTCATGCGTTTACATCTATATGTTTTTGCACTCTATGTCAGTTTGCATGCATGTTAAGTACTCATGCAGATCAAGTTATAATTTTGTTGGATTTTTATTTTTTATGCATGTTAAGTATAAATTGATTTTCAATTATTTTCTGCTTATGTTTTCATTCATTAAAATAGTTATAACATTTTGTTGTTATTTTTACAGCAGTTGCAAGACAGATTTATGGAGAGGTGCGGGCGTGTTATGTGCTCCATTTCTGTGTTTTGATGGAACAGTTCTGAATGATTAGTACTTTAGATTTGTACAAATTTAAGCTTAGGTGCAATGAAAACTTTGCTATGTTTGTTATATTAAACTTCTGAAACTTATGTTCTATTACTTCCTGAATTGTTGCTTGTATGAATGTAAGGTTGACATGTTATGCATATTGTGTTTCATTGACTTAAAGTTCTCTTGTTTTGGTTGTTATTGAAGTTAATATACTTGATTTCTGGTTTTTGTAGATCATAAATTTCAGTTAATTTCTTTGATATGCATGTTATGCATGTTATTTCTGCTATTATACATGATATATTCGTTATATGCAAGTTGTTTCTTGTGTAATGGTTGTTATTCTAGTTTTTATGCATGTTGTTTCTGCTTTTATGCATGTTACTCATTTTAATATGCATGCTTGCTGTAATAACATGCATAATAACTGAGAATAAATTAGTATGCATAAAAACTCAGTAACTATGAATATGTACCAAAATATTAAAATGCATTACAAATTCGCATAGACAATGAAAATATATGATATATTAACATGCATTACAAATTGTTGATTTACAGACAAATATTAACATGCATTACAAATCATTGCTCAAAACAATTAACATGCATTATAAATTAAATGGAGAGAACATTTCGTCTCAAATGGAGATGATTTTTGGACGAAATGGACGACCGTATCAATTTCGTATCAAATATGGTATCAGTGTATCAGCTCCCTTAATTTATATATTATTTTTGTTATTATGTACATTGTTTTGTTATTGTGCATATTGTTATATCGTTATATCGATATCATCGTTGATACTAGTTATTTATATCTATTTGTATTTATTTTCATAACGTGCATAATAGTTCAAATAATGTACATAATAAGTTAATTAATTCAATTCGTGACTCTTTCTTCGTTAGTTATGCATGTTAACTGTATTGTTATTCAGAATGAGTTATTATGCATGTTAATCATATTATTAGAATGTTAATAAGTCTTTTTTTATTTCGAATATTGTGTTATTAAATGTGTTATGTTAATCATAATAAGTTAATTGTGTTATTATGCATGCTATTTGTATTATTATGCGTGTTAACTGTATTATTCTGCAGATTGAGTTGAAGCGATAGAAGAAACTGAAGAGAACGATTCAAGAGAAATGGAGAAGGGGAATAGTGTCGGGAGGCGTCTTTTTGGTCAAGCGTTCAGTTAATTAAATACATAATAACATAAAACAATATATATAATAACTACAACAATTTGCAAATTTAATGTAATTGAATTCGTCTATTGATATCGATGATTTTATCGATTATGATATCGAAATATTTTACTTTTGTCTATTAGTGTTAGTGACAATTCGCTGTCTTGATAAGTCTCAGAATGTTGTACTGTTGTGATTTGTACTCTAGATTAATGTTATCAATCAAAATAATAGGATTAATAGGTCATAGATGCTATTTTGTCTCTTTGCTTCTCCGTTGCTTGATCAGTTCATTAATTGCTTCTTGATTGCTCCTTCCGTGATGTCAAACACCAGTTATTCTGCGATCAGTGCTGATATTCAAACACGACAGAGCAAATTACATGTTGACCCCAAAAGAAATTTGATATTAGCTATCATGACAAGTTCCATGAAAAACTGCATTGGGCTTCCTGTACAAATTTGATATTTGAACATTCAAGTCTAAATCACTTATGGTTTCAGAGCCAGACGTGACAGAATCTGATCAGACCTGCTAAATTCGTCTGATATTCAAAATCCAATATGATTCGACATTGAATGACCTGATACGATATGACCTAAAGCCCAAAATGACTCGACAATATATGACCCGAAAACAATCCGACTTGATCTCAGAGGCGGATTCAGAATTTCCGTCAGGAGGCAAGATCTATAATTTGTTTTCAGAGGGAGCAAAATGACACAGATTTTTAAATATACATGATTATTTTTGTAAAAAAAATTTGACAACTCGTACAAATACACAGGATAATTTTACAATTTTTTTCCAGGGGCAAAGTGCCCCCCTGGCCTCACTTGGATTCGCCACTGCTTGACCCAACATGACCTGTGATTCGAACTGACACGACACTAGATAATTCAAAATCCGACCCGATCCAAGCTAATATGACCCAATATTTGAGATAACCCAACAAACATGTCCGATCTGAATTAGCCCGACATGATCCGAAATTCGTAATAACCCGACATTAAATAACTCGATATCCAATCCAACCTTAATATGACTCAAAACCCGAAAATGATCCAACACCAGTTGACCCGAAACTTGACACGACCTGATCTAACATGATTTTAATTCCAAAATGACCCGACACTAAATAATCTGAAATTCGATCCGACATGACCCCACGTTATACCGACAATCTATCTAAATCAAATTGACCCAACTTGATTCGACCTGAACCCATACCCATCCGATTATCACCTCTATTCAGAACCCACATCAAAGGAAATTGCTGTTGAGAAAAAAAGAAAATTTCCTCCCTCACCCTATTAGAGGCGTCAATGGATGAAAACAAATTCTAGTATAATTCAATGTGTCTACGGATCAAATCCGAACAAATTCTAGTATAATTTGCACTCATTAAAATTTCATAAAATCTGTTTGAGGATTCTTATTCATTAAAGTTTCAAAATTCAAATGCTAATTTGTATGCATTATCATAACGGATCTTTTATCATAATTATTCTTTTGTTTAAAATGACCAAATTATAAATACATACACAACACAAGTGAATTTGACTATGTTATATTATAAACATACATATTAAAGAACATAACTTTAACTAAATTAATTTACATGAATAACTGTAAAAAAAAATTATTTACGTTTTGTATCTAAATATTGAATATCCAATGACAATCCTACACCTTGCAAATCGATTTTTTAGCATGTATCCTCCAAATCCTTGAAATGAAACGTATTTCTCGCGGAAAAAAAATAGTTGTTTACTAATTTTTATTTTATTTTAGTATACAATACGGAATATATATAGCAAAAATAAAAAAGAATTATCCATTCATACAAATCCATATCCTCTTCAGCGTACAGTAATTATGAAAGTTACAACTCATTTTTCTTAAGAACACAGAAAATTCTCCCGAAAGGTACTACACAATCCCAATTTCTACATTTGCATGGTACAACAAGGATATTTTTTTATCATGACGACAGTGTGTTAGAAAATTGTTTCTACAAAGGTAGATAACTTTAATACTAATGATACCTTTTGAAAATTGTTCCTAATTTGCTCCTTATTACATCTTAGCTAGATCTCTATAGATCTTAACTTCAGCTAACAAATTTATCTTGTTTCAAACCTAATATGCTATAATACTCACAAACACTTGAGAAAATATTCGACATGCATTTGTCACATTATATTTGAGAGTTAAGATTGGATAACCAACATGTATACGTCTCAAATATGAAAGCATATAGAGCAAAACTATGGTGCATGCAAATCCATCGTACTTGCGCATCTGGATTCTTCGTTGCGCATTGAGATTCGTGCACATCAGAAAGTCCAGATGCACAAGTACGGTATATGCGTAAGCACCATAGTTTTGCCCAAACATATATTGGTTTCGATTCACTTGTCCTTTTTCACATAATTCAATTATCAAATTTTTTATATCTAAGTATAAATTATGTGACAATATATAGAGCATGGCTAAAATAATATGCATAGTACACCACATAACGTACTATGCGCTCATTTGTATTTAATTTCATCATTAAATTGATATTTAAGTTGCTCAATAAATTCTTCATATCAAAATCTTGTAGGAAATAAAATTTGTGATTTTTAGAGCTTTCTTGCTATTTTTTAAAAACAGTCCAGAAATGACACTTTTGTAGTATTAAATCTGGATTGTTTTTAAAAAATATTTAAAAAATAGCTAGAAAGCTCTAAAAATCACGAAATTTTATTTCCTACAATATTTTCATATGAAGAATTTATTGAGCAACTTAAATCTCAATTTAATGACTTATATCTATATGCATAGTACAAAATGAAGTGTACTATGCATATTATTTTAGCCATGCTCCAATATATATCCTTATATACATGCTATGTGAAAATAATTATTGAATGATTCAATAGTTTGAATTGGAGAAATTTCTAATTTGTGCAATCTAACAAATTGAATTTGGATGTTCGACAGAACATAAATGCAAATAACAATTAAGTAAACATGAGCAAAAAAATTAAGAAATTTCATTACAAATAGATAGGTCAACTCAAACTGAAGTTTAATTTAACATAAACAATTAATAAATTAACCAAAAAAATAAATTGTAATTTCGATTTATAGAAAAGTGTGATTACCTTTATTTAAAATTCAAAAGAGGCGACCGCATAGAAGCTATTCAAGTTGAAATCCATGATCCACATTCAACAATAATCCACCTACCAAAATTTTCTTCATATTATTCGTCAAATGCTGGATAACATAATCATGTGTAAAATGTAATTAAAAGCAAAGATCCAACTAACAATCTTTCAGTCTCTGTTTTCCAATTTTGTCTTCTTAACTTTGTCAAAAAAGAAAACATGTGTTCATACTTATATAAATATCACGAAAATTAATATAAACATCTTAGATTGTTAGTATGAACAACATCAGTAAAGTTAGTATGAACAATACCAGAGAAATTGGTATGAACACAAAAAAGTTAGTACGAACATCTCTGAAATTAATATTAATACTTGCACAGTTAACATGAACACCATGATAATTATTATGAACACTACGAATGTTAGTCTGAACATCATTGAAGTTTGTATGAACACAAAAAATATTAAAAAAAATGTAACCAAATAAGAATAAGAAAAAATAAGAAAACAAACACAATAAGAATACAAAAATAGAGCGGAAAACAAACGCAATAAGAATAAGAAAATAGAGCGGAAGACGGAGCATGAAAGATGACAAAAAAAAAAATATTTCTCAAACAGGAAATGGAACGTTTCTTCTTCTTCTTCTTCTTCTTTTTTTTCCTTTGATTGTGTCGTTCACTCTAATCAGATAATAACAAGAAAAGAGAGAGCAAACATACAAACTAGAGATCATTTTTTTTGTTTTACTTCGGCGATTTCATAGGGAGACTCAAATGCTGAAAAATGATTGGAAAATAAATCAGTGTTTAGCACAAATGCACAATAGACAGTTTGAATTCACAAAGAAGTAAGTCGTTCATTTTTTTCCTGACGAGATTGAAGAGACTAAGCAAGTGGTGGGATTTGCTGCTGTAACGAGGAGGCTAGCGTTAACTTATCTTTCTACATCATAACTCATAAGAATAAATTAAGGCTAATTAAGACATGGAATAATGGTAAGAATTAACAGTCAAACATTATTATTTTTTCTCACCGATCGATGACCTTGTGTTTTTTTATATGTATACTATTTTTTTGGACATAGGGGTTAAATGTCTCTTAATAAATTGGAGATCGTTAACTATCGTTCTGATCCAAATTTTGTTCTCTAAAAGATTTGTTCTCTCTTTACTTTAATTGTGTTGGATCCGGTCTTTAAAAAAAGATTAATTTATATTTTTTCCAAGAGAGGAAAAGATTAATTTGTTAGAAATAATTAAAAATCAGAAATGTAATAAGAATAGTCAAAAGTACTGTTGATACAGTGTTGGTACTGTTGACAGTAGTAGGTAGATTGGAACAGTAACATTCAACGGTAAAATTAAATGTACCGTTGTAATAAGGTTATAAATACCAAAGCTTGTAAGAAGAAAACATCAATCAAATACAATAGAATTCCATAAATACAAAATACTCTCTGTTATAAAATACTTCTCTACTGTTTCTTTCATGGTATCAGAGCATGGTCTGATAATCATATCAGTATCTGTTCTATTGATATCTGTTCTGTTCTATTGATATCAATCAACAAAAAACCATCTCATCATCTACCTTTTTCCTTCCGCAACAGAAACAAGTTTGGCAGAGTATACACAGTACTGGTACGACTCTGCCAGATTCCAGAAAACTGGCACAGACCTTACCAGAATACTGGCAAAGCTCCAACCATCCCTGTTCCAACCCGAATCTTAACCAGCAAACCAAAGAAAAATGACAGAATCAGCCACTGTCACTCATGTAACCAATATAACCGAAATACCATCATCAAAACTCACATCCAAACTCCTATCAGACCACAATTTTCAGTCATGGTCCAGAGCTATAGTCATTGCCCTAAACGAGCGAGAATTGTACGATCATATCACTGGAGAGGCAAAAATGCCAGACCCAGAGAAAGAAAAAGAGGAATACAGAAAATGGAAGAAAAACGATCTGAAAACCATGAACTCAATATTCAGTTCCATGGAATCCAATATGGAGGATATCTTTTTATATTACGACACAGCTCAAGAACTGTGGAAAGCCATCAACAACCATTTCAGCAAAACCAAAAACCATGCCCACATATATCACCTCAAAAAAGATATTCACAGCCTCAACCAAAACGGTCAAAAAATCATAGAATACACAGCCGATCTGAAACGAAAATGGGAGGAGCTAAATCTATACCTCACAAAAACCACCGATCCAGAAATTCTCAAAGAAAGACAAAATGAAAGAGTATACCAGTTTCTGACGGGTCTCAATGAAACCTTTGACTCCATTCGAGCCCAAATACTGCTTTCTAAAGAGCTGCCAACCCTAGATGATGCAATCTGCTTTCTTCAAAATGAAGAATCCAGGCGACGGGTGATGAGTGGCGATCCAAACTCCTCAGCCACCCAGGAAGCCCAAGCGCTGGCCGCAAAGCGACCCAGTCACTAGAACCATGGAGGCAGAGAAGGGGCCAACTCAACCAAGAAGTGCGATCAATGCAAGAAAGAGGGGCACGACAAGTCTGGGTGCTGGTTTCTACATCCCGAGCTCCGACCGAAATGGTGGAAGGAGATGGGGAGCGATCAAAAGGGAGAGAAAGGGACGCGAAGGTCAGTGGCGACGGCTAGGGCACCGATCGAATCGCCCAAAGAAATAAAAGGGGAAGAGGAAGCGACGGAATGGTCACGGGCTCAACTCGCCTCACTTCTTAAAGGCCTTAATGGGCTGATGAAAGAGTCAGAACCCAGCAGGCCCAGTGGTATATCTAATCCCTTTTATTTTTTTAATATTGCTGAAACCCAGCCCAAATCATGCACCACCCTGCTGCAACAAAAAAACAGAAAAGGTCAAAGTCAGAATAAAGACTCAAATTTATATGTGATTCCAAATAAACGAAAAAACACAAAATATGTTGAAGAAAAAACAGAAAAGGTCAAAGTCAGAATAAAGACTCAAATTTATATGTGATTCCAAATAAACGAAAAAACACAAAATATGTTGAAGAAAAATGCACTAGCCTAGGAGTTATTAACCAAAAATACCAAGGAAATGATAGTGTGTGGCTCTTAGATTCCGGTGCTACCGATCACATGACCGATAACAAAGAACTACTAATAAATTATAAAGGATATAATAATAAAGAATATGTGTATGTGGCAAATGGTCAAAAAATGCACATTTGTGGTCAAGGATCTATCAAGATTTTTTCAAAACAAATTGATCATGTATTATATGTTAAATGGTGCACCTCAAACTTGTTATCTATAGGAAAATTATCGAAAGAACTAAAATGTGAAATTATTTTCTCATACAAGAATATATTTTTTCAAGATTTAGCATCCAAGAGGATGATTGGTGATGGTTATTTTCAAAATGGTCTCTATTTTTTTGATACGAAAAAATGCTCCCTCAATACTACTAGACAAGATCTTAGTACTATGTGGCATAGAAGAATTGGACACCCTAGTGATAGAATTTTAAAGTTAATGGTTGATTTTGAAAAATTAGATTGTACTAACTGTGAAGTGTGTAAGCTAACAAAATTTACTAGATTACCTTTTGTAAACTCAAATTCTAGAAGCAATCAAGCTTTTGAACTCATTCACTCCGACGTATGGGGTCCGGCCCCCATTGATTCATATAATGATTTTAAATACTATGTAACTTTTATTGATGATTTGTCAAGGATAACTTGTTTGTATTTATTAAAAAACAAAAGTGAGGCACCCCTTAGATTTCAAGAAATGATTAATAACTTTGTAGAAAACCAATATAACGCAAAAATTAAAATTCTTAGGACGGATAATGGAACGGAGTATGTAAATCAAACACTTTCAAGTTTTTTAAAACAAAAATGAATTCTACATCAAACAACTTGTGTATATACACCGCAACAAAATGGTGTATCCGAAAGGAAAAATCGTCACCTTCTTGAGATGACAAGAGCACTCATGATTCAAACAAATGTTCCAAAAATATTTATGTCTGATGCCATATTAACAGCCACTTATTTAATAAATAGAATACCAACCCTTGTACTAGAAAAGAAAAGTCTCATAGAGGTGATTTATCAGAATAAACCAAATATAAGCCACTTGAAAACATTTTGGTGCACATGTTATGTATACCAAATCAAAAAGGATAAGCTAGATCATACATCAATAAAAACAATTTTTTTAGGATACTCCTCACAAAAAAAGGGTTATAAGTGCTATGACCCCGTTACAAAAAAATCTTACATTTCTAGAAATGTTGTGTTTTTTGAAAATGAGCCATATTATAAGAAAAATAATGAAGATGAGAACAATATTACTAATAACTTTATATTTCCTTTAACTACTAATCAAATAGAAGAGCAAGTGATTCTAGAGAATGAAGAACAAGCAACGCCAATAGAAGGGGTTGAAGAAATTGAACCTCAACCGAACTTGGAAATTGAAGAGGAAATTCCAACGGGTTTGGAAGAAGAAACCGAGAGGGAGACAACTCTAAGGAGATCAAGTCGTCCTACAAAACCATCTTCAAGGTTACGAGACTTAGTAACCTATAAGGTCCAATATCCTATCGAGAATTTTATCTCTTACAAAAATGTGTCAAAATGTCATAATGCCTTTGTGAATACCATAGAAAAAATAACGGAACCAAATACCTTTGAAGAGGCAAAAAAAACCACTCAAAATGGAATAAGGCCATGGATGAGGAGCTAAATGCACTTGAACAAAATAACACATGGGAAATTGTACAATTGCCCAAAAATAAAAAACTTGTTGGTTGTAGATGGGTGTATAAAATAAAATACAAAAGTGATGGTACAATCGAAAGATACAAAGCAAGATTAGTGGCCAAAGTTATACCCAAACCTATGGTATAGATTATCAAGAGACCTTTGCACCCATCGCAAAAATGAATACCATACGGATCCTATTATCCGTAGCTATAAATAATAATTGGAGTTTACATCAATTAGATGTTAAAAATGTTTTTCTTCAAGGGACACTTGAAGAAGAGGTGTTTATGTCCTTACCACCGGGATATAAAAAAGAACACAATACTAATATGGCTTGTAGGTTAAAGAAAGCTATATATGGCCTCAAGCAATCTCCGAGAGCATGGTATGGCAAGCTATCTCAATTTTTAATTAATTGTGAGTTCAAAGTAAGCCAATCCGATAACTCATTATTTTCAAAACATGAAAATAAAGATACAATTGTTGTACTCATATACGTTGATGATATTGTGGTCACCGGAAACAACCTTCAAAAAATTGGTGAAATAAAAAGTTTTTTGAAACAAAAGTTTGATATAAAGGACCTTGGAAAATTAAAATATTTTTTGGGAATTGAAATTGCACATTCTACCAAGAGCCTATTTATTTCACAAAGGAAATATACTTTAGACCTATTAAAAGAAACGGGTAAGTTAGGTGCTAAACCAGTGTCTACCCCAATAGATAGCAATTGTAAATTAAATACCGAAGATGGTAAATCAATAAATGATATTACTTCATACCAAAGACTTGTGGGTAAATTAATTTACCTAACAGTAACTAGACCGAATATTGCATATGCCGTAGGACAAGTAAGTAAATTTATGTACGCACCAAAGGAACCTCACCTTAATGCTATAGATAGAATTTTAAGGTATTTAAAAAATGCACCCGGAAAGGGTATATGGATGAGAAATAATAATTCTAATAACATTTGTGGCTATTCCGACGCAGACTGGGCCGGGAGCTTTGATCGAAAATCAACAACCGGCTATTGCACGTTTGTAAGCAGAAACATAGTCACATGGAAAAGCAAGAAGCAATCCGTTGTGGCACGATCAAGCGCAGAAGCAGAATACCGTGCTATGGCATCCACAGCGAGTGAGCTAACTTGGATAAAACAATTGTTGGGAGAATTAAATTTCAAGACTCAAGAACCGATGAAAATGTATTATGATAATAATGCGGCCAGACATATTGCTTCCAATTCAGTTTATCATGAACGAACGAAGCATATAGAGGTCGATTGTCACTACATACGAGAGAAGGTGCAAGCTAAGGAAATAGAAACCCCTTATATAAAAAGTCAAGACCAATTAGCCGACATTTTTACAAAGGGACTCATGCCAAGGACCTTCGAAGATTTAGTGGACAAGCTTGGACTAACAGATATTTATAGTCCAAACTTGAGAGAGAGTGTTAGAAATAATTAGAAATCAGAAATGTAATAAGAATAGTCAAAAGTACTGTTGATACAGTGTTGGTACTGTTGACAGTAGTAGGTAGATTGGAACAGTAACATTCAACGGTAAAATTAAATGTACTGTTGTAATAAGGTTATAAATACCAAAACTTGTAAGAAGAAAACATCAATCAAATACAATAGAATTCCATAAATACAAAATACTCTCTGTTATAAAATACTTCTCTACTGTTTCTTTCATAATTTATATTTCCAAGAGAGGAAAAGATTAATCATGTACGGAATGAAACTTAGATAAAATTACTCAGAAATCGAAATTATTTTTCTGCCAGAATAAATTGAGATTTTCAAATTATAGACGTACAAGTTTGATTGTTCTTTCAACTTGGGTAGTCTGGTCAAGTGTGGTCGAAAATTGGAGACTAGTCAAGTACTCATAAAAATTACATTATTACTATTTAATGAGAAGTCGCTATATATGAACATAACATGAGATAATTGCATCAGTACTAGCCATGCATTATTTATTATCACTCATCCAAGTATATTAAAAATAGAGGTGTAATTTGCATACCAATTTATGTACCTCATTTTTTCACTCAGAATATTCTGAGAACCGATTCTGCAT
Organism: Eleocharis quinqueflora; assembly: GCA_964058865.1. NCBI lineage: Eukaryota > Viridiplantae > Streptophyta > Magnoliopsida > Poales > Cyperaceae > Eleocharis > Eleocharis quinqueflora. The sequence goes on along the minus strand of CAXKVX010000309.1, from coordinate 393,763 downwards.
GTTAGGCCTGAAGCTCAGGAAGTAGTAAGCACCTCATGATTTTCAACCCATGCGTGATACACCGAATAGTAGTGTTTATACTAGTATTCTAAGGTGTTTATACATATCGGTAGTAAGAACAAAGATACGGTACCCCAACTCTGTTCCCGGTCAATGCTCCAAAAAGAAGTCCCCTAAAGTCAAAAGTGTTGGATCCGCGTGGGAACCACGCGTCAGTTTCAGCAGGAGAAACTGTAGGACAGTGCTGGGGGCACTGTATCAGCGTCTCGGTAGTAATACTAACAAGGACCAGTAATAGCATGAACTAGTACAAGCACCAGCAGTATATCAGCGCGACAACAATTCCACCAATTTGACAATATTCCAGCCCCAATACAGGTAAAATAATAACAAGCCAACAGAAGGGACAAGGCAGCACAAAGCCAGACTGGTACACAGCCAAATCAAAAGAAACCTATTGTAAGGATTTTAAAATTTTGACCCTAAAAATAAGAAAGTTTAAAATGTTTGCATATCTTATATGGTCATTTTTAAGAATTCTAAAATATTATAATCTTGTGTTCTTCAAGCTTTTAATGCAAAAATACCAACATTGGATCCATCAGTATATGAGTCAGTATACTAACATTAATACATTAACATTACCGTAAAACTTACACCCATCAATTTTACAATTTAACGCAAGCTAGCTCTTCTGGCATGGGATTTCAGTGGGTCAATTTGTCAGTTTATGAAACCATGATCCTTATTTTTACTGGTTCTGAAATTCAAATTAGGCGCCTTCTGATTTGACAAAATTGATCACTTCTTCAATCCTTTTCTTGACCTTTCACCTCACCTGCATCCTTTTCAAAAGACTTAACTGGCAATAATATATCTATGATCTTATCAAAGAAATATTGCACTGTACCAAATCTATCAGGGCATTAATACATACACTACGTCAGCAACAAATTTTCTATCACAACATTAAGTACAAGGACAAAGACTAGCATCTTGTCTTTCGCCTTTCATTATCTGACAACCAGTCAGAAATTTATTTTCATGTCTCACCTCTGTTAGTAATTAAGTACTGGTACAAAAAATGTTATATGTACAAAGAATTTTGGAATCATACATGCTTTCATATACTAGAAAGTGCAAAGGGGGATGAATGTATATATTTAAATACAAATTGGTATAAATCTTACAGCAATACATGACTGCTAACATTATATAGCAAACCTAATAGTGGTCTAGTGCGATCATCTTTGGTATGAAATTAAAAATTATAGTGCACTGAGTCTGGAAGCTGAAACATAATAATTAAAAGAAGGAATTCCTGAATATTTTGGGACATAATAAGATTAAGTTTTTGATAGAATGAATCATTATTGTTTTTACACTAATATTCTAAAATATGAACGACATGAGTTGCTAAACTTCTAATAGACCTAGTCTTCTTATTGGTGAAGCGAAGTTTATTACGTTCTAGTCATACATTACAAATAAATGTACCTCTAACTAATTCAACCAATAAAGCACCCTTAAGAGAAATTTTAGCATCAATATTACACAAATCTTCTAAGATATTGCCAGTGAATTCAAAATTATTATGTCTACCTATACATAACCACAATTGTCTAATAAATGAACAATTGACAAAGGTGATCAATGCATTCATTTTGATTACAGAATGCACATTTAGTATCTCCCTGTCAATCTTGTTTTTACAAGAAATATTTTTGTAGAAATCTTCTTCTTCTAACAAACCACATAAAAAAACATGATTTTTAAAGGGAGTTTGGATTTTCATATAATATCAAAATGGTAATTTTTATAACCACCAAACTCCAACCATAAATACATAGCATAAACTGAGAATTTTTCATTTGTACTCCATCTCCAGATGATAGAATCATTAACTAGAGGATTAGTACTAGCATCTGCAACTATTGCTTGTAGTTTATCACATTCTAGTCTAAGTATACCAACTAACTGTCTATTAAGTCCTAATTTTATTCTACCACGAGAGAAAACACTATTCAGTTTTATGTTTGGATCAGAGCAAGCCAAAAAGAGATTAGGATATAGAAGGACAAAGAATAATTCTCTTTTTCATCTAACAAGCAAAAAACTTATATTCTCTTCATTTCCTAAATTTTTTAACACTAGTTAACATCTTTTAATATATAGAATTGACATGTTTTTCTAATGGTGAAAAAATGTAGTGTTGTGTCTATTTCTATATTTATCTGTCAATATATTTTTTCCATAATTCCATAATTGAAGGATCATAAAATCTAAAATACTATTTAGTTAAAAATATTTTGTTGATTATATCTAAATCTAACACGTCAAGATCACCTGATCTTTGCTTTTGCATAACAAGATACAGGTATTGTTATATTCAGTAAACTCAATGTACACATTCTTAAATACTGGAGGTATCACAATAAACATTAAAAAATCAATATGGAATTTAAATACTCCTCTAAAATTTAAATTATTTTTTGGCTGGTAATAAATAATAGGATTTTAACAAAAGATAATCTGGCAAAAAGAAATATAAATCTACATCCTCAATGTGTGCTATGCAATGCTGATATTGAAACTGTAGATCATTTATTTGTATATTGTAACTATAGTCAGAGAATATGGCAAATGGTTAAATATAATGAGGATGATGGAATGTTAATAAATATGGGATCTATTCAGGAAATATGGAATCAAATTGTAGAAATGAAAATTGAGGATATGCACAAATGGGGAAATATTTTAGCTGCAGTAGTGTGGTCAATTTGGATTGAAAGAAATGAAATAATTTTTCAGAATAAAAATTTAAAATCAGAAGGGACCTTATATGGAATAATTAGGCATTTATATAAATACTGGACAAGTGGTGCCTATAGAGTGCACCTAAGGCAGCAACCAACTAGTACCAATAATCTCTCTCAGCAAGAAATTGAAGTGGTGCATAATGAGGATAGTAATAACTAAGAAGATGAGGACTTGCTTGACTAAAGGAGGAGATCAAGAGATCACAAATGACACATGGGCATCGAATAAATGGATGCTGCATGAAAATTTTGCTGTTTTACTAATAAATTTTTTTTAGATATAAATTGAGCTTGTAAATAATTAGGAAGTTTTTCTTTTTCTCTTTTTTTCTTTGTTTCCTATTACGATGGTACCGGTACAATTTTCTTGTACCACATACTATCAAAGACTATCTTGTATTTTTTTGCTTTCATCATAATGGGAAGCCGGCTCCCTGATTTGGGGATGTTTTTATCCAAAAAAAAAAAAGAAAAAAGATACAGGTATTGTTTGGGTATACATGTTCGGCTTTGCCTGTACTAATAAATATTAAGGATTCTATCCAGTTTGTACTGGATTGTGTCCCTTTTACGATTCTTCGTTGTAAATTTATAATTGGGCCTAATATTTTTTTTATTCATAATTGGGCCTAATATTAAAAAGTAACTCTCAATTGGGCCAACACAGCTTTGGGTCCAAATCCTATACAATCTTTGAACCAGGCCGAGGCATTGACATCAATCATCGAAAATTAATAAACACTGCAGTTCACACATTATAAAAAAGAAGAATAGCTGTTTGATTGATTTTAATAGCCTTAATAAATATATCTTCTTCAGAGCTCTTCGGAGTTGGAAAAGACAACTGTTGAGACCTCCGGCGTTTTAAAAAATGTTCGAGGTAGCGTAGCGTACAATTGCAATATTAGATCTATTAGAAAAGGCTTCATATATCAGATCCGTGCTTAATTAATCTCTTCTTTAAAATTAACAAGGTGTTGAAATTACAAGTGGAGTTGAAATATATATTTTTTTTGGGGGGAAAGCTTATAAGAGAGTCTTCCATTTTGCGTTGCTTCGCTTAAAAAAAAAAATAAATGCTCGGTTTGTGGTAAGAAACTTATTAATTATTGTGCAATCGCGCTTTTACACTCAGAGATTTTGAAAGCAAAATAGGTGCTATTGCATTAACTGTGTCTATATTGTAAAATGTGAATATTTTTCTCAATGATCCGGTGCAAACGGGACGTAGATTACGTGTCTAATACAGATCAGTATTTCTTCTAAATTGTAGACAAACACTTCACTATCGAGCATTAAAGCAGTAAAGCTTATCTCGAAATTAATTGTTGATGGCATTCGAAGGAGAATTGTAGTTTCAATTCAAATGTTGGACATCATTTTTCAACTTCAAAAGAAACAATTAGGATCATTAGATCAGTGTGTGGCTATTAGACAAGGGAAGACTGTGAATGATACGTCAGAAAGCTTTGTACTGTGTATGTCATCTTTGATGGCCGAAGCAAAAAAAAATGTAGCAATTCACTCTTACTGTTTTCTCATTTCATTTAACGTTAAGTAATTGTATTTAACAAATATATTATTATGTTTAGTAATTATAATTATGATTTCATGGTTTATTTTTAAATCACTTAATGATCATCATTAAATTAAGAGAAAAATTTGGATATATCAAAGACAGGTGCGGATCCAGCATACAATAGAGATAGACAAGTGCTTACTTCTGAATTTTAAAATTCATCAGAGGCCCAATAATATCTAGCATTGGTGTCTATCTTTGAATTGAAATTGTGTCCAACCCTTTCATGACTTGAATTTTTTTTGGCCCAAACACTCTTTGCGGATCTTATCTTCATCGTGAATTTGTGAATCACAATAGGTTGATTCGCTCGCCCTACCTCTATTAGTTCGTGTTGATCAGTCTGATGCAAATCGCCAGCCGCTCGAACCCCAAGTTCCTAACCCTTAGTCGCTCAAACCTCTGTCGTTGGATGCCTACTAGTTGTGCCTTGATCCTTGTTGAACCTCCGGCTTTCATCGCTAGTGCTTGATGTAATCCGCTGAGGCTCTGAACCTCACTTGGTACGGAATCCTTTGTGCTGTTTTTTAGAGGCGCACTCTACGCCTCTAAAATATGGACCGTCCGATTAGATTTCAACGGATCTAATTTTACAATACAAAAGTCCTCCTGAATCATATAATTAGCGGTCAGACGTTGAGATATAATCCAACGATCGAGATTTTAGAGCCACAGAGAGTGTTCCTAAAAAGGGGCGCAGAGGATACGAGTCCGAATCTCTTAGACTCTCTCCCATTTAGTTATTCACCCTCTTAATTTTGCTTCGCTCATAAAGTCAAAATCGAATGCAGTATGTATCTCTTAATTTATCTAATTAATTTTATTTCTCTGTTGTAGGATTTTGTTGTGAAGAGCTGAGGTCATGGTAGGGGTGTAAATGGGTCGGGTTTCGTATAGTTTTTCAACTCGTTAGATGTCATTCGGATTACAATATTTTACAACCCGTAACCAACCAACCAAAAATAAAAACCATCGAATACATATTTTATTTAGGCGGTTGGATTTTGCGGGTTTCGCGGGTTTCACAAAACTTCAATATTTCACACAATTTTTTTATTGATACAAAAGTAAAAGTAACAATTGAAAATAATTTAAATAACGCATTGTCATCAGTTCATACTAAAAATTAAAATTAAGAAGTTTGACAAAAAAAAATATACATGTAAGTATGTTACAAAAATCGAATAAAATTTTTTATTACTAGCACTATAATTGTCTAATTAAATATAAAAGGTCGGATCAGGTTCCACCCACGTTTTATTCTACAATCTGTACCCAGGTATTAGATGTCGGATTCTACAAAATAAAAATCGTAACCGACCATAAAAAATCGAAATCCCCATTTTTCGGATTGAGTTGGTCGGATCGGTAGGGTTAGTCAGGTTGGACCTACACCCCTAGGTCATGGGACTGCCCTATGGCATCTCTCATGCCAAATTGTTGTGCCTCGTATGAAGTGCTGAGCACAAATTGTTTTCTTGTTTAGATGATGTAAATAGATTAAATTTTGGAATGAACTTAGCTTGTATTGTTATACCTCCTCGTTAGAACTAACCATTATGTTGTGATTTTGGGAAATTAAGCGGTACTATTTGATTTTCGCAGAGAAACAATTGCAATAATTTTATCAAACAACTAAAAAGTCTTACAAATATAGACTTACAATAATAACATGCTTCACATCATAAACAACTATTCAAAAGAAGACTTACTTAGTCATCACTCATCATAAACACCAAACGCAAAGAGATAACATGTTTTTCTTCTTTATGTACTCGAACATAATGTGGTTATCTTTTTTTTTAAATACTTATTGTGGGCTTTGACATTGCTCAAGTCATTCTCTTAATGTACAGTCTAATTTAAAGTTGTTAGTTTATGTAATGAGTATGTGGTCATATTTAATATTATTTTATGAGGAACAAGAATAAGATGAATTATTATGTGGACTCTCCCAAGAGCGGAAAGTTGGAAGAGGCTTGTGAGTTGTGCTATTATGTTGGTCAGGCATGTTTCATTCTTTTCTATTTTTCATATTTGTATGAATTACTATGAAGTTTATTACATCTAAGTCTATTAGTTATGAACTTAATTAGTAATTACAATGATTTTATCAAACAACTGAAAAGCATATTTCTAAATTCTAATTTGTTGCATTCCTCTTCTTTGCAACAGTTGAAAAAACTTGTGTTCAAACCATCAAATGTACAAATCTAACTTGACATATGAAGTTTTGCGCAAGCTACTTGATTAATGTAAAGGTATACACTATCTCTAATTCTCTATTACTTTTATATTTGAATGATATTTTGTCTTTGTAATTTGAATAATTGAAGACTCTTACTTGTGCAAGACATTAGAATTGTTTGATCTCTCTTTTTGTTGCTAATCTTGACCTTGAATCTGATATTTTGAGATATTAATAACGGACAAGTACTTTAAGAAGGCCAACTCGATTTACAGTCATCGACTTGATTTGATTTTGTAGGTGTTACTATATTTTATCTATATTTATTTTTAATATGTAAAACATACTCATTTATACAGTATTCAAAATTTTGAATGAAATTTATACTTTTGTATGTAATTTGTGTCTATCCCTGATAAAAATCATGCATCTGCACTAATCAAAGATAGATACACTAGATATTACGAGTCACTCCGGATCATTCGATCTTTATCTATAATGTAGATCTTGATGTATCTAACGACTCAGAATGACTCGGAATACGTAGTGTATCTATCTTTGATATATACCTAATTATTTTTCTTATATTAAATATACTTGTCAAATAAGATAATTTATTTATTAAATAAAATTACTTATTTGATATATGAAACAATAAGTAAACACCAAATAAACAAAATTTTAAGTGTACTTTAGTGACTCATGACTGAATGAACCATATGTTCCTTGAAAGAGATACATACAGGTTTCAAGTCCAATTCAATCAATTCTGAGTTAAGTTTTATTTTCTATTAATGTTTGTAGGTGTTGGATTTATTAATTGGTACATCCATTATGAGAAACTCGAATTCAATAACAGACTCGTTATGAAAGGGTGCAAACCCTTCACGAAAAGGTGCATCAATATTATATATATCCTGTCCTTATCTCTCTAAAGAATGTCAGTAGAAAAACGTATGAATAGTGACAGTCAGAATTAGAGAGAAAAGAAAGAGAGCACCGAGAAGTACTCTGTGAAGGAAAGAAGGTTTTAGGCTGTGGAAAACGCAAGATTTCCGGCTTCGACTTGTGATTCCCTGCAGAACCAGTGATACTGCTACGCTCGCTAGATCCGCTTCCGTACGAAAATTAACGAAGTAATCTGTAAGTCTTATCCGTTAATTTACAGTAGGCTTACACTAAACACACACGAATCCTCACTTAAATGTAAAAATTATCACAAACATGATTTGAATCTCAAAGATCTTCCATAAATATGAAATGTCTTAATCGTATTAGAAGTTGGTGACAATTGGGTTTATGTTACTAGCAAATTCACTGGAAACATCATCTATTCTATTTTTGTTTGAACACTTCGAACGAGGAGCGCTATTATACTCTAATTTTATTACTTTTATTATAGAGTGCTGATACAGTGTTTCCGTTCTTGCCCTCTCATTTTCCCGCTTAATCTGACTTGTGGGTTTCGCACGAGTTCCACGCTTTGACTTTAGAAAAACTGTTCTTTTTGAAACATTTCAGAAGCAAAGCAGGGCGGGTATCTTTATTCTTTATTATATGTAATGTAATGTGATGTGATATGGCAAAATAGTTGTTGATATAACTCTTTCCATGTTAATTGATATGGTGACTATTTTATTCTAAAAAGGATGGGATGCATTAACTGACAACTTTATTAATAATTTTGAAATCGGCGAATAAAATGTAATAATATTTTTTTTACATGAGTAAAGCTACGGTATTTTTTAGCTCACTAATAATTTTAGTAGAACTGAAAAATTAATTAAATTAACTAAAGATAAATTTAACTGTTGAAGCCGATCTATATGATCATTACTACTACATTTACATTACATTCTTAGTTATGAATTTTTTTAATTCATTTAATACAATGTAAAGCCATAAAAATCATTTTTTAAAGTTATTTTCATGCATTTATTTTTGTCATTCTTTGACCGCTTGATTTTGCAGTAATGTAATTTAAAAAAAATCAATTTAATAGATGAACACATTATTTGTGAAATATCTTGGTTTCGAGTATTTGAATTTGTCATTTGATTTTGACTTAATTAATTTTTTAATTTAACTCATCAAAAACTTTGATGAATTTAAGAACGGACTGACTTTACTCTTCATATATATGAATATGTCATTTACGTGAAAAATGAAAATGTACCGGAGGATCAATCTAGATAGCACTATTTTTGTACTAACTATGACATGATCCAAACACACTCAAATTGAATTGTGAGTTTGTGACCCAACAATTTCGTAAGGGAGCTGATACACTGATACGTGATTTGATACACGATTGCTATGCGCGTTCAGTTTTTGCCAAAAACGTCTCCATTTTGTACAAAATTGTCCTCTCCAATTGCTACTTTGTTATATGCAATAGATACACGCGTCGCTATGCATGTTAAACGCGTTGTAATGCATGTTAATTTATTTTGGATTTTCATTTCGTATACATGTGAATTTTGTATGCATAACAACTAGAATAACATGCATAACAATCAAATTTTGTATGCATGTGTTTTAAATTAATATGCATAATAATAGAAAAATGATGTATGATGTTTAAGCTGCATTACAATAAAAAACTATTATAACAACTAGAATAACATGCACAATATAAAAAAGTATGCATGTGTTTTTAATTAACCTGTATAACAACAAAAAAATAAAGTTTAAGCTGCATTACATCACAAAATCTACTATAACAACTATAATAACATGCATAACAACCAAATAAATATGCATAGTAAATCAACTAACAAGCATAACAATAGAAAAATGAAGTTTAACATGCATAACAACTAGAATATGTAAGTATGCATAATAAATCAAATAACATGCATAACAACTAAAATAGCATGCACGACGATTGAATTAGTATGCATGCGTTTTTCAATTAACATGTATATCCAAATAAGTATGCATAATAAATCGACTAACATGCATAACAACTAGAATAACATGCATGACAACCAAATTAGTATGCAAGCATTTTCAATTAACATGCATAATCAAAATAAGTATGCATAGTAAAATAAATCAGCATGCATGACAACTTGAATAACATGCCTGACAACTACATTTTGTTTGCTGCCGTTTTCTATTTAACATGCATAACCAAAATAACTATGCATAGTAAAATCAATCAACGTACATGACAACTAGAATAACATGATTCACAATCATATTTTATATGCTCGCGTTTTCAATTAACATGCATAACCAAATAAGTATGCATAGTAAATCAGCTAACATGCATGACAAATAGAATAACATGTCTGACAACCATATTTTATACGCTGACATTTTCGATTAACATGCATAACAACAGAAAAATGAAGTTTAAGAAAGTAATAGATCGGGAATATAGAGTAATGGCGCACACGCGAGAGAGAGACGGTAAACATACGTATCGCTGGAAATAAACTGAAAATCGGAAGTGATCGCGAGTAGATCGACAACTGGAGCCGTCCAACGAACGAAAATATCCAATCAGTATCGATATCGAATCGAGTATCGGAGAAACATTTTCATTTCGTAAAGCGAACTAATCAAAACCCAGCCCATTTGATTTTACTCTCTTCTAAAGGAATGTAGCACCGGTAAAACCCGAATTCGATCATATATTAAATCAATGTCTTCTGTTATAATAGCTAAATTTCATATGTTTTAATTATATGTTTATATTGTTATAAATTAATGTCTTAAATAAGTAATCAAATTAAATACAATATGTGATTGATGTTATAAGACATGTACGCAATTTAAATAGGTTTTGAACTGAAAATATAAAAAATAAAATAAAATTTTTATTATGTTGATGGAGCATTGCTAATGTAGTATGCATAGGATGTCCAATGTACATTTAAGCTATTTGATTTTTTAAATTTGCGTTGCACGTCTCAAAAAAATCAGAGGACTTGTAATATCCGAGTAATACTTTTCTTGTTGAATCAATTATAATTAATTCAATAAAGCAAATTAGAACAATTGCACGTTTAGAAAAAATCCATACACAAAATAGAACGCGACATAACAAACCCGAGGAAGACGAATACGTATTTCTAGAATTACAATAGCCGTTCGTCTTCTGATTCTCAATTCTACTACAATATTTTTTATCTGTTCGTACAGTAATTACTACAACGTTGCTACAGTGCTCACTCAGTAAAACTGTCCATTCTCTCCTGAAAATTTCTGACTATTCTAAAAAATACGGATTAAATATCGCATACATCATAAAAATAAAGCATTGACGAAGAAATGAAAAACTCGAACTACATGCATGCACTAATTAACCATGTTATTGCACCCGAATTTCCACACATCAACGACAGATATCATATCACCTAGAAAGTGTTTTATTTCATTTTCGTTGGTTTAGAATTATCACTATTATCTGATTAGCTTTGAGGTCTTTTTTAAACAATTAAGAAATCGAGAGCAATTGACCGATCATTAGTTAAGTGCATGTTTTTTCCTTTTTAATTGCAGACTTAGTCTAATAGAGAGGGGGCATCAACTCTAATTAATATAAAATAATAACAATATAATAGCAGTAGTAATAATAATAATAACAATAATAATAGTAATAATAATAGGATAATGTTTCGTAGATACCACATTTGATATCAACTATTCATACCGATTTTATTATGCAAATTTAGTTGAATTATAATACACATTATTTGAGTTATTATGCATGTTATATCATAATTATTTTAGTATAAAAAATAACATGTATTACTATTTCATTACAGAAAATAACATGCATAATAACTCAAATAATGTACACGATAACTCAACTAAAGATACATAATAAAATCGACAACATATATAACTATTTCATTACAAAAAATAACATGCATAATAACTCAAATAATGTGCAGGATAACTCAACTAAAGGTGCATAATAATAATAATAATAATAATAATAATAATAATAATAATAAAAAAGATCGTGCAGATATCGTCTCCGGCAAATCATTGTCTCTACTACATGTAATTTCAGCTTATGATATGGTCTACTAAAAATATCTTATTAATTATATTTTCGGAAGGCCTTCAAAAATAAAAATAAAAAATAGAAACATAGATCCTCCTCTTTTTCTCAAAAAAAATCTTCAAAAATAATAATTGGTATCACCCCATGTCAATGCAGATCGAAGACTCAAAACAACAAATTAATTAACATTTTTGTATGGATACGATTGCCTAACTGTATCATAGCTCACAAGCTGTAAATAATACTAGGCGTAAGATTCGCGTTTTACACGAAAAAATTAAATTTTAAATTTTTATATTATAATAATAAAATTATAATAAATTGTTTAAATAAAAAAATGAAAAAAAAAACGGAAAAAATTTGCAAAAAAATTACTGTATCGTAAATAGTGAAATTACTGTTCAAACGAACAGTGTTTGAAATGTTGACATGATAGATGTAGTATTAATATGCTGAACGAATCATATATTAATATGCGCAAAGAATTGTAACTTACACTACAACAAAATGTATATGCATAATAACAAAAACAACGTGCATAATAAGCGAAAAAATATGTATAATAACAGCAATAATTTTTCGTCGAGAATCAACCGAATGCATTCAGTGCGTATCATTGACGGAATCGACGGAACATTTTTCTTTTATAAAACGCTCCAGCTCTTGAAAATTTAAGTCAAAATATCATTCTCCCAATTTTTTTTTGTCAAAATGCTCTTGTAAAATTCACTAAATACTTTATTTCTCTCTTCTTCTCTCTGCGGTTTTATTAGTAGATAATAAAATATAAAACAAATCAGTTAGGCTGTGCTTCAACGAAAGAAATACGGGAGAAGGAAAAGTAAGAAACAACATGGAAGAAAATGAGTTACAATAACCTGCTCTAGTTCAAGAAAGGAAGGAATGAATGAACAGAATCATTTTGTGCAAATTAGTATTGTAACTTCAACTATCTTTCAATTTGGAAGGGAACAAAAATAGCTTATTTAATGAAACAGTCTAACCTAAATTAAATTCATTCATTTCTTCGACGAAACTCCTGAAGCAAATAACATCACGTTTTCACCTCAGCTCCCTCAACATCCCCTCCTTATTTAGAATGTTGGAGCACAACTTTAGCATACAATTTGAGCCGAGGTACTGATGGATGTATGTAATTATTCATAGGCAGACTTATTTTCTCTTCAATACTTAAAAAACACACAAATTTACCATTTTATTATTTTTTATATTAAAATTCATTTTTAATGTGTAATATTTTATATGAAAATCATTAATTGATCCATTTTAAAAAATATAAATTGTTTAATGAAAAATATTTGTCTTATATATGATCTGTTTCTGAAGACAAATTAGTCATTTTGTACTCCTGACGTATACCCAATGAAATTTAGGTGTGTTGTTTTGTATGTATCAAAAGTAGATAAATTAACAAGTTTGCTCTCGAAAATTGATCAAATACCAGACTGATATTTTCATTAAAAAGCAACGTTTATTTACACTTTTAATTAAGGATAAAAGGGGTATTTAATTGTCATCGGGTATATGTCAAAAGTACAAAGTGACTAATTTGTCCTCAGAAATTGATCAAATATAAGACCGGCATTTATCATTAAACAAATTATATTTTTAATGCTTTTAACGAATGATAAAATGAATATTTTATACATATAAAATGAGTTTTAATAGAGAAATAATAAAATAGATAAATTTATAAGTTTTTTAAATTTTGAAATTTTGAAAGAAAAAATATAATATTACAATTTAGAGAGGAAATATCGTAATTATGCAGTTTTTGAAGAATACATAAAATTCCCCTTATTAGTATACTAGTATAAGGATCAAAACCCAATGTAAAACTGACAACATGAGAATCGAAATTGCACCGAACCAATAAAATATTATTCCTAATGAAATATAAGCTTATTTGTTAATCACGCCTATTGTAGAAACTTATTTGCTGATCGTGTTTTCTCTATTTTTAAATCATATACTTTTTAATAGTTTATATTTGTATAATTTATTTGAGTTTCTGTTGTGGATAAGCGGTTAATTTATTTTAATAAAATCAAAATCGTCGAACCGGTTAATTTTGGAACAAGGTAAGTTCTAAATTCCATCTCAGAATTTGAATCCTTTGTAAATGGATGGTCTGTATTTTTATATTTATAGAAGAATTAACTAATTTATTTTAGAGTAAATATAACTGTCCCCCATATTAGCGTCTCCCTTATCCGCTCCCCACTCAAATGCAATGATAAATTATTTTTAATTTTTTGTATAAATATTTTATTGAACAAATGCAATGATAATATTTTTTGAGTATAAAGACTTATACTAAAAAATATAAAGACTACTACATTTGAGTATAAAGACTTATATGGAGGGCGTATAAGGGGGGACAGTTAGTCGCTTCCTTTATTTTATTGATAGAGATTATATATATGTTACATCTAGAAATAATTTATTTTATTGACACGGTACATAACAAAGTATAAATTTTATTGATCACAAACGTTTCATGTACATACATCAAAAGTGTATTAGAGTAGCGAAAGTGGAAGAAAAGAAATAAACAAAAAGTGAATGGTTCCGTTGATACATCGACGATCATTCGTCAGTCTATCCTATAGTGAAACTGAGGAAAAATAAAGTAAATAAAACAATCAAAACGAATGCCTTTGATCTCCATCCTAGGGCGCCCTCATCAAAGCTCCAATGCTCCTCACATGGATCCCACAATCACTATGGAACATGAGTAATTATAAAATTACTCAATGCGGACTAGGTTCAGTCTTTGAGCTTATATCTTTCTCTAAGATTAAATCCAAGCCAACACTTGATAGATAATTAGTCACATTTCAAAACTAACAATTTGATTAAGTTCTTAATTAGAACTGTCTTGAAAAAACTAAGTTTGAAATGACGTTTAAGGTAAAATCGTTGAAGAAAATCCAAAAGAAAGTGTATAATACTAAAATATACATATAGCACAAAATCAATTAAGCATACGAAAATAATTCCCCATTTTGCAGAACACTGGAATTCGCCCCTAAGCGGTGCCCGATATGAGCAATCCAACTTACAAACTTATGTTGTGCTTAAGCGGTGCTTGATACGAGCAATCCAAACTTAAATAAATTCTAAGTTCTAAGGACGGAAACACCTTGGTTAGCATGAGTGGCTACGAAAAGCACACTCATTGATAAAAAAATGAATTTTTGTGCCTACCTCGTCAAAAGAATAAAATGATAAATAAAAAGAAACTATCGGCCTCAACTACGTTAGCATCTACGGGGTCAGATAGAACCCTGTCCACCGCGAGAGGGTAGAAATCAACTATATCACCTATCTAATGTTTTAATTTGAATTTCTAAGCTTTAATTCCATATGATTAAGTGTGGAGTTTGACGTAAATGGGAAAATTCATTCATATGTCTTCGTCACTTTTATTATTTGTTTGTTTAATTATCCTTGTTAATCACTTAAATTTATTTAATTTATATGTTCTGTAATAAGTCCAGACTTTATTATGTGTTCATATCATATGACGTAGACGAGAGTCAAGAATGCATAAAAGAAAACACAACACGAAGAACAATATGTTATAAATCCAACTACTTTTAGTTGTGCACTTTTATTTATAAACTAATCAAAAAGAAGAAAGTAAATTTGTATACTAGGATAGTAGCTAGTAGATGTGTAATTATTTATTTATGTGTTATAGAGAAATTGATAAATATATATAATTATGATTATATATTTACTTGGTCATAATCTCGTAGGTGTGCATTGTAGATACTTGGGCGTTTATTCTATTTGATATGATATAAAGATATTAATCAATATATGTAATTATATTTATATAATCACTTAGTCAAAATTTGTGTTTGTGTTGTCTCGTAGTTATGTTACTTATAATATTAAACTTTATAATCATGTCATTAGTTATATTATTTATTCCTACGATACATAATATATTTATTTTATTTGTTCTTATTCAATAAATATGTATTTGGTAATATTTTAGTTAATTTATATTCTAATTATAGTTAATAATATTGTTAATATGCTAAGTGTTATTCTTATAATGTTTAAATCATAATACTTTTATCTAAGTGTTACTATTATTATTAGCAATATTTTTAGCAATTTTAATGACTTCTAAAATTAACTAATTAATATTTAATGTGTTTATATAATATTTCACTATAGTAAAATAAGTATTAGTAATGAAGTAAAGAGATAAAAAGAACTAATTAATATTTAATGTGTTTATTTGCATTTGAAACGCCACTTTAGCCAGTAGCAAATGAGACGAAGTTGAAAACAAAAATGTGGGGCAATTTGAAGATTTCATCTTATACCAAAATAAAAAGAAAAAAAATCAATAGCCAACATAAAAATGCTAAATAGTGTAAACTTGTGTGCAAATAAAGAAGAGAAGTTTCCGATTATTGAGTTAATAACTACTGAAATAACTAACTGGAGAGCATTGCATCAATGTCAATTTCATACTTGGAACCCATTATGTCGTGTGAGCTTCCTTTTGTGACAAGTGACACCAAACTACTCTTAAAAAAAGACAAAACTGTCAGACTATCAGTATACAGGCTAGGAATTCATATCCGCTGCCATTATTATGATGGCAGGGATTTGCCATTGTTCCGTTGACAAATGGACCCCACAAATAGTGGGACCCCCTGAATCAAATCACAGCCGTCTAAATTTAAGGCAGCGGATCAGATTTAATGGCAACGAAGTATGGTAGGGAAATAATGGCAGCGAATCCGGATCCTACAGGCTAGCACCTGCAATTCACAATAACTAGTATTTTACCATTATCTTACCCCTTGAAGAGCAAGGTTGAATAGCATAGTTTCATATGGTAAAAAAAATCCCTTGAAGAGCAACGTCTTGCAAAAAAGAAATATCTTGAAGAGCAACTTGACATAAAACATTCCTAATCTTGCTGCGCTGAGAGTGGATGCGAAGCTGCCAAGTCGAAATCCTAGGCGGAGCATTGTGCTGCTATATAGGCGAAGCTGGCGGTAGAAAACCATGGCGGAGCACTGGAATGGCATACTCGAGAGGAGAGGAAAGTAGAAGAGATGAGGCAGAGCAGCAGGGTGGCAGAGCTAGGGTTCCTCCCTCTCTTCTTTCTCTTGTGCCAGTGATAATGGTATTTGGGTTTGAATAAAAGGAATCAACGAGAAGAAACATACTCGTATCTGTCCAGATAAAAAAAGAAAAAGAAAAACTGACGGGGTATTCTTGGCATTTAGAAAGATTAAGAATTTTTAATTCAGTTTAATCAAGAGTAGTGGCATAAAAAAAATCAATCAGAGATTTAATGGCATTTTGACAAATATGCATTTTATAGTGGCATTTTCACAAATTCACGATTTTGTAGTGGCATTTTGAAAACTTTCCCATATTTTTAGCAATTTTAATTACTTCTAAAATTAACTAATTAATATTTAATGTGTTTATATAATATTTCAATATAGTAAAATAAGTATTAGAATTAATAAAGTAAAGAAATAAAAGAAAACTCTATAAAATCAAATAAATACACGGTTGGTCCAATTTTAATTATGTGTTATTCAATTTTTGTTGGGATCAGGAACCAGAGACTTATGTGTCAATGTATCTGTTCTCGGTAGTATATGTTCGAGTTTTGCTCCGGCGATACATTACCATCATTTCCCAGTTATAAATTAGGGTCTATGAAGTCACCAAACCTTTCGGCGGGTCAGTATTTTGAATATCGCATATTTATTCAGGTCTAGTCTAATAATTAATACGTCAGGACCTCTAATTTTGTTTTTATCCAACTTGGTCCACAGGTTAGAGGCACAATCCATAATTTATTATTATTTTAAAGCCCAAATCGGCCCAATAAGCCATTTAAATCCAATAAGAGCCCAATAGGCCATTTCTTTTTATTTTAATTAATGGGTCTAGAAAAGGTCTAAAAAGGCCCAACGAACCTCACTTGACCCAGTCATCACCCTTGGGCCCAAGTCACTCACGCAAACAACAAACAAGACCATCAAGCAATTACCAATTTTGATATTGGCCAGATTAGTACTGGTATGGGTCAAAATCAAGGCTGATACTGCATACCAAAAACGATAAAACTAGAAATCCCTAGAGAAAAAACATTTCAAACCCAAGTCAGCACAATCAGAAAATATCCAGACAATTCACAAATCAGGTTTAAGGCACCAAAGAAATAATACCCAGCAAACCAAGCAGTTCAGATCAGAGACACGCAAATATCAACAACCCACAAGCCAGATTGCTATCCTAACACAGTTCAAGTGTTCTAACATCAATGCACAACTCATACATCAAACACAAAAACAACCAATCGTATAGAAAAAGAAGCAAACATCATAATAGAAAAGACAATGATTTTTAGGGTTGCTTTCACCAGAAACAAGATAACAAAGCTAAAGCCAGTTTAGGGCGATTGGGATAAGCTTGCCTCCACGATCATGCTGGCATTCACCTCCCTTTTTTAATTTCCTTCTTTCTTTTAATTTATCGTAATTTCTTTTAATTCGAGTAAGATATCTCAGCACATGAGCCAAAATAGTCAAAGAAGGAAACAAGTAAGGGAACATGTTTGTTTTATAAAGGGAGGGAAGCCAGACACTAGGGGAGGCTTCTTGCTGCTGGGGGTAGGGGTGGGGGTGGAAGGAGAGGTCAAGTCAGAAGGAGAGACAATCAGACAACTGCTGAGAGAACTCGCAGTGCGGTTTCTCTCCTCTCGTTCCTTCACGACAAGAACCTTTAAGAGAAAGCGAGATAATCACTAGAAGACCCGCTCAACGGTTTTCCTCCTCTCGTTCTTTCTAGTAATGATTCTCTCTCGAACAGCAGTAAGCAAAGAGGGGGTGGAGGGAAAGGAGAAAGAGGAGGGAAGAGGAGGTAAGAAGAGGTCTGGGGGCGACCTCCCATCTATAATTTTCTCTTGATTTCTCTCTTTTAGAGTTGACTCTTTTTTCTAAATAGGCTCCTTATTTTGTTATTACGAGTATTATTTTTGTTATCATCTATCTAATTAATTGAAAGTCTAACCGAAAACTCAATTTCCGACATGATTTTTCTTCTCCCCGGACTAACGAAATTTGACGATAGATTAATCATTCAATTAAAATAACTCCAAAATATAGTATAGATCAATAAATGATAGTTTGTCGCTTTACCACATTGATAAAATCAAGAATTTCATAACAGACCGCTAAACAACTTGCTACATGAAAAAGGAAGTGAACCTGAACCGGAATATTTTCTGTTCTTTTTTGGTTTTTTGACAGCGAATATTTCTATTCTGGACCAGCCGTGACGAAACAAGCAATCAATCAATTGCCACAACAACGCAGAAGATTCCTCTTTCCTGTGGGTCCCACTGGTCAATTCGTCGTCTGTTGTCTGTTCTGTTTTAGCACTGACCTGATCTGACCTGACTGCTCTGCCATTCCTGCTGCATGCCCGTCTCTTTCTTGTTTTACTCGTTCTTTATTCGAAATTTCTCTACTTTTTTTATTTTTCGATAGTTAAAAAATACTCAATTGCGTGCACATGTCCTTGCAGATTCCTGCAGTTTATTGTATTTGGAGTATTATAATGGACCCCACCTACGAAATGAGATATTAATTCATCTCAGTTTTGACATGTGTTTTTCTTTCTCTTTTGTTATTCTTATTTTATCTCAATATATATAATATATATCTAAGAGCATCTTCATTTTTTCTGAATTATTGAGACCATATCCATTTCAGCATCACTATTTTCATACGTTAATTTGGGTGACTTCCAAAAATTACTTACCAAATAGTAATACTTTCTATATGCAAAAATTTTAATTTAACAAGAATTCCAAAAAAATCACTTTTAACAAGTGTTAATTGCCAGCTAGAAAATATTTGTGAACTAAAACTTTATTGAGTGGTTACGAATAATGAATAATGATCTTCGTATCGAAAGTTGCATGTTCAAAATTAAGCAAATTTTTTTTTATGAACAATTAAAAGTCGAAAAACTGGACCTTCATATTTACTCAGAATAAAAATATAAATATTTTCAGCACATGAATGAAAAATATTTTAATAATATATGAAGCAATTACCAAGTTTTTTATTTTCTGAAAAACAGAATAAAAGATTTGATTCATTATGTCGAACATAATTTCATCGGTGATCAAATTTTAGAACTTTATTATTATTTTTAAGTGGTGAAAAAAATACTTTTGATTAGTCCTGAAATAGTTAGATGAACCATTTTGAATTGTAAAAAAAAATTCTAAAAAAATATAAAATTCAGTCATCGGTGAACTTTTAATATAGATATCATGTTCACTGGATTGCAACGATCATTTGGACTTGAAAAATTAAAAATACCAATACAAAGTATAAAAATGAGGTGTAATTTGCAAAGTATTTTAGCAAACTCGAGGAATTACTTACGATTTTAAAGAATGATGTTGCTCACAAGATGCATTTGATGTCTTAGCTAACAAATGACAACGATGCAAATATGATATCTCATGTTAGATATTTTTACCATAAAATTGAACTCTCTATTTGGTGGGACTTGATGTGCTTTGGTTAGATGACCTTGGATGCACATGGTATCTTTGCATGAAATGTTAGAATTGAGACGTCAATTATGATACGTGTTATATGATTACAACATGTCACATATTGTCTCCTAATATTACGAGGAGTAATATATGGATATGCCATATAATGTGATTAACTAATATACAATGGCATTATACGTATTTCACTAAGATTTTGGGCACAAATACATATAGAATATAAGTAAATTAATTATAATTGTTAATGAACCGATTATGATTAATTAAACTATATGTTGATGTTGATGTAAAGTCAGAAATATTGTTTAGCCTAAATCCCACTCAGGTTGGATCAAAGTCCAAGCAAAACAACCAAAACGCAAGTCTATTGCGGTCGCAAGAAGATCCTTTGCGACCGCAATGGAATAGGAAGATTGACAATTAATATTCTGATTTTCAGAAGATTGATTGCGGCCGCAAAAGACTTTGCAGAATTCCTGCCAAGTCTGAAAGCCAAGTTAATTGCGACCGCAATGAGATCTATTGCGACAGCAAGAGACCTATTCCAAAGCAGGTTTTGATTGCCTAGACTTAGAATCACATTGAGTTGGGCTATTTAGAAATATGGTAAATTGAATAAAAGCGAAACAAATAGTTAGGTTAAATCAGCTTAAAGAAAAATATAAGCTCAAAGACTGGAGCTTAATCCGCACTGTGAAATTATTTCTCACGTTCCACGGTGGTTGTGGGCTCCAGATGAGGAGCGTTTTTGATGTCCCGAGGAGCACGCTAGGATGGAGTCTTCCCGACGTCTTTCGTTTGAGGATTTCTTCTTTGCTTCTTTTCTTTTCTTTGAGTAGGTGTAGTTTGTAGTAGGTTAGCGAGGGTCGGTCCTACGTTCGTTGGTGGGATCGTTCTCTTCTGTATGTATTTTTATTTCCTTTTGACTTTCGTTGTACATTAGTAAATAGACGCTGGTATAAAAAAATGACTTTTGGATATCTGTGTATTGTGTACTTATGTGTGTGTTGTTCAATTTAATTATGTTTGGCTATTTCGTACATTATTTTATTATTTAAATTAAGTCTTTCGTGTACTTGTAAATAAATACACGTGGAGGGATTAATACTCCTAACATATTTATTATTTCTGGGATGTGACATTATCCCTCTTCTATTTTCCAGAAATATAAAATAAAGTTTCAGCTCAACACATGAGCATTTGAAAGAGAGAGATGGCTGCCCAAAGAAGTGATTGGAGGCTAGGTTTAGAGAGCAAAATCTGACCCTTTTATAAAGAGTTGGGTTTTGGGCTGTACAACAATTATGTCATCCTTAGCGAGTTAATCTCTTTTAATTCTCAGTTCGACCTTTAATTAGAAGAGGACTTGAAATCCTCTAACTATTGTTTAATATTAGTCCCATCAATATTAAACATGCCCGATTTTTTTCTCTTAACATATACTTGTTTCATTAATTTATAAATATATCACAAATAATTTAAGATAATTTTTTGACATTCACATGACATAAAATTTCGCAACAAATATATATTTCATGTGTTGAATTTATTCGTAAATATGTCTCACATGTTACAAATTATGCTTGGATAATTTTATGGCATTCACGTGCTGTAAAATTGTTCATATTTCAGTATCATATAAATAATCTAATTAATTATAACAATCATAATTAATTTAGAATATGTTATATGTATATCAAATATATCATATTAATATATTCTCTTTCAATCTTTTATGGTGTGATCATTTAGAATTCCATCATGTTGGCAATAAAATTATGCTCTTTAATTCCACTAATCAATGGTACAACTAGCAAAGGCACATTGATTACCAAAATAATACGGACGAAAACATGACAACCAATTTCGTGATCCATGTAACATTAAAATGTTATTGTGTCAATTATTTGCCTCATGATATCTAGATAATCGCAAGGTTAGAATTTGTCATCCTTGTCAATTATTCTTTCTTGATTCTCTTAAGTTCAATTATGATATGATTATCACCTAATCACATTGCATGCACATAATACAAACTTTATCAAGAGACCCAACGATATCATCATCTATATCACATATAAAAGAGAAATGGTATCTTGATGCGTATAGTTTCTTTGCACAAGCCATACACATTACATTAACTGTATGTATAACTCCCAATTGAGGCAAGCGTTGAACAACACCAACAATATGCATATCTCATGTAGGAAATATAAACTTCTCAACGTGAGAATTCAAGACACAAATGAAATATCAAAGACACTTAACACAATTCATGTGATATTTCATTTTGGATTTGTCTAGTGCTATACATCTCATATATGCATTTGTGTGATTAGCATTGACAACTCATTGTCATGTGATATGTAAGATGTGATAATCATCTAATTCGACACACTGATCTTATAATAGTCAATTAATGTTCCTTGCTGATTATCAATATCAAAGACTTCTAAAAGTAATCATACTTATTTTATTCGTGGAATTCTACAATCCAGATCATAAACTCAAATGATCCACGAAATACAATATCTCAAGAAATAAAATGATATAAAGTCACCCACTAATAAACTAAAAAATCAAACAAATCTAGAACACCAACACTAACATTATTAGCATTATTAAAGATTACATTATTCCTTTCATTTCAAACTATCCACACAAATGCTACAAGTAATGAGCCCCATTGTTGCAATTTGTTTTATCCAATTTAAGTATTGATAGCCATATGTCTTCAACTGAATTTAGATTGAAATGGTTATTTTGTAGATATAATGTGTTATGAAATGCCAAAAATCATAACTAAGGTTTCAAAATAAGAATAAATGATTAACACTTTCATTTTGTGAGTAAAATGCACATTGTAAAGACTCAACCCAACCTCTATGACTAAAATTTTCCTTTGTTAGGATGTTATTATTTAGAGTTAATCAGAATAGGAGCTTAATTAGCTTTAAGTGGAAATTTAAAATCCATATTGTTTTATTTAAATTAACTTGTATGTCTTCAAAATTAAGAAAATTATACTTGAATTTTACTGAGAACTTTCCACTGTTTTCCGAATTCCAAATTTCTATATTAGACTCATTATTAAAATTTATATTATTTAATATGTATAAATTCTCATCTTTCTACTTATTCCTCTTGTGAGATGTAGCTTTATTTTGTCAATAACCTTTACCTATTTCTCTAGTACAATTAATTTGAATAAACTTATACAATGAACTAATATCTCTCAAAAAATGGTGAGACAGTAGTACTAGTAGAAAACTTGTTATATTTATCTGTGATGACTTCTTTTCATTGATCATTATTGTCATTATCAATAAATAACCAACACCATTGTTGTCATAGGTTAGGCTAGTGGTTGGTTAGTCTTTGAAGGTATCAAGCTTAGATTTGATTAGGTTCCAAGTGTTAGTCATTTTGTGTAGTCTAGTTTTTTATTTATTTATTTTATCAGCATAAACCTCTTATGTTGAAAGTAGTTGTAAATACTTATGCTTTATAATAGAAAGCGGGAGCCTCATCTTGAGGCTCCACCTCCTATGTTGAAAGTAGT
Organism: Eleocharis quinqueflora; assembly: GCA_964058865.1. Lineage (NCBI taxonomy): Eukaryota > Viridiplantae > Streptophyta > Magnoliopsida > Poales > Cyperaceae > Eleocharis > Eleocharis quinqueflora. The sequence goes on along the minus strand of CAXKVX010000309.1, from coordinate 369,981 downwards.
TGTAAATACTTATGCTTTCTAATAGAAAGCGGGAGCCTCATCTTGAGGCTTCTGTTATTAAAAAAAGAGTTTAAATAGTTCTTTGACATATTTCATTAATTTAGTTAACGCACGCCGTTAATTGTTAATAATATTTCTTTAACATGTTGCATGTCACATGAACGATGTATATGATAAAAGCGTTAACTATTTGCTAATAAGGTTTCTTAATTAAACTCTTTTTTTTAAGTTCAAATTTTTAGTCCGTTTCTTTTATAACAATTTAAATACCAACAACTGAATTTCCTTTTAAAGGTCACCATACAAATATACAACACCTTAAAGACAGAGGATTCTACGAGGAGGATTTTAGCAGGGCCGGATGCAGAATTTTGATCAAAGAAAACTTAATCAGATTATAATTGATTATCAAGTTGAAATCCATTAACTAATCAAGCCCAATAAGGATAATAAATCACAAGTATAGTGAATAACATGCATTTATTTGTCCTCTTTCTTTTATTCAAAAATATTGTTATACAAGAAGAATCACATATTATTTTTATTTTAAACACATATAAATTAGTATCAAACAAAAAAGTTTTTTTTTTATAAACGCTACAATGATTTGTGAAACTTTGGTTATTTTGACAATTTTGAAAATATATATTCAAACATATTCACAAAAATTCTAAAAATTGATAAAATTATAGACCTGTTTTTTAAGCTTTCAAATTGATAGTATTCCTAATTTCATAGAATTTCAGTATCAGTTGATATATTATATAACAAAGACTGTTAAATATGAATTATATATTTGTACGAAAATTGATGGTCTTTGATAATGTATCAAATGCTACTTAAACTGCATGAAAATAAAAATAGAAAAAAACTTAGTATAGGTACACTAGATACTTCGAGTCACTCTGAACCGTTAGTGTGATACTTGCAATAGAGATGTATTATTAAATTGATTAAATAGGATCACAATGAAATTAAAATTTCAACCACAACCTACATGAAAGTTTGGATAAGTTGATTATCTTGATAATTTGAATTCCGAAATAACAAATCCAAATCTGAAAAAACTAACAAAATTTATTTACAATTAAGATTTTAATATATATATATATATATATATTAATACTAACAAAAAGAAAAAAAGAAAAATTAACCATAAACGTATTGAAGAAATTTAATCCAACAGACTAATTTTATCCAATTGATTTAAGTGTATTCCAATTTTATTCGAATTAAATTTATAAAACAAACTAAAATAAAAAAACAAACAGTTCAACCAATTTAAAGAATGATTAACAAGAAAAATAATAATAATAAAGTTAAAATTTAATTGAAACCAATTCAAGGTGTAGATTAGTAAAAAAATTGTGATACTTCGTGACTGACCTGTTGGATTGATTACTGATGTGCAAATCCGCCCCTGGATTTTAGATAATCACTTAATTTGCACAACTTAATAGGAAGCAAACAATATTAAGCCTGATCCTTTTCACCTTATCTATCCCAATAATAGGAAGCACAAAAGATACTCGCAGTGGGACGCATGCCCCCACTAAGTACCAACCCTGTCAAAAGAAAAGAAACATTTAAAAAATCATCCAAAACAAGTAAATAATTCACAAAAAGGCCCAAAACAAACCATTCTAAGAAATTACCTTCTGGCTTCTGTATAGTTACACAACTTTCCTTGCTTTTTCCCTCTTCCCCTGCTTCCCGTTCCCACTCTCTAGTCTAATAACAACTTCTCTCCAAAGCCCCACCCCCCTCCCGCGTGCACCAAAAGTTACCTCTCTCTCTCTCTCTCTCTCTCACCTTTCTTTTTTCCCTTACCTTGCCATTCCCATCTCTTTACCTCGCAATGATTTAGTTTCCCTGAGAGGCGTCGCCATGGAATACTCCTTCGCCATAGAATACGATGGACCTCCTCTCCCCTACTCCATCCCTCGCGCAATCCCTCTCGATTTGTCGCATATCCCCATGGCCTTTCCTGCGCCTCCTTCCTCTACCTCTTCCATCCCAGTCGTACACCCGCTCGCTTCCCCTCTGCTCCCTTCCAAGCCCGCCACCTCCACCTTCTCTCCTACCTCCGTCATTGAAACCGGCGCCGCCATGGACCGCTCCGCTGAGTTGACTGAGGATGCGGCCGAGACTTCCGGCCCAGTTATACAGTCGCAACGCGTCTCTACTGAGTGCAATACCGAGTTCGATTTCAGATCGAGAGCGTCTGGTTCGGACCGAGATGAAGGAGACGAGGAGGAAGGTGATTTTACGGACGGGGATGGAATGGATTCCTTGCCTCCCCACAGGTTAGTTTACTAGTTGAAGTCTTAGAAGTAACTAAGATCTAGAAGCTGAATTTTTTTTCCTCTAAGAAATGTTAAATAAGAAAAAGGACGACAAGGAAAATGCGAAAATAACTTAAAAAATAGAAAATATTAGAAGCGTATTGAATAGTTGCAATTAAGCTTTTCAATTTTTGAATTGGTTCGAGATTGCTTGTACTGGCCGACAACTGTTTTTTTGTTGGTTGTTTCGTGAGTAGTCAACCCAAGCCATGTATATCAAAATTCCAGGTTTTTTTGTGCTCTAAATAAACAAGGAACTCCTAGATAGTCTTGCATTGAAGGAGGGATTTCCATATTGCCTATAAATTCCTTAATTTATTTGGATTTGACAGTGGTTTACTTTTGAGCATGAGCCGTTTCTGTTTCAGCCGGATGAATAGTTGCTCTAGGTGGTTACTGTTTTATGTTTTTTATGGTTATTTTTAGCTCCTTTGGCATTCAATTAACATTATATATAAAAGCAGGAACTAATTTGGAAAGTAATTTTCAGTTTGGGTGAATAGATATTAACTGTAATGTTTTTGTCTCCTTCTTCTGTTTTTTTTACCTTTGCATGTTATTAGTGGCCGACATCTCGTCGCGTTTCATGATCCAGCATATTCACCTGGTTTAGAAACATCAGTACCAAGAAAGTCAGCAAAGAAGGGCACATGCTACCACTGTGGCAAGGGGTCCCGCTTCACTGAGAAAGAGTCCTGCCTAGCATGCGGTGCCAAGTATTGTGGTGACTGCCTGATCCGTGCAATGGGGTCAATGCCAGAGGGGCGGAAGTGTACCACCTGCATCGGTCGCCCCATCTCAGAATCAAAGAGGGAGAAAATTGGGAGGAGCTCAAAGATTCTGAAAAGGCTGCTCAGTAGTAGAGAGGTGGAGCAAGTTATGAGAGCTGAGAAGTGTTGTGAGGCCAACCGTCTGAGGCCTGAGGATGTGTTTGTTAATGGCAGGAAACTGAATTTGGATGAATTGGCTCACTTACAGACCTGCCCCTGTCCGCCACCAAAGCTGAAGCCGGGATACTATTGGTATGATAAGGTGTCTGGCTACTGGGGCAAGGTGAGATAATTTGTTGCTGCTCACGGTGTCTCAAATTTGGCATTAGAATTAGATTTCCTACTCGCACCAGATATTTAGTGGTGACAGTCAACTTGTTATTGGGTTCAATGCTTGATTTATTGGGGTCTTGTTTAGTTTTATGTTTTTTTATGTCTAATAACCACTATTTTTCGTGACAATTGAATGGCTTTTTAAGAATATTCTGTGAATGACAAGAATTTGAGTACTAAGATAACATTTTGGCTAAGCTGTAAGAACGTGACTTATGTATTTGTACGGAATTGTGAATTGTCCATATTTGTTTGTTGAGTTTCCTTGTGACCTTTGAATTAATTACTTAATCTGAATTTGGTTTATTTGTTGTGTGTAGACTGGACACAAGCCATCCAAAATCATCACACCGAACTTGAATGTTGGTGGAAATCTAGAGAAAAATGCTAGCAATGGTAATACAGGCATTTGTATAAATGGCCGGGAGATCACGAAATCGGAGCTTCAAATGCTTAAGGTTTCGTCTCTTTCTCTCTCTCCAACTTGGAAATCAGTGCCAATGCCTCTCTCTCTCTCTCTACCTGTCACCTCTTTCTCCTTTTCCCATTGGCATCTCTTAAGCTGTTTTAAGTATGCAATTCTGGACGCTAACCCTTTTTCACTGTTATTATAGTTGGTTGGAGTTCAGTGTGCTGGGAAACCTCAATTTTGGGTTAATTCTGATGGATCCTACCAAGAGGAGGGACAGAAAAAAATAATTGGAAGGATTTGGGACAAGGTTTGTGCTTTGGTCGTGTCTTTACTCTCATGCATGTGTGCAAGGCATTTAGAAATTTTGAACTTATTTCTGGCTTGATATTAACTATCATGTGCATTCCTCAGTTTGCTTTTTATAGTTTATTCTTGATGCTATTTAACCTCATTTAGACTATGTGACATTGTGACCTTTCAAAAATGGGAAAAAGCATCAAATACACAATGTCCAATTAACCCTTGTAATGAGTACCTAATCACTTGAAACTATAATCAGCCTAAAATGAACTTACTAGATGGAGAGCATTAGTCTGACCTTGCTTTTATTAGGTTTAACCATGTTTAGTAGGCTTTGTAGAGTAGACTAGCAGAGTAAATATTTCTTGCTCTCCAGGTTGGTAGATGGACAGTAGATCTTAGTTTAACATGTCCCTAGATTATGTGATAGTTTAGTCTGCTTATTCTTTACATTTGAATGACTTCAAGCTTATATTTCTGATTGATGCTACTTCAAGGTTAAAATGATCCAGCACCGAGCTTTACTTAACAAGATAATGTATCTCTCTTTGTTTTGTTTTCCCCTGTCAAACAGCCAATTGTGAAGCTTCTCTGTCCTGTCTTGTCCCTACCGACACCTACTGGTGCACCGCATCAACACCTGAGTGACAAAGAATATGTTGAGTCAGTCAGACGGGGGATGTCTGAGTATCTCGACAACAGGCCAACCCAGAAGATGCTGCTTGTCGGTTGTGATGGATCTGGCACCAGCACCATTTTCAAGCAGGTGCGTACTTTACAAGCTTCTTAACAACAATACTTTTGAGTTTCCTATGGAAATCACTGACGACAATATGAATGCGTGATATAGCATTTTGCTTGGCTCAAGTACTGTGCAATATAGACCTTATACCCTCGCCATATGTAAACTCATTAAACATCACAATCTTTCAGGCCAAGATTTTGTACAGAAACCCCTCTTTCACAGAAGACGAGCGTGAACAAATGAAGACCATGATACAGACAAATGTGTATAGATACCTCGCAATTTTACTTGAGGGGCGGGAGATTTTCCAAGAAGAAATTATGTACGGAGATGCACACAATAGCCAGCTTCCTTCTAGTGAAAATGGTATGATAACATTTTATGACCCCCTCTGTTACTTAAGTAAAGATCGCTAATGATCATATTTGGTGTGGGTATAACTCATGATTTTTATAACGTTACACTCCTTTATCCTAGGTTTGTTCTGCACGGAAGAGGATATTGATTCTACTATTTACAAAACTGGTTCTCAAGCTATTTAGTTGAGGGGATGTGCAAATATTCATTAGCACCTTAGTATTCCTTTGTGAACAGTAAAATGAATAACTGGCCATTTAATCTCTCTTTTGCAGAGCTTGACCTTTGCAAATAGTGTCTTCTAGTAATAACCTGAACTATTTCTTGGTAAAAAATAATACACGGTGTATTCACTAGTGGAAAGTAAAAGAAATTCCTCTAAGTTCTGTGTTGGATATACTTTCAAATCAGACAAGCAGACTGAGGTGACAAATTACGTACTGGGCCAGCGTCTAAGAGGCTTTGCAGACTGGCTACTGAAGGTGATGGCTTCAGGCAGTCTTGAGGTGGTTTTCCCAGCGGCAACTAGAGAGTACGCCCCAAGAGTAGAGGAACTTTGGAAAGATCCTGCCATTCAAGCCACATATAGAAGAAAGGATGAGTTGAATATGCTTCCCAGCTGTGCAAGCTATTTTCTTGAGAAGGTATGTCGGGAGCTTGAAGGCATCTTTTAATTGACTGCAAGCAAAATACTGTACCTGTTAAAGTGTTATTCCAATAAAGTGTCATCAAATCTTTCATACAAGTTTGTTGGTCAATTTGAATTGGTTTGGTAAATAGTTATCTTTATGCTTGGATAGATGCTCATTTCAGTCGTGAAAAAGTTTACTAATATTTTACTGCACTGCACTGTGCTTTTCCACTAGTGTTGCTTGGTTTTATTGGCAAGATGATGGAATTTCTAACAATATTTTTCTGTCTGTAGTTTTGTGCTATCATGCTTGTTTATAGAGTTGATTCGTTGTTACATAGATGAATCCTGGAAATAGTAGATCTGGCTTGCAAACCCCGAACTTTGAGACATCATATGCATGTCCCATTTTTTATTTTTGTGATGATGTATCGCCAAATAATCTTTTGCAAATTTATTTCTAAATCGCTAGGTAGGAGATGTATGCAGAATGGATTATGAGCCCAATAACTCGGATATACTCAATGCAGCTGGACTGACTTCGTCAAATGGAGTAGCCAGTACTGACTTTATTTTTCCACGCGGTCCATATGATACCCGTGCCAAGGAAGATCCTAACAACCAAGAGAGTGCTCTCAAGTCAGTAACTTCTCTACCCTATATTATATTTTCCTTTTGATAACAGAGAACACTCACTATGCTAATTAATGGAGCTGTAACACATGAATAGTTGATTTCATCATTATGATTGGCAATCCATATTGTTCAATGTTTTTTCATATTGAAATCTCATTTGAAACCAAATTTTATATTTTTTTGAAATTATTTACTATTTTACTTTTTACAACTGTTGTTATTGAAGTTCTATAACTAATTAGATCAAGGATTTTTAAAATCCAAAACAACCAGGCAAAAGTAATCCAAAAAAATATGAAAAAATTGTTTAATACTAGATTTCAATATGAGAAAGGCATTGAACAGTTCGTATCGGTCGTTTGACTCGTGAAATTTGAGATTCTGACACATAATTCAGGCCATAAAAACAATGTATAGTTCCATATCCTAACTGTATATTAGTATATATGTATATATATAGAGTTAAGCTATGGTACTTGTATAGCACGAGACTTTATTGTGCTTACCACTCGTATCTTATCGATTCGATCCTTTGAAAAGATTGTTCATACTAAAATCTACTTTGGAACCAAAATTGTCATTTTTTTTTATTTTTTTACTATCTTATCTTATCTTATCTTATCAGATGGTTGGAAAACTTATTGATCCAACGATTTACATGCCTCTCAAATTCAATAAAATTTACATTCCTAATTATTTTCATTTTTCTGAATTTTTTAATATAGGGGTAGGAAATTTGTTAATCTAATGATTACTTGACCATCCAATATGATCGATTTTGCATCTCTCTAAAAAATAGTAATTTTTTTTTTTAATTTGGTCCATAGTGAGATTGTAATATTAAGATCACGTTCAATGGTTTCGATCGACCATTTGAGTTTTTATCAACGGTGTAAATTCGGCCAATTACACTTAAAAATGCGACATACCAGTCTAAAGTACAAGCTATTTTTTACTTTATGAAGTATTTTAGCCTATCTATTGTATATATAGAGTTTGACTATTGTACTTTGCAAAGTACATTGAAGCTCCACTTTGTGTCCATATTTCGAATTGCAAAGTATTGTTGCTCGATTCAAACCGTTGAACATGATCTACATTTTGAAATTTACTTAGAGACCAAATTTTACATTTTTAGCTTCTTTTTTTACCTTTTAGAGAAGTGAAAAGTCATTCGTATTGGATGGTTTAGAAATCATTATATCAACAAATTTGATTCTCCTTTAAAAATTGTTATAAATTTCCAAAAATGAAAAGTCGGGTCTCGAGTCTCCAAATAGATTTTAATGTGTAGATCATGTTCAGCGGTTGGGATCGATCGTTCTGACTTTACAATTTGAAATATAGACACAAAATATCGTTTCAATCGTACTTTGCAAAGTAGAATAGCCTATATAGTCTATTCTACTTTGCAAAGCATGATTGAAGAGGTACTTTGCGTCTATATTTCAAATTGTAAAGTCGGAATGACCGAACATGATCTACACATTGAAATCTATATAGAGACCCGATTTTTCATTTTTTTGGAAATTTATAACAATTTTTAAAGGAGAAACAAATTCGTTGATATAACGATTTTTGAACCATCCAATACGAATGACTTTTCACCTCTTTAAAAATAGTAAAAAAAATTCTAAAAATGTCAAATTTGATTTCCAAGTAGATTTTATTGTGTAGATTATGTCAACGGTTTGTATCGGTCGTTTGGGCTTTATAAATCGAAATATAGACACAAAGTACTGCTTCAGTCGTACTTTGCAAAGTAGAATAACCTAACTCCCTCTCTCAACCCCTCCCTCCCCCCCTCTCTCTCTCCATCTATATATATGTATACATTCCTTTTGTTTCATAATTCATATTTTAATTTGGTTTGTTAAAAGACCCCCATGCAGGATGTTGCTTTCAACTTTTTATTCACGGAGTTTACATTTCTATCGTAGGTATGAACTTATCAGAATACCCAGCAAGGGTCTGGCAAAAAATGTTAAGTGGTTGGACATGTTTGAGCAGCTCAGATTGGTAATTTTTTGTGTTGCCATGAGTGATTATGATGAATTGTACGAGGGTCCAGATGGGGTTCAAATCAACAAAATGCTGGAATCAAGGGATCTGTTTGAAAAAGTTATCACTAGTGATGCATTTGCAGATGCCAGTGTCCTTCTAATCCTCAACAAAACTGATCTCCTTGAGAAAAAAATAGACCACTCACCTCTTACTGTATGTGATTGGTTTAGTGACTTCCATCCCTTGATCAGCTGCTACCGTTCCAAATGTAGTAGTCGCAATATCACCAACCAGTCAACCTTGGGTCAAACTGCTGGTCACTACATTGCGGTGAAGTTCAAGAGGTTGTTTTCATCCCTGGTAGGTGGGTATGGGAGGAGGCTATATGTCACGTGCACTAGTGCCTTGGATTCGACTTCAGTTGACTCGGCGCTTAGGTATGCGAAAGAGGTGCTAAGATGGGATGATGAGAAGCCAATATTTGAGGCTGATTCGATTTATAGTATGACCGAGCCAAGTACATACTCTTGCTAGGTCGGTTGGAGGGGAGACTTCTGTTGTGTATATAGATTGTGATCTTTTTTCTTTTTAAAAATTTTCCCCTTTAGCCGAGGTTTGTACTTTTGTGTGTTATAATATATATATATATCTGTGGTGTGTATAATGTTTAGCTTTGATAGTGGTAATTGGGAAAAAAGTAGAATGCTCTTCGGCAAACCATTAACAGAAATTGATTGAGATTATATTTTGTTTCTTATTTTAGAGTCATTGGAGCAGTCTCATATCAGTTATTTGTCTTGTCAGTTGTGTCATTCACCGAAATTGATTGATGAATATATCAGTATTGACTAGCTTGATTAAAACCCATTTTGACAGCTTCTCCATTAATTAAACATTTCTCCACCGGGATGTGTGTTAGTCTGTGTGCGCATACGCACGCATGTGCCGCACGCACATACACGAGTATACATTCATTTCATGCTTATGGTTTCATTTGTTCTTCTTGAGTATGACTTCTACATACATCCAAATCATGCAACAAAATTCTGTTCGAAATCAAAGAACTTGTATGGATGGAAATCGAAGGAGACTGTTAGAGGGATCGAAATCCTTGTGCCTCTTTTTAGGGCGTCATCTGTGCCTTTAAAATTTGGACCGTCTTATTAGATTTGAACGGATATAATTTTATAATATAAAGTCTTCTGAATCATATAATTGACGTTCAGACATTGAGATTTAATCTAACGATTCAGATTTTAAATACGCTGAGAGCACTCTTAAAAAAAGCGCAGAGCATACAGGTCCATTGTTAGAAACCTTTGTCCATTGTTTCCATCTCTTAACTTGGGTTCATAAATCATAATAACCCAACCCGATCAATAGCGATCCAATGGGCTAGAAAGTATCAGATACTACAACCTAACTTCATTTTTCAACCATGGTGCTAACCTAAACCAGTTAGTAGGGTTGTCAACGAATTCTATTTTGAACGCGTTTCGTTTCGTCGTGACGCAATGTGAAACGTAAGAGATTTTTGTTGTCGTAAAACCCACCATTTTGACAATTATTTTAATAAATAATTTTCTTGTTAATCGTGAAATTTATTGTTAATTAAGATATTAACTCTAATTTAGCTTAGAAAAAAATACTTAAAATTTTAAAACTTTTTATTTGATAACTTACAAAATTTGGAAGATATCAAAAATAAAATTTATTAAATCCCCACATATAAATCAGTAAATTAAAACAAATATATATGTATTAAAAAATAAACCGCAAAATTAAAATGTTGATTATACTAATGGTTGTAAGTTTTAAACACATAAATAAGCATGCTTAAGCCAAAATAACAACCCCAAATTTCATCCTTAATTAAATTTAATACATGCAGCGAGTCATATGACCCCTTTTTAGGTTCAGGAATGACATGCAACACCAAGGTCACACGGATGATCGTTATATTTCGTACGCATCAGAACGCGTAATCCGACAATGTATATTTACCAATTTTCACATTTTCTTGACCTTTAGTAGTATAGAAGCACGCAAGTTCGCATTGATTCTTTTGTTGTTGATTTTACATGCAGGTACAAGATATTGGAAGAGAAACGAACGCTAGATCTGGGCTCGGGACCTCGAGACGGACGAATCGGAGTGCTTCAGCATATCTTTGCGGTCGCAAGGATTTTCTTGCGTTCGCAGACATTATGTCCCAACTTCCAGAGAAGATTCGAAGAAAATCCTTGCAAACACGAGGACATGATTGCGTTCACAAACATTCCGCCCCAAGCTTCAGAGGAGCCAAAGCCTTTTCTTTGCGGGCGCAAGGAACTTCTTGCGTCCGCAAAACTTTTGTTCCTGTTTCCAGAGAGTTGCAGCCAACTCCTTGCGGACGCAAGGAATTGGACGCTTTTTCAAAATTCAGGGATTTAATTAGGAAAGAGGGGGGAAGGACTTTCCTATCTCGACATACTTTCTTCCTCACCATGAGCATTTCTTAGGCGATTTTGGAGGAGAAAACCTAGACCTAGATGGATTTGTACAAGGAAGAAGATCAAGACTCGGAATCAAAGCTCGATTTAGGGTTTTTATTAATTTCTCTTCTCTAGCTTTCAGTTTTTGATGTCTTTGACTCGATCTTTTGTGCTTGTAACAATGATGAGAGGCTAAATACCTCCATAGGGTTAGGGTTTTAATGTGAAAATTGCAAACTTGTTGAATGCTTTGATGAATGTTGTTCTATGAAATTGATTTTCCTTGTTTTAATTGAAATTGCTTGGATTTGAATTGATTGATTGAGAGATAGTTGGTTCGAATCCTGATCTAGGAAATTCACTAGATTTGTCTCGTATCCGAGGGGAACTAGATTAGATCTAGGGGTAGTTAGGATAAAACTCGGATTGTGTGTCTAGTGTGTAACTACCGAGGTAATATAATTCTAGTAAAGCTTAGATAACGTCGTTATAATCCCTAGCACGAGTTGGGACTTGACTAACCATCGGTTCACAATCGTGCTAGGTTTGGTACCGAGTCGAGAAATCACCAACTCGGTACCAACTATTGTTGTTCGTACTCATTTTATAAATAACTTTAATCAATGAGCGTTCAACTTAGTGAGTAAGTGGATCAACAAACCCGAAGCCCTAGGTCTAGTCTAATCGGTAAATTACAGCTTAATTATGATTCTTTACATTCCAATTTGGTTACCGGATCAAACACATTTCACCAACTTTATCACTTGCTTAGAACCAATTTCGTTCCGGACTATCCGTAAATCGACTTGTTCCTGTGTTCGATACCCAATATTCAACCTCAACGACAATCGTACACTTGCAATACACGACGGTATTTGAGTTGAAAACTTGATATTATAATTGTATAAAAATAACGCATCAACAGACCTAGCCTTACCAAATTAAATAGCTTCTTAACAATCCCTAAGATCTATACAACCCAGCATGCTGCAGCACAACACGACCCGTTGGGTCGTATCGGTGCTTCGTAGCAGCAAGCCACATAGGGGTCCACGTGGAAGAGCCATAAAGCCCAATCCCACTACCTCTTCACCTCCCTGCCTTGATCCTCTGCATCGAAGCCCTTGCGTAACGGGTCAAAGGCTAATCGAACGGGTCAAATAATTGAGAAGAACAAAGAAGCGACACACGAAGGATTACAGGGGTCTCGCCTCATCTTGAATTTCGCCCAACCCCCAAAAGGCCAAAATCAAGGACAACCCTGGTTTTGTGTATTCGGTTTCAGCAAAAAACCCTCTCGAACCGAGTGTGCTCTCTCTCTCTTCCTTTATTTCAATTTTCCGCCTCCTCTCTCTCGTTTACTCTCTCGAAACTGATCTTCTGCCGCGCATCACCGACGGACGGTTCAGATTTTCTGCGCTGTAAGCTACGGACGATCCAGATTTGATTCAGGGAGTTTGATATTATAAAGTTTAGCTTGCACGAATCTCGATGCAAATCAAAGGCTGAGATTTGCTGCGCAGCACGCACAGTGTCGGTGCTGCGCGTTAGAAGATCTTGTTTCTCACTCTGTGTGTGTCTGTCTCTCTTCCTCGAATCTACCTTCTCCTTACCACTCTCGTCTCCCCCTCGGACCGTCCGTCAGCCTCGAAAACCTGACGCAGCTCCCCTGCCACGTGTCTCTCATCTCTCCCCATACTCCTGTCACCTCCTAACTCGTGGCTTTGCCACGAGTTTCGCCCGTCAAGGGCTATGTTCCTCTCTAACTCACGAAACTCCTAGCCAGTTAGACGACATGCAAGCACCACCTAAGCACCCCCTTGTCTATATAACGTACACCTACGCTCCACTCTTTCCCTTTGCTTGGTTTATGCTCATGTGCTGAGTTAGCTTACAGAATACTTAAGATCGATCTCTGATTTGTTGAAAAGAGAAAGAAAGAAAAGGAAGGGAAGCGTCGAATCAGGTGGTGAAAGGTGCTGCCTTGAATACTGCCTATCTCACCTCGTTCCTCGATACTTGACCCCATTGTACTATCCTGGTAAATACCTAAAAACCCTAAACCGCGTTGTTATTGCTTGTGTTCTCGTTGCTCTTTGTGTGATACTTTGCTATGTGGCTATTCTTTGTGTATTATTGCTGGTTGTCGTTGCTTGCTTACTGGTTCCTTTTACTGTTATGTCCTTGTGACTGTTGTGATGCATGTATCCTAACTTATTATTGCTGGTTGTCGTTGCTTGCTTACTGGTTCCTTTTACTGTTATGTCCTTGTGACTGTTGTGATGCATGTATCCTAACTTGAACTGTGGAGATTATGGGCTCTTTACTGGCACTTAGTTGGGTTGTTTTGGGCTTAAACAAAACTCTTACACTAGAGAGGCACTTACTGGCATTTATCTGATTGTATGTTATTTGGTTATTGGTGAGTTATGGATGATGCCTAGTCCTAAATCTATGACCAGTTGTGTTGACAAAACACCTTTTTACCCTTATTCTATTGTTGTGTGTCATAACTGTCTTGTGTTCTGAAGTGCCATCCTGATCATTTCAGATAGGTTGACCTCTTTGTGTACTTGTCTGGCCTTTCTGGTATTGCTGGTACTAAGCACAAATTGGACTGGGTTGATTGTGTTGAATACTATTTACATTGTTTGGTTCTGGCATCCTTATTTACCAGCCTAGAACTATTTGATGTTGAGTTACTGGTATGGCTAGTACTAGTAACTCTTGGTTGTTGTTGATTGGGCCTTATCTGTTGTTATTGTTGCTATGCTTGATTCGTGAGAGGAGGGTTCTGGGCCCTGTGAGGCTTAGTTTGCGATTTGAGCCTTTATGATCTTTTCTGAACCCTTAGAAAAAATAAGTGAAATAAATGGACCTTTGGGCTCCTAAGGTCCACTGGACCCTCTGGACTTTGTTGGAACTTTCGAAAAATGATACAATAAATGGGCATTTGGGATTTAAAGCCCACTGGACCCTCTGGATCCTTTATCGGATTTTTAGTAACAGTAAAAAATTTAGCTTTTTGAATTTGTTGGGCTTGGGTCCTATTTGAGCGGGGATTGGTATATTAAAAGAGATGCTACAAAATAGTGGCATGACCCAATATAATTTTATAGCTATAAATGGACCCAAAATAATAAATAAATAAAAATGACCGAGAAAGGTATAATAAGGAAGATGACGATATGGCCCATGCAGCGAGAGCTACGGCGATGACGTATGAGTCTCGGGCCTCCGATCCCACACAGGATAAACACAAACACATAAAATTAAAAGTAACCGACATGATTTTATTGAGTTTATTTGAGTTTCCTTTCTTTCTTTATTTTCATATTATTTTCTATAGTATATGTAGCACTATAAATTATAACGCATATTATACGACGTAGTTATATATTTGGGGTTAGTTAACTAGATACGACGAATTAGATAGATAAGACGTAGGATCAATACTATACTTAATTAAATAATTAAACACTTAGTTAATAGAATTAAACTATAATCAATTATAAAACTTATGTGATAAATTATTTGCAAGTGTATCAATACAATAAAAAAGTATCGTACACGTATTAATTAATTACTGAATAACACCAACACGATTGAACTAAGTAAAATTATAAATATAATAATATATATTGATCAACTTCTCTATATTTAAACTAAACAAATCACATACGTACCTTTAACCTAAACATTTGATTATTATGATCAAGTAAATAACTAAACATAATGTTATATATTGATCAATTTCTCTATAAGCACTTGATTAATATAAACACACATGTATTAGATATTTTATTTCTTCTTTGCTTAGTTTAATAACTTAAAGTCCAACTAAAAGTGGTTAAATTTATAACATGCTTGCTTCGTGATATTCTTTAATGATGTTTGTAGGTTATCGTCTTGACGACGTAGTTACATCAGAGCAATAGTAAACACATAATTAACTTTACTTAAGCTAATAAATAAAACAAAGGTGAGAACTGTAGGAAAAGAAGTCACACACCCTCTGTGCAACAAGGACACTACACAGGGATTTAACCAAGTAAAAATAATAATTAAATTAAATTAGGAGCATTAAGGACGTCTCAATGCCTAAAGATTGCTTTTCTGATTTACACTAGTTAAGGAATCAACAAATTAAACTGATAAACCCCCAACGTCAAACTTAGGAGATTTAGCCGACTCGTATCCACTCACGAGAGACGAGGTCATCTCGGACACCGCCGACACTGATATAGGTGCTGACATCGAGGAGTAGCCCCCCGGAGTAGAGTCTGCTACGCCTTTCCCTCTAGTCCTCCCAAGTGCGGGGTCCTGGAACTTATAGTTTTGTCTGAGAGTAGGAACCAGACCAATAACCCTTCTTTTCTTTTATCTGAACTGAGGTACCAAATATCACCAATACTTAATAAACATGGTCGTAGAACTTGAACTGTCATAATTGCATAACAGTATCTGCACCAAATAATTGAGACCAACCTGCATTGCATGTCATCTGCATTCATGCTGCACGTGAGATCCGATATACAGATCGTATAGCTTATTAGTTATCTTATAGGTAGATGCGTATTAATACTATATGTATTCGTCGGGAGTGATGAGAGTCGATTCGGTCACCAATTGGATGTAGTTTGAGGGTATCGTGACGGGTGAATTATGTACGGTAAGCGATTTCGCCCGTGGAGTCCCCTCGTCGGGATGTCTTCAGAGACATTCGACTGTTGCCTACCAAATAAGCTCATCACTTGATGGCTAGTAGTGCCATCAAAGAGTTTTCATTTTCAAATCCCATATTATTCTATAACTATTATATTATAAACTCCTCTTTTTGAGTGAATAAGGTCGGCGTCTCAGTTTTAGAGTGTGCGTGCCATATGTGAGGTATTGGAGCTATTCTGTTATTTATTATATTTTCTATTAGCCGGTATTATGAGATCTCCTAATATTCGAAGGGCTTCTTCCTTTGGCCCCTGGTCGGTACAGAGGAAGTCTGGGGCTTCCTTTGGCCCCTGGTTGGTACAGAGAGTTCTCATTATTATTATCTCTTTCAAACGGGTAGTCGATTCTTTATTTTCCATATGGCAACTGAGGCCATTTATTTTTACTTTATATTTTCTCTTTTGGTGAGGTAGGACACAAGAATTCGTTTTGACCAAATGAGTGTGTGCCGTTCGTAACCGCTCATAATGCCCAGGGCGTTTTCGTTCTGAAATCTCAGAATTTAAGTCTAAGTTCATAAGTAGGGCGACCCGCATACAAATGCATCGCCCGACGCTCCCGCTTAAGCGTGATTAAGTCCGCTTAACCACGTTTAAGTTTGTAAGTTGGGCGATCAGATGCAATTTTATCACCCGACGCACCCGCTAGCAATCCTCGAGTTCGTAAGTTGGGCCTGATTACGTGCCCGCTTGAGGACGGGTTCCTGTGTTCTACAAATTGAGATTTTCTCTTTTGGGTGCTTGACTAATAAGTCCGTACTATATGTATAAACTTAGGCGCCTAGATTTATCAGGTAGAGGAGACTATTTCAGTATACCATCATATAAATGAAATACATGAATATACTGTTCTATATGACAAAATTAACAATGAAATTTATAATGTAATTAATGATATTTTAGTATATTAGATATACTTTATTATTATCATTATTTATATTATTATATTATCTTATTATTAAAATAATATTAGTAATTACTATTAATTATTATGATTATTATTTTAAGATAATAATGTTATTATAACTATTTTATATTTTTATATTATTATCATTATTAATGTTACGTTATTAGTTATTATTATTATTATTATTATTATTATCAATATAATTTATTTATTTATTCTAGAAAATAATACATATTATTACTGATTTTTTATATTATATTATTAGTTTATTATTCTTTCATTATTATATTATATCATTATTATTATTATAATTATCAATATTTTTAATATTTTAACACTTATTATATCATCTTTGCGGTGTATGTGTTGCGTTACACCAAATCCGGACCCATAGTTTACTTGTTAGTGCATTGAATTGCCCCTGGGTTTATCTGTACTAGGCCCCTAGTATATGTGACTTTTCCTAAAAGCCGGTTTCTCTGTGCCGGTTTCTGCAGTTCTGTGAGGAAATCCACTGCAGTTCTGTGAGGAAATCCACAAATGGAGACAAATTTTAAGATTTACATGAGAGTCCGTATTTTGTATCGGAATTGAAATTTGGTCATATTTCCATTTCCATCCCGGTATATATGAGACGATTATTACGAGTCCCAATATGCCTTCGTTGTTGTAGCCTTCTAAGCCTTGTAGAGTTGTAGGTGTCTCTGTATCAAACAAAATAATAAATAAGATGAACCAAAGCTATTGTTCGAAACAAATGTCAGTAATTTAGCTGCATTCAAAACTTACAATTGGTGAAGTTGTGTGCTGAATTGTGGTTGACTGGTTGTCAACTTTTCAAACATTGTCACATGCATGTGATGTGACAACTGTCGAAATTGTAGGATATAAGAACAACATGCAATTTTAACAAAATATTTCCTGTCGTATATTATAGTGCTTGAAATAATGTTACAATAGACTAATCGGGCATATGACCGGACAAATAACTTGTGACTCGTGATTCGCTCATAACTCGCTCGGATAATAGTTCGGATAAACTTGCTTAGAATCAACTCGAGTTGTCTAGCTCGAATTCTATTCGAGTCGAGTTCGAGTTCGATATGACTCGCTCAGTGACTCGAAGACTCGGCTCGTATATGGACCTTCGTATATGAACCTTCCGAATTTAGTTAGCATATTGTCCAGTTTAAACTATTTGGGCATTTCGAATTGAGTTGCTATTTTGCTTAAGCTTATTATGAGTTGTTAATTGAGCTGATATGCGAGTTGAGTTATTTGAGTTGCTGATTTGAACTCAGTTGAGCTATTTGAGTTATTTAAACTATAAAAGAAACTTTTTAATTGAGCTGAATACGAGTTACGAGTTGGCTCGAGTAAAATTCGAGTTGAGTACGAGTTGGCATTTGAACTCAAATGGGACTTGGTTACTCGAGTCAGCTCAGCTCGAATAACTACCGAGTTGAGTTCGAGTTGAGGTCGGCTCGCTCGAACTCGACTCGATGAACAACCCTATTTGGGCATACCAATTCGCACAAGTGGAATATCGGATTAACGATTTTGAAAAATAGCAATTGTTATTAGTTATATTATATTATATTAATTATTGAGAAGTGTAATTAGTAACTAACATTAATTAATGAGCAAAATTGTGGTGCCTGCGCATTTGGACCCTCCGATGCGCATTAATTGAAATTCACGGAGATTCGTGCGCATCAAATCTTGATGTAAATTGGAGGATCTAGATGCACAAATACGGTGCATGCACATGTACCATAACTTCACTCTTATTTATTTGAGAACATTAGATTTATACCACCAAAATATTTAAATTAAAAAAACCACTTCATACTTCTCTTTTGAAAAAAAATAAAAATGCCACCTTAAATTTAATAAATTTAGAAATTTACCACAAAATTTCTAATTATTTTTTGTTTATCAAAAATATGTACACTAGATACTCTGAGTCACTTAAGACCGTTCGATCTTGATCTATAGTGCGGATCTTGATGTATCTAATGGTTTGGAGTGACTCGGAGAACATAGTCTACCTATCAGTGTTGTACCTAAGTTTTTCTATTAAAAATATTAGAAAATGGTGGCAAATTTCTAAATTTATTAGGTTTAGGGGCGGTATATTTCCAAAAGAGAAATATGAGCGGTAATTTTCTAATTTGATGGTGTGAGGTGATGTAAACCGAATTCTCCTATTTAGTTATATTATTATTATTTATATTTTAGAAAGGTGCTACTATTTGATTTATTTATATAATATAATTTACATTATTGTTATTAGTATAATCAATATTTAGTATTCCTATATAGTTCCTGTACAATAATATATACATTTATATTTGTATTGTTTATATTATTATTATTATATTATATATTAAATTTTGTTAATAGTATTTAATTGTATTTTATTATGTTAGATCATAATACCTGTTATTTTAATAAATATTAACTATCGTTAATATTACTATAATTATTTGAGTTGTTGTCCTCGTCGATATCAATATTTGTATGTTTATATTCATATTTATATCATCATGATCAAGTATTCAAATTCATGAATTTATCAAACGACATTTTTATTCTTTCCAATGCAGAGAATTAGCACAATTCTATTATTATTGAAATAGAACTCTTTTATCACTGTCAATTAATACTCTTGGCAACCATGATAGCCGTAAGAAAAAAAATTATATTCGAAATCTTACAAATAAACAAAATCTTTACTTCATACATATCATGTACACGAAAATGAAAATTTTGAAATTATATTAAATTTCTGTTTTCTATGAAATTATAAGAAATGTTTATCAAATTATAAAATAGAAACCATTTAAACTTAAATGATATCCAATAGAACATCAAACAATATATAACTTTCATGAAATGTCATACACAATAAATCTATAAAAACAACATGTTTATACTATTTTTTTAATAATTTTTTTTTGACATAATTTGAGAAAGAGTTATTGTACCGATTTCAAAAGAGAAAAGTGTTGACGTTTCTTCATTATTATTTCGATATAAACAAAGGACAGAAAAAAAATACTTGAAGGGACTTATTTGCAAAAAAGTCCATATTTTATTTTATCCTGTCAAAAGATTTTGCAATGATTGCCAATCAAACATAAATGAAGGAATCTGTATTCTTTATTTTCAAAATAGGAATGAATAATTTTTGTGTGTTGGTACTGTAGTAGTTATAATGCAGGCAGAATAACGACGCTGTAGCAACGGTGAGAATTCAGAAAGAATCTGCTGTCTATTTCTTTGGAGTATTCAGATGACGTGGATTCTAAACCAAGTACTTGTTTGCAAAATTTCTTTGGGTCGGTAACACTTGCACCCTGATTAGAAAAAAACCGTGTCCTGCAGCATCCTGTATTAGTGTATTCCTGTTTCTATGGATGAGTAACCAATAAAATAGTACACACCAAACCACTTATATAATCCATACATGATACATTCATCTCCTTCACACCTCTCCTCAAATTTCATTTTATCACTCTTCACATCCAGTCTTTATAAAGTCTCAATCCAGCCAGTAAACTTCACACAAAAAAACAACCAATAATTGATCATGTCTACATTCCCTAAAACCCCTTCTAACGCTGCCTCAGTTGAAGAGAATGAAATTACGAGCTATCTATACATCAAACCCTCGAAAACCACTAACGACAGAGGATGGGGAACACAATCACTTGAGAAAGAGGCGGTGCTCAGACGAATCCGGCACAAGAAACGGGTTGATAGTATGAGAAATGTGATTTCGTCGCTCATCAAAGCGATGCCGGAGCCTCGTGAAATCAAGGATGGGGAGCTCGTCGTTGATGATGCATTCTCTTCTCCATGAGAGAGAGAGAGAGAGAGGCTGTTAAGCCTTTCACACAAAAAAAGAGTGCGTGTGTCAGTGTGTGAAAGAGAGCACTAATTAGAAAGATTGTTTTAGTATAAATGTTAGCTTATTAGGAAGGTTTGCTTGGTAGTGTATTTATTTGATGTATTATGTTTTTCGGAAAAGTAATCAACAATTTTTTTTCAAACAATTATTAGTTCAGAGATAAGGCACTTTTGTATTGGATGTCAGCATCATCTATTTTTTTCGTATCTGATAAGGTGGTCGACGTACACTGTGGGATTGAGATTTATTGGAGTGCCCAATAAATTACTACAGAAAAAATAGAAAATCAAATGGTTTTGCAATCTGAGAATTTAAATTTTTTTGGTACAGGCTACATTTTTTTCGATGATGAAAGAATATTACGAGATGTGTGCAATTTATAGAAGCCACTTTCGGAGCCGTAGAAGATCGAAGTAGGTGGAATAAACAGACTGTGAACTAGAAGATGATGGTGATAATTTTGCACAATTATTTAGATATTTTTTTCCTGCTACTATTCATCACCAAGTGCAATTATTCAAGGGGGGTTTTGATCGGGAGAGGAGGAGGTCCTCATGGCTTTGAATCAAATTTGGATTCAAAATTATTCGTAATCGTTCGATTGCATTAAGATTTGTATTATTTGATTGAAAAGTACGAATTTTGAAAAAATCTTAAAAATAGTACGAATATTGATGCAATCGGACGGTTCAAACAGGACTTTGAACCCAAATTTGATTCAAAGCCATAAGAACCTACCCTTCTCCCGTTTTGATCCTGCCATCCCGTTTTATATTTTCATGAACGATTCAAATTTACTTGTACTCACTAATTAGGGCTGTCAATCGGTACGATACAGATCGGGTGGAGCTATTTTCGTATTCGTATCCGTTAGAAATTACTCTTACCCATATCCTACCCTTACCCATTAAAATTTGACTTACCCTTATCCTACCATTACCCGTTAAAATTATCGGATAACGAACGGATAACGAACGATACGGATAATATTATATTAATACATATTTTCTGTTTTATAAATAAATTATATTTTACAAATACATCTAAAATTAACCTTTTTTTTCATGAACACAAGCATACCACATATATTAAAAGGAGAGGGTGGTTGGATGCAAGTTATTTTGAATAGAATAGAAGAGACATTTTTTGAAAATTGGTAGTTCTGTTGAAAATAGAGCAATTAATTAAATGATCTTCTAGAAAATTGAAATTATTAAATGATTAACTATTTTTACAAATTTTAAATAAGGTATATATATATATATATATTACCTATAGGGTAACGGGTACGAAATAATATTTATCTGTATCCTTATCCGTTTAGCTAACGAAAAAAATCTTATTCATATCCATATCTGATAAGCTAACGAAAAAAAATCCTTATCCGTACCCATCTTATCGAATACGGTATGAATTGGATAAAAGAGAAAAGATTTTATTGACAGCCCTATCGCTAATCAGTTTAATTGCAGATGCAGACAGCAACTTATCGAATAGTTTACAACGTAAGAATGTTAAAGTCTGTAAAACATAAAGCCCTTTTTAAGTTCGTTGTTCGTTGAACATCCAGCTCATGTGTATAAACTATTTTTGGGCTTTATAAAGGCTTTACTCTCCATGTACTATATTATTAATAAATGAATGTTGGAGGCCTAACGTCCCATAAAACATAAAGCCCTTTTCCTTTCCTTGGATATCTATCTATATTATCATTTTATTTGTCAACGCAACAACGTTTGCACGTTTTTATATTTCGTTGCACCGTGATGCAATGTTAAATGCAAGGAAATTTTACTGCGCTTGTTAAACGAAACGTAAGGCTCAAACGATTTTGGTTGCGTTCAGTTAAATGCAACGTAAACGCAAGTGGTAACTTATGTTACGTTTATTGCGTCTTACGTTCAGAAGTGTACGAGTATGGAATAATTTTGAGTGCAGAATAGAAATATGGATATTCTGTAGAGACTTAAATACTTTTACGGATGAAGATGACTAAGAATGACTTTTGCATTCACATGCACATGGAAGAATATATCTATTCTCTTTTCTTGATTGAATACAACATAAAAATATTATTTTAAGAATGTAAAGTGGGTAGAACGTGGGTAGGACGTGAATTTTACAAAGAGGTTTGTATCGAATCTCATCATACAACAAACTCCTCTTAGTCTATTTTAAGAATGTAACTTTTTTCATAGGTCTTTTTTATTTTTATAAATTCGTAAGTTTCATGAAATAATTTTTTTTTTGTAATTTTAAGAGTTTTCTCCTTATTTTTTGGCTATGTTGTGCACTGTTAGTAACAAGTTAAACATGCAAAAAAAAAATTTAATGTTTTGCTCGTTTCTTACGTTTAACTAAACGTAAATGCAAACGCTAGAAATTTCCTTAAATGTGACGTAAGACGTAACATCAAAATCCTTACGCTCTTAAAACACAACGTAACACGCAATACAGTACTTGAGTGATCATTTTGTGTGTTTGACAATGCTAATTACGGGTTGCTAGTTGAGATGTATTGTAAGGGTAGATGATAATGAAAACTGCTAGCTAGGCTGATGAACTAGCAAGTTTTGCATAATTGAAGCGATAACACTTGAATATTTTATGTACTATTAGTACTTGTTGAGAGTCTTTGTGCGATTTCAGCCTTTTCGATATTTCCATTTTGATTTGGTTAAATATGTTGGTGTTTTATACGTGTGGTACGTGGTTGTTGGATGATACACATTTACTGGTGCTGTCAAAGCTCATGTGATATGATTCAGAAGGAATTGTTATTTTACTTTTTATCCAAATGACACAACAAATTTAATTCTGTACTGGTTTCTGATACTGGTACACAGGTGGATAGACTTAACTAGTGCAGGGATAGAACTTGGAACTTGTCATACAGACAGCAGGGCATGAAAGAGCACATGCAAAATTCAGTAATAAAACACTCTCTTCCTATTGAGCACAGTGTAAAAGAGATCATCAATTTGACTGTTTTAAGGAAAGGGTTTCATGCCAGGAGAGAGAAATTTGAGTGCTGTATTAAGCGTGTTCATACCAGAAACAGTCGGGCCTTCTGTTTATGAAAAAGTTACAAACTCGGAAACTGAATAATAAAAATTTTCAAAACGGAATGGCCAGGATTTAAGAGTTCAACCTTCTTTTCGAAAATAGGACATGCACAGTGTTGGAATTTATTTCAATGTATGAGCAAATATGTGATATAATTATATATTAAATTATGAATTGTCAAATTGATTTAACACTTGATCCAAAAGTGATCAAAATATCATCAAGTGATATGTGTCATGAAGAAGTGAGCCTTAGATGTGTAGAATACATATTGATAATTTATTATTTAGTGATAGTCTAAATTGAAATAAATTACAGAACAATATTTATATCGCTATTGGTTCCGGAGAACACGATTTGTTGGCACATAATCTTATTCAGAATAAACCCATTCCTAGAGATTTTTTGTGTGCTTGAGAGATACAATTGATTCTAATTATGTGCATTACTATTTATGTAATTATTTAATTAAAATAACCAATTAAATAATTATTCATGAAATGTAATTTGAAGGAGGCGCATTGGCTCTCCCGGCGTTTCTACTTTCTCCTTTAATTGGTTTCAATTAATACAAATCAATTATGTAACCTACAGCTTTCAATATATGTGCTCTCATATATAATTTGTACTGATCACCTCTCTGAAAAATATATGAATTTGAAAAGTCTCTCTCAAGCTCATCTCTTTCTCCTCTATGGTACTATTGTGAGATAGAGTGATTATCTTAGTTTACGAGTTTATGTAAAAGAAATTATTACCACCGCTTTTCTTGATCTCTTCATCGGATTTAGAAGAAGAATGCTATGTTGTGCTTAAGGGACTAGCGTTCAACGAGATCGTGTTTTCTCCGGAAGACCAACAAGCAACTGATTGCGCATACGTGCATCGGATATGATTTTCAAATCTTCATCTGTTAATATGAATAAGGTACGCTTCCGCTCAATTTATAATTCTCTAGAGTAGATCTTGGATTTAGAAATCGGTACAGATTTCTATCACACAGTTCTCACAACCTTTCTCAGTTTTAATTAACGTATAACGGTGTGAACAATAACTCAACAAGGCAATTGTTTGTTTGTTTCTTTCCTTTTTTTTTTTGAAGTCGGTAGGTCAAGCCTACTTTTGATTTTCTACTAAACTTGTTAGTTTTGGTTGACTGAGAAGTAAAATCTAGTTGGGTTTCTTCGTCTGGTATTTGCAAATGCGGTAAATCCATCCACATTGATATCCCAATTCACAATTTTACGAGCTCTCTCTCTCTCTCTTCATATTACCGAATGGTACTGGTGCCATCAGCTAAAGATACTTATCAGGTGTAAACAGTCGATCCAAAAAAATAAATATATATTCCTACGTCGACAACGACAAGCTATTAGTCTATACCCCCAGCCAAATGTATTAAAATATAAATTCCATCGTTGGAGTTGCTTTCACAGTGGGAAATCAAAATAGGTCAATAATTGGATGAAGGTTTTGGCTCCATTACATATTACAAATGGGAGATGCTTAATCAACACGGATTTAAGAGATTTAGTCCCCAACTTGTGGTAGGCGTTGCTTAATCTGTTCAAAGTCTTTTTTTCTGGGGAAAATTTATTGTAAATTACATCGTATAGCAACCAACCAATCTAGTTAATTTGTTTGCATTTCAACTTTCAAGTCAAGGGGATTGAAGTCATGCTGCTACTTGAATTAAATCATGAAAATGATTGAGCACAGTTGTTTGATGTTGTTCAGACTAAACGCGCGTTGGCCTTGTTTGGTTTTCTGTATCTGAACAGAACTTAATTAATTGGATAATATTATGTATCACTCAACTCATTCTTTGAGATCACATGATAATACTTAAGTTTGAAAACATATTTTTGAACTTATAGATTGATTGTGTTTTAAGTTTTATGCAATTTCAGTGTTATTTGGTGTTACATCAAAGATCATTAAATTTGAGCCGTCGTAAAATTGCATGAATTTAATGGTCTTTGACAGAGTACAAACTGAATGACACTCAAATTAAATTAATCATATTTGAAACATAATTAATATTTGTATGTTCAACATTTTTTATACTTTACAATTTTTCAAATTTGTTTGAAAACTCGATGTTATGATTTGTCAAATTTATCCACTATTATGTGAACCTCCCCATCTACTCTTTTTTTTTTGGGAAAGACAGCAAACGGCGAAAATGTGTTAGTTTGTACCATTTCTTAAATATGACCTTTTGAACTTTATTTAGAGAAACACAAAATATAGTTTTCCAATTTTTAAAGTCTTTAAAGTATTTTTAATATAATAATTAGAATACTAGGCCCTTCTCAAATAAGTTTCTATTTATGTTTTAGATCCGATCCAATTTATAATATTACCATTTACCAGCAATTGTCCTGCCATATTATTGCTTCTAGTAAAGCAGTGAGACAGTGATCAGAGTAACAAATTTTGATTCAGATAAAATTTAAAAAAACTTAAATTTCATGATTCCAATGTAATACAAATATAATAATTTTTATTATTATTTTAAATACAAATAACTTCTTAGTTTAAATATTTTTATTAAATAAATTCAAATGCTAATTTTTTTTACAAATACATGTGAGAAATTTGGTCTTATCCAATACAATTCGTTAAATTTAAAAATAATTTAAAAGGTATTGAAAAGAGCTAGAATATAATGCTGGTATTTTCAATATCTTTTTTGTTCTGGCATTGAGCCAGCGACTAGGAAAGCATTTTTGACTCGTCGTTGGTCGTTGTGTATGTCGTATGTGTGCGTCAATCCGCCTGAGATAATTAAGGCAGCTAGTTTATTTAATGTACCTTTCCTCCTACTTAATTAAATAATTAAGGGAGTGGTACTGGTATTGAAAATAATCAAATTGTTCATGCGGAGTGGTACACTCATGCATGGACAATTTGATTATCCAATCAAATTGAGAGCCGTCTGATTGACACGATATGCAGAGACATTAACGAATTCAGAAGCAGCTTTTCTCATCCAATTAAAAAAAAACCATCATTAATGCTAAACATAGTGAACGATCTTTTGTTCCTTTTTTTTTCCCCTATACCTAACAGAGTTTTAGCGATCTGACTATGTTGTCGAGATGTGTTGCCTTGTATTCCAGCAATCTAGTATATTTGAGAAGTTGAAGCTTGATAGTTAAAACATAAAAGAGTAGGATTATCATTTTAATTGCCCGTGACAGTAGCTAGGTGTGTTGGCGCGTGAGGGCAGCAGAAGCAACAAGGAGTTATTTCGTCGAACACGTGTTGGACATAAAACTTGAAAATCCGAAGGGCTAGAATTTGAAAACTAATTTGAGAACCAATTGACAATCAAGCACAGAAATATAAGAGACATAAGATTTTACGTGGAAACCCGAAAGGGAAAAACCACGGGAGCGATCGGTGCAAATTCACTATATGAAAATTGTCTTACAATACAAGAAGATTATCAAGCTTTCAAGCTTTCTCTTACTCACACACACGCTAGAAGAACAAGAGATGACAAGAGAAACAAGGAATACAAGAAGATGAAATCACATTCTAAGACTTAGAGCTTACACCTCTTTTCACTACTCTCTTTCTCTATTTTTCTTCTCTCTGTGTCTGACGCCACACACATGCACTCTCCTCTCTCACTGTGTGAACTATGTGAAATACTCCCTTTTCTTTCTTTCACTTTACTTGTTGCTGGCCCAAACGTGAATTTGGCTTCACAATACAACAACCTCCCACTTGAAGACAAATCTCCCACTTGATATCACAAGTATGCACCGCACTCCAACATCCGAGTTACTCATCCAACCCGGATCGCCTCCTACAAAATATTACCTTGTCCGGAGGCACCACTTTCGTGAACATATCGACAACATTCTCCTTCGTGTGAACCTTCTTCACAATCAAATGTTCATGCTCTAGCACATCACGAATGAAGTGGTATCGCACATCTATGTGCTTCGTTCTTGAGTGATACACCGCATTCTTCGCAAGATGTATGGCACTTTGATTATCACAATGCACCACATATTCACTTTGCTTCAATTCAAATTGTTCAAGCAAACCTTTCAACCAAAGCATTTCTTTGAGCGCTTCAGTCAATGCAACGTACTCCGATTTGGTGGATGACAATGCAACAATGTCTTGTAGTCGAGACATCTAACTAACGGCTCCACCACCAAGAATAAAAACATAACCCGTTGTGGACTTCCTTGTCTCACCACAACCAGCATGATCGGCATCAACATACCCTTCAATTGCCAAATTAGATCCTCCAAAACATAATTGCAAGCTACGTGTACCTTTCAAGTATCGAAGTATCCACTTCACCGCTTGCCAATGCTCCAATCCCGGGTTAGACATATACCGAGAGACAACTCCCACCGCTTGTGCAATGTCCAGCCTTGTGCATACCATAGCATACATCAAACTACCAACGACCGACAAGTATGGAACATTTTCCATCTTCGATCTCTCTTTATCATTCTTTGGAGATTCCCTTTTAGACAATTTAAAATGTCCGGCTAAAGGTGTAGTGACCGGTTTACAATCACTCATTTCAAACCTTTCAAGGACCTTGTCAACATACTCCGTTTGACTTAACCAAAACTTCCTTCTCTCTCTATCCCGATGAATCCGCATACCCAATATTTTTCTAGCTTCACCAAGATCTTTAGTAGCAAACCTCTTAGACATGTCAAACTTAAGAGACTCTATCTCCTCATGATCATTGCTTGCTATCAACATATCATCCACATAAAGCAATAACAACGTAAAAGCGTTACCTACATTGCCTTTCATGTAGACACAATGATCAAAATCACTTCTATTGTAGCTCTCATCTTGCATGAAAACATCAAACTTCTTATACCATTGCCGAGAGGTTTGTTTCAAACTATACAATCCCTTCTTCAATCTACATACAAGATTAGGATTTGATTCATCAACAAAACCTTCCGGTTGTGACATGTAAATTTTTTCATCCAAGTCACCATGCAAGAAAGCCGTCTTGATATCAAGTTGTACAAGCTCCAAGTCTAAATTAGCCACCAAAGACAAAACAACTCTTATTGAGCTATGCTTCACAACGGGAGAGAAAATCTCATTAAAGTCAACACCATATCTTTGTCCATAGCCCTTCACTACTAACCTCGCCTTATGTCGTTTTGAACCATCGGCCTCATTTTTCAACACAAACACCCATCTATTCTTCAATGCTTTCTTTCCCTTAGGATGTTCTACCAAATCCCAAGTCTCATTTAGATGCAACGAGCTCATTTCATCCTTCATTGCTTCTAGCCACTTGGCCTTTTCAAAACAATCAATAGCTTCTTGAAATGACTCGGGTTCACCCGCATCCGTGAACAAAGCATAAAATAGAGAAGGTGAGTACCTTTGTGTAGGCCTTGAAGTCCGAGTTGATCTCCTCAACTCTTGTATCGGGGTATTCGTATGCTCATCTTCGCTAACGCCTTCATCATCATGCGTTTCAATCGGCTCACTCTCATCCTCATGATCATCATCATTTTCTTGAGGATGCACCACCAACTTAGGTGCAACACTAGCATCAACATGCTCCTCCACATGTTTGCCTTCACTTTGCTCTTTCTCATGATTTTCCATAAACATCACATCTTCACGAAACACAACATCTCAACTTCTAATTGTCTTTCTTTCAATAGGATCCCAAACCCTATAACCCAAATCATCACCACCATAACCAACAAATGCACACCTACGTGACTTGACATCAAGCTTACTTCTCTTGACATTTGGAATTTTCACATAAGCTTCACACCCAAAAATTCGTAAATGGTCATAAGTGATATTCTTACCACTCCATACGATTTCCGGTATGCCACCGTCCAATGCCACACTAGGTGATCGGTTGATTATGTAAACCGCGATGTTGACCGCTTCGGCCCAAAAAGATTTTGGAAGACCCGAGTGAGACACATGCTCCTAATCCGCTCCACAATGGTTCGGTTCATCCTCTCAATGACTCCATTTTCTTGTGGTGTATATGGAACCGTCTTCACTCTCCGAATGCCATTTCTCGCACAAAAATCATCAAATTCATTAGAGCAAAATTCACCACCATTATTCGTTTGCAAACATTTAATGAATTTTCCAATCTCTTTTTCAACATGAGATTTAAATTTCTTAAAAGTTTCAAAGACTTGATCTTTTGAGGTTAAGAGATAAATCCAACACTTTTTAGAAAAGTCATCTAGAAAAGTAACAAAGTAATAAGCACCACCAAGGGATTTGACATTAAATGGACCACACACATCGGAATAAACCAATTGCAATTGTTTCAGCTTTCTATGAGACTCATTTCACTTAAAGTTCACTCTGTTTTGTTTGCCCATTACACAATGAACACAAAAATTAAGAGATGAACTATCAAAAGAGGGAATACAATTTTCAGTTTGCAACACTTTCATACCTCTTTCACTTAGATGACAAAGTCGGTTGTGCCACGTTAGCATGTTTCCACGCTCACTTGCCATAGCAACAACACCCTTGTGAGGCGCTCCATGAAGAGTGTACAAACTCCCATCTTTTTGTCCTTTCATTAATGTCATATAACCCTTTGATACTTTCCATGATCCCCCACCAAAAGTCACAACAAGTCCTCCATCATCAAGTTGACCCACCGAGATTAGATTCTTCGTGATTTCGGGTACATACCTCACATTACTCAACTTACATCGCCTTCCGTTAGCTTATTCAAGCTCAACATCGCCAACTCCAATAATCTTGCATGGCCGACTATCACCAAGATAGACATTTCCACCATCTACTTCCTTGTAATTGACAAAATAAGAACGATCCGAGCATATGTGGAAAGAGGCACCTGAATCCAACACCCAAACATCAACGTTTGAATTCACTTGACAAGTCACACTTTGCGTCACCGAATCTCCAATCTCATCGGAAACTTTACTTGCTTCACCATCATGCTTCTTATCCTTTTGCTTACCCTTCAAGAGCGGACAATTTTTCTTCATGTGTCCTTCATTCTTGCAATGCCAACAAGAAAATTTCCGACCTCTAGATTTTGATCTTCCCTTACTATGAGATGTACTACCCTTCTTATGTGAGGAATCGTATCTATTAATCGACCTTCCTCTTTCACCAACCGTCAATGCTTCACTAGACACGGCTTCCAATTGAGTTGTAGCCTTTCTAGTTTCCTCATTCAGCAATGAAGCAACAACATCACTCAACATGAAGCTATTGCCTATTGTGTTGGCAATGATAGTCACAAGAGTATCCCAACTAGTAGGTAAATAACTCAAAAGTAGTAAGCATAAAACCTCTTCATCAAGATTTACCTTCAAGGATTTCAATTGAGCCGCAATCGAGTTGAACTCGCTCACATGCGTTCTCATTGACATACCATCTTTCATCTTCAAGAGAAATAACATTTTCATAGCATGCATCTTGTTTACACCCGAAGGTTGCTCATATGATTGCTCCAACATAGTCCAAAGCTCATGAACGGTCTTGCATTGATAGACATCAAACAAGATTGATGGTGAGATACACGGCCTTATAGCCGCCAAGCACTTCCGATCTAGAATATCCCATTCATGATCCTCCATATTCATAAGTTGCGTCGTCTTGCCAATCAAAGGCAAGTCTAGCTCCCTTACTACCAAGTAGTCCTCCATCAATATTTTCCAAATTGCCCAATTGCTACCATTCAACTTCTCAAATTTCATAGCTTTCTCCATTCTACCACCACACGTGTAAACCACCGACTACAAAGCTCAAGATAGACCAATCTAAGCACCAAACTCCTATCCTCAACACCAACGTGCTCTGATACCAGTTGTTGGCGCGTGAGGGCAGCGGAAGCAACAAGGAGTTATTTCGTCGAACACGTGTTGGGCATAAAATTTGAAAACCCGAAGGGCTAGAATTTGAAAACTAATTTGAGAACCAATTGACAATCAAGCACAGAAATATAAGAACCACAAGATTTTACGTGGAAACCCGAAAGGGAAAAACCACGAGAGCGACCAGTGCAAATTCACTATATGGAGATTGTCTTACAATACACGGATATTATCAAGCTTTCAAGCTTTCTCTTACTCACACACACACTAGAAGAACAAGAGATGACAAGAGAAACAAGGAATACAAGAAGATGAAATCACACTCTAAGACTTAGAGCTTACACCTCTTTTCACTACTCTCTTTCTCTATTTTTCTTCTCTCTGTGTCTGACGCCACACACATGCACTCTCCTCTCTTACTGTGTGAACTACTCCCTTTTCTTTCTTTCACTTTACTTGTTGCTGCTCCAGAAATGCACAGCCCAAAAGAGATAGAAAAGGCCAATGGGTCTTGGCCCAAACGTGAATTTGGCTTCACAATACAACAAGGTGGTTGTGAGTCTGGTGACAAGATTGTCGACTAGGACCTCCTCACCTTCTTCTTGGCTATATAGACTCTGATGAAGGAGAAAAGAATGGCTTAGAGGAAAAAAAAGAAAAATATAGAGAGAAACAAAGAAAGAAAATCATAGAGAAAGAGATAAAGAGAAATGAAGATAGAGCCACCAACAAAAACCAAGCAATTTAAAGGTATTTAGTTTATTTCCTGTCATTTATTTCTTTCTTTTTTTAATTTTTTGTTGTTTATTTGCTTTTGTTTAATTTTTGTTTTCGATTTGCATGCAGGTTTTTTGGTGTGATTTTTTTTTCTGTTGAATGGCTGAGTCAAGCAGAGAATGTGTAGATGGTGTAGAGTCTGAGTCTGATTTATCTTCAGATGAGTATGTTTTTCTTACTTTCTTGATTTGAAATAAATTGATTGGTAGTAGTAACAAATAAATTGCACATAATGCTTACTAGCACTTGTTAAGTTGATTGTAAATTGCTTGTCTGCTTACTGACATTTGTTTACCTTGATTGCAAAATAGTTGCTTGCTTGACAGCTATAAAGTTGATTGAAAATTACTTGCTTGTTTACTGGCACTTGTTTGCCTTGATTGAAAAATAAGTGCTTGTTTATTGGCATTTGTTAAGTTGACTGCAGTAGTTGCTTGTTTAATGACACTTGTTAAGTTGATTGTAAATTGCTTGCTTGCATACTAGCACTTGTAAGTTGATTGAAAAATAATTGTTTGCTTGCTTACTTGTTTGCCTTGCTTGCAAAATAAGTGCTTGCTTACTGGCACTTGTTAAATTGACTGCAATAGTTGCTTGCTTATTGGTATTTGTTAAGTTGATTGAAAATTGCTTGCTTGGATACTGACACTTGTTAAGTTGATTGAAAATAATTTCTTGCTTGCTTGCTTGCTGACACTTGTTTGCCTTGATTGCAAAATAAATGCATGCTTACTAGCACTTGTTAAGTTGATTGTAGTAGTTGCTTGCTTACTGACACATGTTGAGTGAAAATTGCTTGCATGCATACTGACACTTGTTAAGTTGATTGAAAAATAATTGCTTGCTTGCTTATTGGCACTTGTCAAGCTTAGAATTGCATTATTGCATACAATTGAAGGACATGTTGTGTGGTAAGAAGAGTTCTGAAATAGTCAAATTAGAGCTCGAGGAATATCAAAATGAGCCACTAGATGATACCAGATTAGATGAAGAGTTTGACATTCTATCTTGATGGAAATTGTAGGCCCCTAGATATCCTGTCTTGGCCCCGCCAACCCGGAACATCCTAATAGTTCTGATATCGACAATGACTTCGGAGTCAGTATTCAGCACAAGTGGTTGAACACTTTCGCCAACTAAGAACTCTTTGAAAGATGAGAACATTGAAGCTCTCATCTGTGCTCAAGACTAGTGGTATGCTTTGATCACCGATATGTTTTATATTCTTATTATTCTTATTATTGTACTCAGATTAAACACTGACATGTTTTTGTTGTGTTTATTTGCATATTCTGGTGGACAAGTTGGTGATCTACTGTGTTGTGATCATGCTGCAACAAATAATTTCATACTTGGCAATGAAGCATGACATGCTGCTACTTTGCTTGTCATAGTGTTAGTATCCTCTTTTGAGATTGCTCTCTAGTTGTTATTTGACTTTTAAGTTGTTCTGCCAACTTGTTTGTCACTAGGTTAGTAGGTGTAAATTAGGATGAAGTCCGAAGAAATGATCTTTTTAGCTTTTTGAATCTCAAGCCATGATTTTTTAGTGATGATCAATGTGTTTTAATTTCTTTTGTAGATAGGTTTCTGAGAAGATGGCTTGAGGTCTAGGTTGAGTACTTGAGATCATCTTTGCAAGATTGACATCTATTTATAAGAAAATTGTTGTGAGGTTCATGTTTAGATGCTTGATAGCAAATGTGTGGAGTTCATGTATTTTATTTGAGTTTAATGTTGTGGAGTTCATGTATTTTATTGCGTGTTGGAATTATTTTTGTATGGAAGTTCATGTATTTTGTTTGAGTTGAATGTTGTGAGGTTCATGTTTAGATGCTTGTAGTTTTTTTTGCAATACTGAAGTTCATGTATTTTTTTGCAATTTAATTTGGAATTATTTATATATTTGTGCAATTAAAGAATCAAATAAGCATTTGAACTCATGATGAGTTTGACGCAAAAAATTAAACATTTATTGCGTTTTGAATGTTTTAGTTAAATGCAACGCATATGCAAAAAATTCCCTTATGTTTTCTAAATGAAATGTTCAACGCAAACAAATTTGTTTTCATTAATTAAATGCAACAGTTAAATACAAATGTGTATTTGCGTTAACGTTTACAACGTTTGACACTTCTAATTAAGAGTGTACAATCAATTGTACACAAGTGAGCATATGCACCCCTCACCCTACTACTTAACTGGTAGATTTTTATCTGCTGTCATAGTTGTTAATTACAGCGTGTTGTCATTAGCTCAATGACAGATGATCTCTACAAATAATATAAAAAATCTAACCATTTCAAATTAATCGAAATGTTGACATTCTCTATGATAGTAAGCCATCGCTTTTATGACAGCAGATACAAATTTCCTACTGGCAGGAGCGGATTCAGAACTTCCGTCAGAAATGAACAAAATTTGTTATTTTTTCAGAGAGGAACAAAATGATGCACATTTTTAAATATACATTGTTATTTTGCAAAAAAAAAAAAATGACAAATCGTACAAATACACAAGATTATTTTGCAAATTTTTTTTTCTCCTTCCTGACCTCATGTAGCTCCGCCCTACCTACTGGTACATAAATCTGCCCTCTGCATTCTACAATCGACAGTGTCAAATTCAGTAGTGCCCAAAAAACCAAGACAACTTGAGATGAGAATGGGATGCTATTATTGAAGGTTCATGGAATTGTGTAGGTGGGACTGAGATCTCCACTAAGAGACCACTACGGTTTAATTATTTCTTTTGCTTTCACTATGAAATCATTAGCCTAAAAAGCCTTTTTGTCTCCGGTTTTTAAGAAGAGGCTGCTTTGTTTTCTCCTTTCCTATTTTATTTGTTTTGTTGAGCGTGCTGGCACGCATAACTAGCGAGCACTTGTGGTCAAGTCCTATCTAGTTTAGTGATGAGATACAAAATTTTTATGGAGGAAGTCTGAAATTCATGCATCCCTACGTACTCCAGATTAAATATATAAATTTTTTGTTCGTATAATATGTTAAGATTAAATAGATAAGTTTTTTTCGTATAAATATGTTGTGAGGTGAAGTGTTTTTTATATCGATCCTTTTGTGTTTCAATTTAATTTTAAATCTTTAATTTGTATAGTTTCAAAACTCTCCATAATGAGATAATTTGAGACTATTTACTCTCATCTCAGGCTAAAAAAAAATCATTTTTTTTTATTTTTTCAAATGTAAATTCAATTGACTGACTTGAGCAGCTCATTGTTATCTATATATTAAAATTTCACATAAGATTATATTTCTGAAACTTTATTAATTTCAAAACATTATGATAGTTCAATAGTAATAATTTCAAAAAAAAAAAAATGAAAAATAAAGAAAATATAAAAATAAATTATCATCCTATACCAGTGGTAATCCATGCCAAATGTACCCACTTTTTATTCGTGTTTAGATCAATAAATTTAAATTACTTATGTGTTTATATCATCTCGATCCATAATATGTATATAAAAATATAAATTATAATCTGATTTTGATGATAGCCAAGAAAGGGAGTTAGAACACCACATTTTGGACCAGAATTATGTCAAGTCTCGAATCACATTGAAATCAAGTTGAAATGATGTAAATTTCTATGATATATAAAATACATATAATCAATTGGTATTATTAGAATTGTTAAAAATAGTTATTTGAGTTGCAATTGAAAATATAGTTATTTGGTATACCCTTAAAAGGCGGGAAAATAAATTGATCAGCGAGGGTATATCCACGCCGTTCATTTGTTCCTGTCTTGTTGAATCTGCAGCGCGTGATTAATCGGATGGTTGAAATTGATCGATTTTTATTAGTACTGAGTTTGATTTATCCAAAACATTTGGCATTGTTTTGGAAATAAGACAACGAGATGTGCTGTGATGATTTAGGAAGTCAAGTAATTTGTACTGAAATCTCGATCTTTCTTTGATGCTCAATGATATTAAAAATCCATTTTTCTAAAATATTATGCATCGTTCACCAACGAGGAATTTCTTTGCTTTTAAAAGTAATATTAAACAAAATCAAATTTGACTTCAACAAAATTGCAACATGTTCCGTATTTCTGGCTTATATAACACGGATCTACTTCATTCGATAATAGACTGTTGCCATACGGGCAAATTTTGCGGATGTATAATTAAGGTGTAAATCTTTTGAATATTTCATAGATAATTCATATACACGACAAGCCGACAACACATTATTAGTAATTTTATTAAGTGAAGTACGAATTAAACTTCATATATTTACTATAAGAAAAAAAATTAGATGTTCCACTAACCGAGTACATTTAGGTACTCCACTAATTGATAGAATTAATTGATACTTCACTTATTATATATTATTATAAAGTGAATTGTACGTAACTGATGAAATTGAATGCACTAGATATTCTGATAGAGTATACAAGTCGTTGTCTTCTCTCAATAATATTGCTTGCTCGTATAGGGCACAGGTGCTTCCATTAAATTTTATTTTTTTAGATGTACTTCCATTAAACATATTGGATAATGCAATGGATAACACAAAGTTATTGTTGTAAGAGATCTTTCTTTTTTCGAATGCTTTGTAAGAGATCTTTCGGATGGAAGTTTCTTCCAACTTGGCACTTATATTATATATAATAGGCCAAGTACAGGACCACCGTAGTACAGTCAAAACTCAAAAAGTTTCTAGGACTAAATTGCAACTGCATATAACTCTCAAGGACCATTTGGATATTTTGCTAAATTTAAAAAGGAAACCTCCATTCCCAGTTGGAAGAAATCTCCAAAATTTCCAAAATTTCCAATCTTACCAACGACTCTTGCGCCCCAACTCCCTAAACACAAGCAAAAGAAAAGTAAGAAGAGGGAAGGAGAGATGGGGGATTATAATTGGGTCTAAAGGTGAATTAATATATAGTTTCCAAGACCTCAAATTTCCTACAACTATTCTCATCCCAATTCCTAATTACAGTTCCATTATGAGTGCCTCTTTGATTTGTTATTACAACATGAGACACTTGACCTGAGCAATCTCTTCAAAATGCTTCAACTCATACTAATTTTCCTGTCTCTAATCACTGCGTCGGCCGCGTCATGCAACCGCACTGTCCGCGCATGTGGCGGAACCACCGTCCCATACCCCTTTGGTTTCTCTCCATCATGCAAAATCCAGTTATCCTGCAACACCACTTACGGCATAAGCTTCTCCGGCTTTCCCCTCCAAAATATCACAAACGATAATACATTTTGGCTCAACCTCTCCGCTAATTGCTCCCGGCCAATCACTTCCGCGTTTGTATTCTTCTCGAACAACTATGCCTTAACATATAAAAATGGCTTGTTCCTCCGTGGTTGTGCCCCTTCTGTTGCATGGTCATGTCTCGTACCTACACTGGTTCTTTCTCAAATGTCCCATCAGTTACCAGGTTGCGAACCGAAAGCGGACAACGTAACATGTTTCTTCAATAATACGGGCAACATGTACATGACAAAAGATGGTCTGCTGAATAGAAGTAAAACATGTGGAACATCTGGTCATCTCTTTACATCAGTCTTGTACGAGCAAAATTATGTGGGGCAAACAGTGCTGGCTTTAGGAATTGTAGAGATTGGATGGTGGATAACAGGGCCTTGTCGTTGCGCGGCCAATGCGAGTTGTCACCGTGTTAATGGAAGTGAAGTGAAAGATGGTTATTGGTGTAAATGTGATGACGGGTTCGACGGAGATGGATTTGCTGATGGCGAAGGTTGTCGAAGAGGTAAGTATAACAATACCTTTTTTTCTAATCACAATGATTTCCAATTAAGTTGCATCTAGGATTCATATAAACTGTTAATTATATTATTTCACTTCTTCACACTAATAACTAAGAAGTTTCCTTCAATACACGAATAAACTTGCTGTTTACCTCCTCGTTGTGAATCAGTTAATATACAACCACCTTTAATTTCCATTTAAGACATTTTCATACTTCAACTTTATACTCGTTTCTTAACCAGCTAGTCAACTGGATCCTTATAAATTTGTTGGGGCTGCTATGGAGGATGGAGCCCTTTCTTTTTTTCTGTACTATTAAACATTAATCAATTCATTTTATGGTAGTCTTTTGACTGTCGGCGGCTATACAATAATACAATCCAGTAGCTTAAGTCATTATGTCATTAGCTTCCTTTTTTAGTAGTTGATTTCTCTTTACTGCGGATCCAAGGCTTACTGCGGATCCAAGGCTATAACATGATTGGGTTGACGTATTGTTGGGTAGGGATGTAAAAAACGGATAATTATCATCGTATTTTTATCTGTTAAAAAATTTCTGATACGAATACGAATTCGAATAATTTCGGATACGAATTGGATATTAATTAGATACTGGATACAGATCGAATATCAGACAGATATGAATACGAAAGTAATATTATTCGGATAATAAAAAAAATCTTTTTTACTATATATTTTTCCAAATACATCAATGAATTATAAAAAATATAATATATAAACACAAATTATATCTAAAATTAATCTTCATACAAAATCCAATAAAATATATATAATAAGAATTTTTTATTATGAATTCAGATACAATCGGATACAGATATCTTCAATAACTTCGGATGCTATTAGATAATAGCTAAACAGTCGGATATAGATAGATGATAGCCAAACAGTATCCTTATCCGTTAAAAAATTTCGGATACAGATACAGATATCTTCGAGTACAGATACAAATTGAATAATTTTTGTTATTTTTCGAGTACGAATTCGAATCCAAATAAAATCGGATCCGTATTTTTGGGTCATATGATCTGACCATCTCATCTATTTTTTGGTGTTTTACTTTTTAGGATATAAATTTTCATATCATTTAAGTAGTACTAGCTACCTCAACAATAATCAATAATTACGATGATGAAAAATAATTATGATACACTTTTATTACTATGGTTTTATCTGAAATAGAATAGTATTAGTTTTGAAGTTGTCATGACTTTTGAGCACTTCTTCTATTAATTTACATCTTGTGGTTTATATTTATTCGAAATTCTTATTAATTATTAAAAATTTATTTTATTATTTTTGTATTTCTAGAAGTAGACTAGCTTAATTACGATGCTAAGCCAATGATTGATATTTTACGTGCATGTACCTGTGAAGATTGGCAACACGAATATTTTGGGTTTCTAGAACCTCTGTTTACTATTTTTTAAGCAATGATAGCATCAGTATGCAGAAAAAATGTGTTTTTTTCAGCGCGAATGCATAATAAATTAGGAGTATTTGATTATTTTGATCTATAAATACAAGCGCTAGCTGTTAATAAATTCCATATTTATTATTTTTTATGATTATTCGCTAATTTCTTTTTCCATTTTGAGGAGAGATAATTTGGAGTTGAGAAATCAATGTTTGCATCGACTTTTTTTGGGGATACGAACAGGAGACGGTTAGCATTAACTCATATAGGATAATAACGTTGCTTTCACGTTTCTTTGCTTCAAAGGAAAATAAGCCCATTACAAACAAAAAAAAAAAAAAATCATTACTATGAACTTTCCCTGATATGTCGTTTGACTAACAAAATTACGTTAGATTATATATTATTATGTATCATATGCCAAAGACCAAAATATAATATTATATGCAATAGTGAGTGTGATATATATAGTTATGCTAAAATATTTTATAAAGTAACAAATTGCATATATTTTAGATTTGTATTTCGAGAAACAAAATACAAATGTCCGATTCGAAATATTGAAAATATAATCCATACTAATATTCAATTGGAGATTAAATTTTATAATTTTTGAAACTTTTTACTATTTTATCTGATTGGCGGAAAGTACTTTAAATTGAATGTCTATAAATGAACGAGTTTTCAATCCATCCGATAAAATAGTAAAAAAAATAAAAAAATGTTAAATTTGGTCGTCAAGTAGATATTAGTATGAAGAATATTTTCAACGGTCTGCATCGATAATTTGCACTTTGTATCTCGATATATGAGTCTAAGGTATACGTAATTTGCTACTTTAGAAAGTATTTTAGCACAACCATATAGAGTTGTGCTACTATGTTTTACAAATCGCGACAAAACACACGCTTTGAGATTGTGGAACATTGATCATCATGTTGGCACAAATCACAAAGCGCGATTTTCTGAGCTGCAACGAGAAAAAAATATTTTAAAATGGCAAGTTAAGCTCTAAAAATCACAAAATTTGACTTCCCATAATATTTTGATATGAAGAATTTATTGAGCAACTTAAATCTCAATTTATTGAGCTAATTATATATGCACAAGTCTGAAGAGAATGTCCTAAAATACTTCATAAACATCAAGTTGAATATACTTTCTCGAGATAAAAGGTGAAATGGTCGATGTGGACGGATGAAAATATTTTCCATACTAAAATCTACTCGGGGATCAAATTTTACATTTTTCAAATTTTACTATTTTTTCATATGGATGAAAAATTCATTAATCTTATGATTTACGGACCTCCAATTTACCGAACTTTCTACTAATCCGATAAAATAGAAAAAAAATCTAAAAATGTAAAATTTGGTCTCCAATTAGATTTTAGTATGGAGAATATTTTCAACGTACCGAATTGACCATTTACATGTTGTATCTCGAGATACAAGTCTAAATTATATGCTACTTGGTGCACATGACCCATCCGATAAAATCCTTTATAAAGCACCAACTAGCACACACTTTAGAAACATATCTTGCATTTCAAAGTGCAAATGACCGATTCAAACCATTGAAAATATTGTTCATACTAAAATCTATTTGGAAACCAAATTTTACATTTTTTAGATTTTTTCTATTTTATCGGATGAGTAGAAAGTTCGATAAATTGAAGGTCCGTAAATCGTAAGATTAAAGAATTTTTCATTCATCCGATAAACTAGCAAAAAATTTCCCAAAAAATGAAAAATTTAATCTCCAAATAAATTATAATATGAACAATATTTTAAATAATTTGAATCGATCATTTGTATTTTAGAATATGAGAAATGAGTCTGAATAATATAATATTTTAAACTTTATAAAATATTTTAGTCTATCTATACATACAGTGACAAGTGATGCTAAGCCAACGCCAAAATGACGACAAATTTTAATTGCTTTTTTCTGGTGTTGTCATATATAGGTGCACAGTTGCATATTTGGTTATTTATTGACATGATAAATTGGTTGGATTTAAAATCTAGCGAGGGGACTGACGATCTGATCCATGGCCAGACAACTACAAACTACCAACTAGCTTTTATATATATTTATGTAGCTATAGTGGTTCTTTATTTCTTCAACTCTCCAGTTGGGTGTGTATTTAAGCGAAATCTCTCAAATTTTGAAAGGAGCTGATACGCAGATATCATATTTGATATCAATTATTGATATCGATATTATTATGCATATTTAGTTATGTTATCGTGCACATTATTTCAGTTATTATGTATGTTATTTTTTGTGTCGAAATAGTTATACATGTTATCAATTTTATTATGTATCTTTAGTGGAGTTATCATACACATTATTTGAGTTATTATGCACTTTATTTTTGTATTGACATAGTTATACATGTTATTTTTTGTACTGAAATAGTTATGATATAACATGCATAATAACTCAAATAATGTAAGGATAACTCAACTAAAAATGCATAATAAATCGATATCAATAGTTGATATCAAATGTGGTATCTACGAAATATTAATATCCATTTTGAAATACTCGCTAGCCCCACTATGTATTATTTACTGAAATAAAAACTGTCAAGTTAAGAAAAAAAATATGATATTTACGTATATATGTGGCAACCTTATATTTGTACACGAATTCGGAATGAAATTGCCCCGGAAGAGGAAAAAGAAAATCAATTGTCTGCTTGGTAGAGAGATAAAATGAAAAATTCTTCTTCAAAAGTATCGGAGTCTCGATATTATGTCTTAATTATAGTTTGGTTTTGTTAATTTTTATTATTATGGTATTTAATAGTATATAAGTTTTTTTTGGTGCTAATATGGAGCTCAATTGTTAACTCGTTTACCAAGTTTTCCCAAAAATTGGAACAAATCGTTTAAATAGTAAAATTAGCCCTTAAAAGAAAGGGGAATGGGGAACACATTGACCTTCATTTCTTCCACCTTCATACGTCATTAGTATTTCTTTTTTTTTTGAAAAAAAAGTATTTCCATTTACATAGGAATCAATGGATAAGATACTAATAAAAAATATTTTCATGTTAGTACATGTTTGATAAATTTAAGCAACAAAAGAAACAATAGATCAACAACAAAAAAATGAAGCAAGAACTCCTTAATTTGTATATATATCATTCATTTTAAATAAACTAAAACATTTCTTATGTATTTTCTCGTCCTCTCATTTTCAAATTCACTTTAATTAAAACAGTTGTTGAATAAAAAACAAAACATAATTGGCAATAATTAATAAGTTCCTCTGTTTATGTATTTTGAGTTTTAGTTGTAATTTTTTAATCACAATTTGAATCCTTTTTTTTTCATTCTTTTCTGAGTTTTTCTGTTCACTAAATTCAGCACAATGCGACTGGCGCAGCTGTTCTCTTGGACACAACCGAATTATTGCTATCATTGGAGGTAATATTTTCGTTTCATAAGACAAATTGAAGAATGTCAAATAAAAATCTCGGAATTACTAGGAAATTGCTGATAAAGTGATGGAGCAATCCTGTGTAGGATATTTTTTTTATAACAATAGTGTGTAGATCTCAGTATCCGATGCACAACCATTAATAAATGTAGACTAAAAATCTTATCACGAATATTGGAGAGAAACAAGTCAGTAATTAATAAAACAAATGTTTATTAGTTTATAAACAGATTAATTATAGATCTTTAATTAAAAAGATTAAAAAGGAGGTTGCTAGCAGTCTAGCACAGCAAGATAAAACCCATATCTGATACATATCAGGCACTGAAATTAATACCATCTTAAAATAACAAACAGCAAACTAAAAGGAAGTGAATTTGCAACAAACTGTTGCTGCAAACAGATATGCACTAAAGAATCCTTCTGATTTCCAGGATTAGCCGCCGGTGGAACTTTAGCAGCTGCTCTTTCCTTATGCATCATATACCGGCGGCGCTGGGAGAAATCATTTTTATTAAACGAATACAAAATAACAACTCAGAGGCTTCTGTCAGAGGTCTCATGCACATTACCAGTGTACTCATACCGTGAAATAGAACGAGCCACCAATTCATTTGCAGAAACTAATAAGCTTGGCACAGGGGGTTTTGGAACAGTTTACGTTGGAAAGTTGATGCTGCAAAACAATAGCACAGCTGACCTTGTTGCCATCAAACGGATTCGGTACCGTGCTGACTCAGATTCAATTGATCAGGTAAGATATTCTGCTTTAACTTCCTGTTATTAAGACTTCACCTTCTAAGATTTAGTTTGTTACCTTGCCACAGTGTATATATCAATATCAAATTAGCAGACTTCTATTGTTTGATAGAAAAT
Organism: Eleocharis quinqueflora; assembly: GCA_964058865.1. Classification (NCBI taxonomy): domain Eukaryota; kingdom Viridiplantae; phylum Streptophyta; class Magnoliopsida; order Poales; family Cyperaceae; genus Eleocharis; species Eleocharis quinqueflora. Next base: position 326,211 of record CAXKVX010000309.1, on the reverse strand, counting down.
TAGCGTTCAACTTCATAAATAAATTAACAATCTTCTTTTCAGCTTAATCTTTTAAATCCACAATGTTTAACATTGAATTAATTCAAATAACATAAAAATCTGACTGATCACTTTGACAAAAACACAGCTAACAAATGAGATCAAGCTAATTTCCTCAGTGAGCCACCCAAATCTAATCCGGCTCCTAGGATGCTGCATTGACAATGGAGAACAAATTCTTATATACGAGTACATGTCAAATGGGACCCTAGCACATCACCTTCATCCTGACCATGGCTGCAGCATCCTTTCTTGGCCTCTTCGTCTTTCTATTGCCATGGAGACTGCCAAGGCCATTGCATACCTCCATAATTCAATCCACCCTCCGATTTACCATCGGGATGTAAAGTCTAGCAATATTCTTCTCGACCGAGACTTCAACCCAAAGGTAGCTGATTTTGGTCTCTCGAGGGCTGTTCGGACAGAGCTGTCCCACATCTCGACCGCACCTCAAGGTACCCCTGGGTACCTTGACCCAGAATACCATCAGAGTTTTCATTTATCTGATAAGAGTGATGTTTACAGCTTTGGGGTGGTGCTTATCGAGATTATAACTGGTATGAAAGTAGTTGACTTCAGTCGTGCGCCTACTGAAGTGAATTTGGCCTCACTTGCTGTGGACCGGATTCGACGGGGACTGGTTGAAGAAATAGTGGATCCATTTTTGGTGAAATCAAGTTCAGCTGGTCATGATTGGGTCATGGATTCAGTAAAGAAGGTGGCTGAGTTGGCATTTAGGTGTCTTGCATTTAACAAGGATGTTAGGCCTGGTATGAGTGAGGTGGCAGATGAATTAGAACTGACGCGGGCTATGATACCTGATCCCGACACGTTGGATGGACGGATACAGGCTATGATACCTGATTCCAACCCGTTGGATGGAAAAGAAGACATGAAAAGTGATAATGAGGAGATGGTACTGGTAAGCAATTCCGAGACCAGAAGAAAGAGGGAGCTGAACGTAGATTCACCAGTGTCAGTACAGTACATGTGGGTTAGCGAACATTCTTATTCTACGAACGGATCAATGCATCACTTTACTTAGGATGCATGTGAATTCTCTTTGGGAACATTGATTTGCTTATATGAACAATATTCTTCTATCCAGAGTATTATGTAGAGGTAATTCTTTGGAAAATGAAATAGTGAGTGCAAAACTAACTTCTCGATCCTTTCTTCAGTTTCATATTTAATTTGTATATATTGCAAGTTCCAAAATAATTTGTTTACATTGTAATATGGGGGTGTTGATAAAAAGGGCTGAAAGTGAGGAGAAGCACGTCTCAGCATACGGCAGTTTTGAGTAATTCTTGATGCCAATTGTACGTATCTTTTAGAACAATATATCATTGTGAACATCCATAGCACTGTTCTATTTCCCTGTATATTTTACAGGAGAATAGAACAATATATCATTGTGTGATGATCTCAGATAGAAATTAATCAAGATTTGGAGTAATATGGATAATAATTGAACAAATTGAAGTAATTGGAAGTGGAAATTGGATTTTAGTAAAAAAATATTGAATCTCCAATGAGGAATTAAAGTATAACATGAATAAGAGATGCATTGTTTGAGATAGTTCAAACAATTATTTAACAAATAAGTAAAACTCTTCCTCACTTAATTGGCAATAATTTAAAGTCTAATAAAGTTTCTCAACTCATCTAATAAAACAAATTTCTGCTAGAAGAATAGAAGAATCAAAACTAGAGTTTTGAGATGTAGAACTACAGAGGTGATGTAAACAGGGGCGGAACCACCCCTGAGGTCCACCTGGGCCAAGGCACCTGCTTGACTAAGAAAAATGTCAATAGAGTCCTTAATAAAATTATTTTAACAACTCTAAATTTCTTTCGTTCTAAGCACTCGACACTGACAACAGACTGACAAATTTAGTGAGGCACCCCTCTCAATTTTTTTTCTAATTTCGTCACCGGATGTAAATGAAGTTGTAACTCAAGTTCTTCATTGTGTGCTATAAAAGAAAATATTTGTCATGTCATTTGAATCAAGCAAAAGCAAAAGAAAACAAAGAGAAAAAGAAAGAGCTAGCTGTAGCTAAAGAGAAAAAAATGATTGAGTCTCAAATTCAACACGAAGATTTGCCAAAGAAGCAAGAACTTCAACATGCAAATGAGATGAACTTATTTTTGAGACCTCTACCTCCGTTGCTGGAAGCTTTGGGGCAAGGAAAGGAGAGAGAAATATAAATCAGTCAAAGAGGTTGGAAGATGGCCAAGTGCACAATGGAAGTGAGGCAGAGCAGTGGGACAACAACTAGTCTTGGTAGGGGGCAAAACCCTTCCTCTCTTCTCGGATTGGTGCAAGTTGTAGAAATGATGCAAATCAATTAACTCATTGCACTATAGGTTGCATGGTCTAGAAATTTAAACAACTTGATTTTTGTCATATAAAAAATAAATTATCATACATATTTATTCTTTGATCATTAATTAAATATGAATTCATTTGGAAAATTTTCTCATGAAATTGTATCCTTATAAATATATTTTTATTTCCAATATTTGAAATTATTGTAATTAAGTAAATTCCTATGGTTTAAGTTTGATGTAAATTGTCACTTAATTATTGTTTAAATTTTTGAGATAGTTGGGTACATTTAATTAATTTATTTCGAAATTTTTGTAAGGCTATCCATTTCATGATTTAACTATAACATTGATTTACCATTTGTCATGTTATTCATTAAGACTTGTTCATTAAAATTTCAAGTTTAATAATTAATATAAATTTTTTAATCCATACATATTTCACAACTTGTTAAACAAAAGTTTTAAATTTTACGTATTTTATATATATTAATTTTGAAAGGAGATCTTGTTTAACGATTAACTTGTTATTAATCTAATAACTATTTTCTAAAATAATTATCAATATTAATGGATTTTACAAAAATATAGGACTTAAAAAAAATAGGAACCACTTCTTACTTCTACATGTCCTGAAGAGTGAAAAGCAAAATAATAAGGCACTTCTGTTTTCCCTAAAATGCTAGTGATCATCCTAATCTCACTCTCTGATTAGCCCATTATTAGCAAACAAGCCCACTATAAAGTAGGCCCGGCCCTCGCCCCCACTGTACTACGTAATTTCCCTTGATCTAGTTCTAGAACTGAAGAGAAAAACAAAATAATACCTTGATCTGATCTAAATCTGAAACCCTCTCCTCCTTTTCTCCTCTGCGTTTCAATTTCGAATTAGGGTAGTTATTGTTGTACACACAATCGCTCACTGAAATGGGGAAGCTCGCGTACCTGGCCATGGATGCGGCCGACGAAGCTCTCATCCAATCGGATTTCAACGAGATCGGTGTGGCCATGAAGAAGCTCGCTAACCACGCGTTTCATCTCTCTGCTGGACTCGGCTTCGGCACCACCTTCCTCAAGTTCCTTGCCTCCTTCTCCGCCATGTAAACTTTCTTTGTTGCTCAATGTGTGTGGGTGGGTTTGTGGAATTGTGGTAGTGTCTGGTGTATAGATCGGCTTGTTTACTGATAATTTGAGATATTCGTTATGAAACTCAATTGGACCTGATTTTCTTTTTATTATTCGGTAAAAATTGTTTCCACAAAGCTCAATAACAGTAGAAATTGACAAGTGGTGTAGTCTCACAAATATAAAATGTTGTATTTTCAAATATGTAGCTTACTTGTGATAGCTTATGAATATCAAAAGCTTAGGGGTCACATTCATAATTTACTGCGACACTAATTAACTGTTTTTATTTTATAAAACATGCAGATATCTGTTGATATTGGATCGTACAAACTGGAGGACCAACATGCTGACATCGCTTTTGGTTCCTTACATTTTCTTGAGCCTTCCTTCTGTTTTATTCTACTTCCTCAGGTTGATCCCTTATTTTTTTTCAGTTCCTTTTTTACAAGCTATTTTTAATCTATAAGAGCGAGTCTTATTAGAAAACTAGCAATGTCTCCTGTAAACCTGAAAACCACTTTGGATTCAGAAGGGAACAACTTTTCAGAAAAGAAAAGGAAGGAAACCTGAAAAACTAACCTTTATATGGAGATTTGTGGGGTTTCTTTTAGCAGATTTTCTTAATTGTTTTCGAAAAAAATTTATTGCAGGGGGGAGTTTGGAAAATGGGTTACCTTCATTGGCATTGTGCTTCGCCTCTTCTTTCCTCGCTACTACCCCAGTAATGTTTTGTTCTTTATATAGCATATAAACTGTGTTGCACGAGTGCGGGTGTCGTATCCGATACGGTGCGGGTGCGGGGATACGAAGATTTAAAAAAATCAAGGATACGGGTGCGGATATATATATAATAAAAATAACATTATATATATAAATACTTGAAACTTATTAATATTACCAGTATAATGTTAAAAATATCACCAGTATTTATTTAATGCTTGAAACAATGTAGGCCATGTAGTCCAATATTTCATCTTATTTAAATGCACAATACAAAGAAAAGAGTAAAAAAAATAATCTATTAAAAGAGCTCATGGCCTCATGGGGCATCCACGTGCATAACAGACAAAAAACAAAAGTAGAAATGAATTTGTTGACTTAATACGCACCAGAAGAATGATTTTTTAGACAAATGAATTTGACTCGGCTGGAATATGCACCGAAACGAATTCTACGCGAATTTCGCGTCCGTAGGTGTCGGATACGGATTCGGCTGAAGATGTGACGTATCCGAGTAACACAGATTATAAACATCATAATTTGATGCATTCGAAGAAATTGATTCCTGGGTAGCAATATATTGAGCACAGAAAATGACATTGTCCAGTCTTACCTCATTGAGCACATATAGTTTTTTTTTTCTACATAAAAAATGATAACCAGTCCCTGTGAACTTCCACACAGGTTTGAAACCTCCACTAATCTGAATTTGACATTTTTCTCAATACTCTTTTTTTACTGGCATAAAGACTGGATGGAGATGCCGGGTTCCCTTCTGCTCCTACTTGTGGTGGCCCCAGGTTTCACTGCATACACAATCCGTGACGGTCTGATTGGCGTCATTATCTGCCTGGCAATTGGCTGTTACCTCCTCCAGGAGCACATTCGCGCATCTGGTGGTTTTAGAAACTCCTTTACCAAATCTCATGGCGTCTCCAACTCAGTTGGCATTGTTCTCCTCCTTGTCTACCCCATCTGGCGCCTTGTGCTCCATTTCCTTTGAAAAATGTCATTTTGTAACCTTTTATTTAACATGGTATTAGAAATGTTAAGAAGTGACGGTAATATGCTATGGTTAGATAAACAAGGAGGGGTTGTGATTTGAGGGTTTTTGTGGAGCGGATAGTTTGTTCTTTCATCACCTGATTTCAGATCTCTTTGTTGTTCTTGTTTTCTGGGTTGCTCTGCTAGTAAACTCAGTTGGTATGTTTATTATTCTATGTGATCATAAAAAATAAAAAAATCTATGAGTATTTATGGGATCCGAATCTGCTATTATTTTGAGGAAAGGGAGGCTCTATTATTCAATTCAACTGTAGATCGTCAGATTAAAATGAACAGACGAATTTGATTGAGGGGGTAGATTTTTTGTTTAATCTGATTTGTTGGTTACATTCAACGGTTGAGATTAAAAAAAGTAGAGTTCTATTTTTCAAAAAAGAAAAGTGATCTCAATTCGTATTTATGTAGTCATGTAGAGCGAGTTAGAAAGTTCATTTTGGCCAGTGTTGCATAAGTTTCTATTGTCTGGATATGGCCCTGATTCTGATAAAGGAGGATTTTTTATTTGGATTGTCGGATTAAAAATCAACGATTTTGATTAATAATATAAATTTTTTCTTATGAATTATGTGATTGACGGTCAAATATATGATTGATCGTCAAGTTTTGATCTTTAATCTAATAATTCAGACTTTGTATCGAGTGGAGAAAAAATTCCTGAAGCTATTCCCCCACTTGGTTCCTAAAGTATTTACATAGGGAAAATATATTGGGCCTCCAACATCAGCCTCATTTTGCTCCCGTCAAATATAACAAACGAGTAAGATTCCGTACAGTCACAGCGGTAGGAGCAAGAATGGGGCAATGTTGGGGGCTTCAGATTAGGGTTTTAAAAAATTTCGGGCGGGTCTACTTGTTCGTGTCCGAATTCCGGATCCACGGATCTATCACGTAATGTGCAAAAATTCAAAAAAGTTCAAAAAATACAAAAAAATTCGAAAAAATTCAAAAAAAAATTCAGAAAATTTCGAAAATATATATATATTAAAATAATGTGCAGTTTTAAATTAAAAAAATCGAAAAAAATTAAAAAATATTCAAAAAATATTCAAAAAGTTGGACGGATCCGACCCGACTCGCCCGGACCCGCCCGGGTTTATCACGGGTCGGGTTGGGGGTTTTGAGTTCGGACCCATGCATACCCGTGGATCCGCCGTACCCGTGGATCCGGACGGATCGGATCCGTGTACCCGACCCGTCCCGTTTTGAGAACCCTACTTCAGATTAGGATTGTGTTTATTTCACAGTTTTTAAATTAGAAAATTGAATTAAATTTAATGTACGTACCTTGTTTAATGAGATCATGAATATGGGCATTTTTTTTTGTTTTCAGATGGCGTAATTTAATGTGCGTACCTTGTTTTTGTACAAGCCACAAGTGATAAAAAGGTTATATCCTTAACCCAAATATATGTACCATCGGTGTCAAACATACTACTAATTATTTCTTCTATTTGTTCTCTTTCTTCTTGAATTGCTCGAGTCACGAATCCCTTTAATAAATTAACTAGCTTTAATTTGCTTATCATTTCAACAATAAATTTTGCGTTTGAAAATAAGTACAAATTATTTGTTGTTCGTAAAATTTGAATTTGCAAATGGCTCGTCTTCTACTCTCATATTTTTTCAAAAAAAATGTGTTGTCGAATTTTACGAACAACAAATAATTGTTACTTATTTGTCGAATTCTCATATTTTGTTTATTTGAGAATAGAAGTGTTAGAAATGAAGAAGTGTAAATAAAATAAAAGATAGGGTCTAAGATGTAAAAGATGGTACAGATACCGTACTAACAAACGGTAATGTAACGGTAAAATAGAGATAATGTATAAAAGGAGAAGAGGAGAAAAATGTAAACAACAGAAAAGAGAAATAAATAAAAACACATGAAACACAATTCTTTTTGAAAAACTTTCATGGTATCAGAGCAAGTTCGATTCCTCAGAGTATCTGTTCGTACCAGTTATAACATCCATTCTTACCAGTTTACTAGTGTGCTCATCCTATACCTTCCAAAACAGAAACTAGAGCTGACAAACCATACCGAGTACATCGATATAGCTATACCAGAAAAAAAAACTGGCAAAGGCCATACCGTATATTGGCAAAAACCTATCAGCCCTGTCTCAAAAAAACCGAATAAAAATAGAGCTTACCAGCATACCAGAAAACCTGATATTGTATCCAAACAATGTCAGGAGAAACCGAATCAATACCAGCAACCATAAACAATAACATAACCAATGTCGAGGTCAACTCCTCATCCATTTCAATAAAACTGAGTGACTATAATTTCCCTCTGTGGGCAGGGATGTCACACTGGCTCTCCACGAAAGGGAGCTGTATGAGCATGTAACAGGAGAAGAAAAGCAGCCTGATGATAAGAACATCATCGAACTCAGGCACTGGAGAAGAAACGATTACAAGGCTATAAACCTCATAATGAACTCCATGGAACAGAAAACCAAACATCTGTTCATGTTTCACAATTCCTCATTTGATCTATGGAATGCTGTCAATAAGCATTTCAGCAAAAAGCAAAACTTCTCCCATATCTACAATCTGAGAAAGGAGATTCAGACTCTCAAACAGAATTAGAGATCGATGATTTAATACATCAGAGATCTGAAGAGAAAATGGGAAGAACACAACCAGTATCGAGCCCCAACAACTGATTCTGCCATAATCCAAGAAAGAGAACAAGAGATGTTGTATCAATTTCTTTCGGGTCTTGACGACTCATATGAACAGATGAGAGCTCAGATCCTGTTCCTCCCTGAGCTCCCATCACTAGAAGATGCAATGGCTCGGTTCCAGAGTGAGGAATCGAGGCGAGAACTGATGGGCGGAGCCCACCAGGTACCAGAAAAAGGCGAGCTCACAGCTACAGTCTCAACTAAAGCCGAAGCTGTGACAAAAACCACCATCTCTCAGCCAGAACATGTCGGAATGGTCGCGAATCGAACTCATTCTAGAGATAAAGGTCAATACAATCGATTTCAAGGCAAGGTGGCTAGATGTGACCACTGTAAAAAAGACGGGCACGATAAGGGAGGTTGCTGGTTCCTCCACCCAGAACTCCGCCCTAAATGGTGGATTGAGAACAGCGAAGGAGGAGAATAGAAGAGATTCACAACACAGGCGGTGAAAAAAGGAGAAGGGGAAGCGGCGCAGAGCTCAGCTTCGAGTCGGTTGCCAGACCTAAGTCGAGAAGAGCTAAATCAGCTTCTGCATCATTTCCTCAAAGGTCCATCTAACTCTTTTTTTAATACCAGTGTTAATCAAACAAGGCCCAGTACGAACAAATCAAACCAGGCCCAATCTTACATAATACCAATGAAAAGAACACTAAGCAGTCACCAGCTGGGCCCGAAAATAAACTCCAAAAAACTGTGACACATTTAATCCAAAACAGTGAGTCTAATGAAAAAAACAAATCATGCAACTTGGCTTCTAGACTCGAGTGCATCAGACCACATGACAGGGACAAAAAATTTGTTACATAATTACAAAAATTATAAAAATGAAAACTATGTTTATATAGCAAATGGTGATAAAATGAAAATTGTTGGGCATAGATCAATAAATATTTTTTCAAAGACTATAGATAACGTTTTGCACGTAGAAGGGTGCACATCCAATTTATTGTCCATAAGCAAAATCTCAAGAGAAATTGAATGTGAAATTATTTTCTCATCTAAAAATGTTGTGTTTCAGGATATAATATCCAAGAAGATGATTGGTGAAGGGTTCCTTAAAAATGGACTATATTTTTTGGACTATCACAAATTTTTTTTTTTTTGGCAAAAAAGGATGATGAGGTCTTATGGCACAAAAGAATTGGACACCCATGTAGTAGGGTTTTAAATCTTTTGTTTGGTTTTTCAAATATAAATTGTAAACAATGTGATGTATGCAATCTAGCAAAACACACTAGATTACCTTTTGTAAACTCTATTACTAAGAGTAGTAAACCTTTTGAATTAATACATTCCGACGTGTGGGGACCCGCACCTATAGATTCATATAACGGTTCTAAATACTATGTTACTTTTATTGACGATTTCACAAGATTAACTCGATTGTATTTAATAAAAATAAAAGTGAAGTGCCTTTTAAGTTCCAAGATTTTTCAAGATTTGTTGAAACTCAATATAATGCAAAGGTCAAAATTCTTAGAACCGATAACGGTCTAGAATATGTGAATAACTATCTCTCATCTTGGCTTAACCAAAAATGTATAGTTCATCAAACCACTTGTGTATATACCCCTCAACAAAATGACGTTTCGAAAAGAAAAAATAGATACTTATTAGAAGTAACAAGAGCTCTCTTGTTCCAAAGTAATGTCCTTGGTCCGAAGCCATATTAACGGCTACATATTTGATAAATAGATTATCTAGTATGGTGTTGGAAAATAAAAGTCCCATTGAAATGATTTATTCAAATAAACCGAATTTAAGCCACTTGAAGGTATTTGGATGTATATGTTATGTTCATAACATGAAAAAAGACAAATTGGATCATACATCCATCAAGGCCATATTTTTTTGGGTATTCTTCTCAAAAAAATGAATACAAATGATATGACCCAAAAAGCAAAAAAATGCACATATCTAGAGATGTAACATTTATTGAAAATGAGCCTTATTATAAAAATAGTGAGGATATGCAAACTTCAAATATATTTGAGTTTTCTACCAAGGCTAATCCAAATGTTGAGACTAGCATTGTAGGACTTGAAGAAGTCGAGGGGGAGAATAATATTAATGGAGATGAACTTGGAGAACAAATAAATGAAGTTGCGAGTGAAATTGAAGAGGAGGCCGAAAATGACACACAACGAGCCGAGAATGATGGAGAAGAAATTCCATTAAGAAGATCAACTCGTCCCCAAAGACCGTCTACAAGGTTACAAGATTTTGTAACCTACAAGGTCCAATATCCAATTGAAAATTTTATTTCATATGACAAGGTATCTAAATGTCATAATGCATTTGTGACCAACTTAGAAAAAATAGTGGAACCTAATACCTTTGAGGAAGCAAAAAACCAACCTAAATGGAAAAAGGCCATGAATGAGGAACTAAATGCTCTTGAACAAAATAATACTTGGAAAATTGTACAATTGCCCAAACATAAGAAACTCGTTGGGTGTAAATGGGTTTACAAAATAAAATACAATAGTGATGACTCTATTGAAAAATATAAAGCAAGATTGGTAGCAAAGGGGTATACTCAAACATATGGTATTGACTACTAAGAAACCTTTGCACCGTAGCAAAAATGAATACCATACGGATTGTATTATCCATAGCAATAAATAACAGTTGGAACTTGTACCAATTGGATGTGAAAAATGCCTTTCTTCAAGGAACACTTAAAGAAGAGGTATTTATGTCCTTACCACCGGGACATAAAATAGAATACAATACTAACTTGGCTTGTAGGTTAAAAAAGGCTATCTATGACCTCAAGCAATCACCAAGAGCATGGTATGACAAGCTATCTCAATTTTTAATTAATTGTGGGTTTAAAGTAAGCCAATCTGATAATTCATTATTCTCAAAGCATGAGAATAAAGATACTACCGTAGTACTAATATATGTGGATGATATTATAGTAACCGGAAATAATAATGAGAAAATTCATGAAATGAAGAAATGTTTAAAAAAAATGTTTGATATAAAGGACCTTGGAAGGTTAAAATATTTTCTAGGAATTGAAATTGCACATTCTACCAAGGGACTTTTCTTGTCACAAAGAAAATATACTTTAGACTTGTTAAAAGAAGCCGAAAAAATAGGGACTAAACCAATTTCTACCCCAATAGATAGTAATTGTAAATTAAATTCCGAAGATGGTGAACCAATAAAAGATATTATCCAATACCAAAGACTTGTAGGCAAATTAATTTATCTAACGGTAACTAGACCGGATATTTCTTATGCCATAGGACAAGTAAGTAAATTCATGCATGCACCAAGAAAACCCCATCTTGATGCAATTGATAAAATTTTAAAATATTTGAAAGGTGCACCCGGGAAAGGAATATGGATGAAAAACAATAATTCTAATAATATTTGTGGCTATGCCGATGCAGATTGGGCCGGAAGCTTTGACACAAAATCAACGACCGGCTATTGTATATTTTTAGGCGGAAACATAGTCACATGCAAAAGCAAGAAGCAAAATGTCGTGGAACGATCAAGCGCGGAAGCAGAATATCGTGCTATGGCATCTACGACAAGCGAATTAATTTGGATAAAACAATTGTTGACGGAATTGACCTTCAAGATTCAAAAACCCATGAAAATGTACTGTGACAACAATGCGACAAGACACATTGCGTCCAATTCCATCTATCATGTACGGACAAAGCACATTGAAGTCGATTGTCATTATATCCGAGAGAAGATACAAGCCAAAGAGATAGAGACGCCTTGCGTAAAAAGTCAAGAGCAACTTGCCGACATTTTTACAAAAGGACTCTTACCAAGATCCTTCGATAATTTAGTTGACAAGTTCGAACTAATATATATTTATAGTCCAAGCTTGAGGGGGAGTGTTAGAAATGAAGAAGTATAAATAAAATAAAAGATAGGGTCTAAGATGTAAAAGATAGGTACAGATACGGTACTAACAAACGGTAATGTAACGGTAAAATAGAGATAACGTATAAAAGGAGAAGAGGAGGAAAAATGTAAACAGCAGAAAAGAGAAATAAATAAAAACACATGAAACACAATTCTTTTTGAAAAAACTTCCAAGAATAGCCAACAAATACGAACAACGCAATTTTTTCTTTGACGCAATTAAAAAGAAAAAAATTAAAGCAAAATTCGTGAATATAGTGTATCAGTTGAATGAGAGCTCTGACGCAGTGGTAAAGTTATCCTTGTGATCAAGATGTCACGAGTTCGAATCGTGAAAACAACATCTTGTAGAAATGCAAAAAAATACTACTTACAAATATTTCAAAATGATCTGATTCTTTTTTGAACCACGCACAAGCGGAAAATAATGCACCGGGCTGCCCTATATATAGAATGTATCGGTTATTTTCAATGAATCTTGATGTTTTCAAAAGGGGCCAATTAATTAGTGAATAACCCAATTTTGTTTAAATCAATTACAATTCCTTAGCGTTGGTACTATATGACAATATATGTCATTTAAGCAAATAATCCAACACTTCATAGACATCTCATTAGTTTATGAAATTTAGTGTTGATACTAAACAACATTTCTTTACATGCGAGAAATTATGATCCGAATCTCAGCAAAAGTTTACTTGCTGGAGCAGTTCAAACTCTTGGTGATATTGGTGGTATGCAACAAATACATCTTTGAAATTTAAACTGCAAATTTAAGCTGAAAAAAATTATTTCAAGGTCAAAATTCATTGGTAGAGATTACGTGAATTTTTCTAGGAATAAACTTAGTTATAATTTTTTTAGAGTGTAACACCTGAAAAAGTACAAATTAAGAAATTATAAATTCTTTAAATAAACTCTGAATTTATCTATGTAATTCAAATATTTGTAAATATTAATTAATAAACATGTGGTCTATCTAAATAAACTTAAAAGAAAATTTTGTCTAAATGCCACTCAATAAAAGCAATTGTTCAAATGTCACTCAATTACAACAAATTGTTTGAATGCCATTATATTTCAAATTAATTTGTCTAATTCTCCTTATCTCTATATTAATACAATTTAAAATAAACAAATACAAATATACCTAAACTACGTCTCTCTATTTCTCAGTTCCAGTCTATTATTATCTTATACAGCCTAATTTTTGGGAGAGAAGAAGATAACATAATAGATAATTGTAATAAGAGATCAGAATCAAAATGGAGCAGAGCAACCGAGATATTTGTTGGAAATGAAAGTCACGAAGAAATCAAAATAAAAAAACAAAGAGTACCTTGATGAAAGCGAAAAGTAGAATAGGATGAACCAGAGGATTTAATGAAGGTATCAAATCTAGCAGATATACAAGACAATAGGATTACATCAAAGATCAGTCTTGAATCCTTACCGCTTGAAAAGATTTTGTTCCTTCTAATTTGACATGAATAAATGGTTAAATTTGTAAGGAGTTGCTAATGCTTACAAAAAAAATGTTACGAAAACCTATGTGTGAGAAGTCTTAGGTTCGAACCTTAAATGAGAAAATTTTAAATCATTTATATTTGAGTAGTTTAACTTTCATCTTTTATCTCAAAAAAAAAGTTGTTGGGTCTTGTTCACCACAAAATTAACAAACGATTGACATTTCGAAAGATCATTAGATGAAGTCATATATGGTAAACGCTATTTTTCCAATCAATCTCATTTTCAATTTTCTATTCTACCTATAGATCTAAACAGTAAAAATTGTTATGAAAGATATCGTACTGTTTTGAAACAATTTTCCAAAAGCAATGAAAGCCGGTGATCACTGATGGCAATTGAAAAAAAAAACACAAAGATGCCATACTTCTTTTTATATATCACTATTTGTTTTTTGTCGTGTAGCACTCTGTAAATTGACAGCAACTGTTGGGTACTAATTACATTTGAACTGCACTGCAACCAACAGCAAACAGATACAAAATATGAAAGTGCTAGAAGAGAACTGGAATGCACAATAATCAACAAAAAAAATACAGGTCCTACCAGTTTAAATCTAACAAAGAACATATGAACACCAATTTTATCTACAAAGGAGCAACCAGCTGTTTCATTTCTGCCACTGGAATCACTGGCTCATTACCATATATCTTCAATACCATCTCAACAAATGCCTCGTACTTGTTCAAATAGTGTTTCTGAAATGTTGAAAATACTCAGAACTGAACAAAGCAATCTGAACATTTATATATAAAGATGAAGTTCAACATAAAAACCTTGCATTCATTCCACAGAGAAGGGAGAAGCTCTTGAGTGGATAGGCTCTTTTGTAGCTTTCTATACATTCCATTGAAGGATTTTTCAATCTGTCACCAAATAAATATGTAAATTTACTACATGTACATCTAAACAGAATTTTATCAACATTTGTTAGGATTTGAACTTACTCCATAAAAGCTGTTTTTAAGAACCTTCCGGAGATCAGCTCTTGATAATCCTTGTTGGAATGGGATCTGTTCAAATTTAACACTATTACTTAAAAACATGCACCTCTTTACAATTATCTCATATTTATGTGTAGTCATGATCTGTGTATTGCTCATGCAGTTTTCCTTTTATTTTTATAGCTTTTCAGCCATCATGCCTTCAGCTTTGGAGAGACATGGTACCAATTCCCGTGAAATGACATGGAGCATAGTACTTTTTTCTGGTTTTTCTGATGCACATATGAAGGATACAAAATCAAGTTTGGGCCAAAAAAGGAGTAAACATATGTTACCTCATCATTGCTTTTTCCACCCCTCAATTTCAGTTCATCAACTTTTTGGTGAAAACTGAATAGCTTTTCAAATTGCTTTCCCGAGAAACAAAAACAGAACAGAAAAATATATCATGAGGTGTCTCCAATAGAACGTATAGCAAAAGCTTACTAATATACCATACCACTCAGTACCATTAAAGTAACACAACTTGAACAGCATCCTCATATTCAGTGGTAAAATATATTACACAAGGAGTATTCAGTGCAGGTTTTTGGACTATTACTGTAATACCAGGTAGAAAAGGTACAGTGCCGAAGTTTGAGATGAAATTCATAAAAAAAATAGAGAGAGAGAGAGACATACAAGATTAATAATAGAATCACAAAGACGAGTGCAAGCCTGTTCGTAATTTCCACTTGCAAGATTATAGAATTTTTGAAGACCAGCTACGAGATTTGCCAACTGATAAAGGCTGCATCAGAAATTATAAATTGACAAAAAGAACTTTCACTATTGTTATGGTTAATATGAGGCTAAAATTTGGATGAGTCCAAGTCATACTTGACTGCACTATGTGAGGCTTAAATTGTGCATGGTAATTGTTCAATTGCCGAATTACAGATGTACAAGTTTTGCAAAATTCACTGCTGCATCTTAAATTTTACAGAGAACAAAATTTAACCAAAGCTTTAGTCTTGTAACAATGCTTGCTTGGGTTTAAATTCAGTACAACTAAGGATTATATGAGATAATGATTGAATCAAAGTTCATTTCTATAACTAAAGGTTGATTGAAGCTCCATCTGATGCAAGATTGCTGGTATTCATATACAGTTCCAGTTGTGTTTTGGTGAAATTGTTGCATAAACCTCCACATTTTCATCTCAAGACTATAATCAAACTGTTTCGCTGTCATACAACCAAGCAGCAATCAGTTACTGTACAACATATTTCATACCTGTTTTGGAAAGCAGCATAGTTCTCTATGAGTACAATGTCAAGTGATTTGGAGTCAGTTTCGGCAATTTTCTCCAACGTACTAAACATTGCACCAACCTGAATCGAAGTTCCGAAAATAACTTCTTTAAATGAATAATTTTCACAAATTTTACTTTTATTATCCCCTCAGTTTCTTAAAGAAGTATATACTGACCAATTTGGAGTAGGCCTTATCAACCATATCTCTAGATTGGCCTTGAATGTTCTGTTCCATCTTTGTTGCAAGATGTACAAAACTTGACACACAAAAAAAGAACAATAATCAACTGCATAATGATGCTAGCTTCAACTATACTATTTTTGGTATAGAGGATTCAAATTAAAAGCTATGAGTACCTTGTCATGTAGGTTAAAACTCCAACAGGGGGACGTAAATTTCGCTCGTTCCTCTCGATTTGATGGCAAACTTCCTCAATAAACTATAAAGGGTACGACAAATTAGTATTATTGTTCTTCTTGTAGTTTGTCAGTAGTACTTGTCATCATTTCAATATATATATAACAACAGGGCTTCAATTACCCTTAATAAGGTCCAAATTAAGCAAAACAAACAAAAATATTATACCAAAAAATTCTTGCTTGTTTTATACTGTTGTGACCCACAAACTTTGATATGAAGTAGATAGCATTACCGTTGTTATGCAATGAATGGGTGCCACAATGAACATCAATTAACTTGGTTTTACTGAAAAAAAAATGAAGATCACCAGTTTGCCCTTGTTCCAATAACTCATTCAGCAAATTTGGACCTCACAGTGTATAAAAAATATGCTCAATTGTAGATAAAATTCACCTCCATCCAGTTTTGGTACTCCTGACAATGACTTCTTGATATTGCAAAACAATAAAAAAAAGAAAGAAGTATGACAAACTTTGTGCAAACATAATGAAAGCTAGATTAGACCAAGAGATAATAGAGAAGAAATAATCTGATGACTATTTTGCAGACAATTCTTCAGCTTTTGTGGTTTTGTAAATACCAAAATTTATCACACTTTCTATGAACAAGGCTTGAGAAATGGTCTTTTAGCAAAACGCATTTATCCGAATCTTGTTAGGAAGTATATAAATGGCTACTTGAACCCATATGCAAAACCAGACCTTGTTGAACTGGGAGACTATCTTGGAGCGCAAATCATCAAGCAGCTTATGGACAAAGCTGGCAGCATCAGTTTTCTGGCCTGAGAGGTACCGTTCAGTGATGCCATACATGGATATGCACCGCAAGGGGTCTACTTTCCATGCCCAGTCTATTATTGCATAGAAATCATCCTGTATGGAAAGAACAAACAAGATTTTTTTATAAAAAAGTACAGTAAGAAGCAAGCTTTTAAAAAACGTTTAACGGCCCTTAACGGTGAAGTGGTCGCTTAATGATTTAACGTTAAAACGGAATTATACGGAAGTTAAATTAAAAAACGGCCAACCATTTTTTATCCATTATTTATTTATTTTAGACCAAATTGTGGTGCAAACATACACACTTTTTGTCATCTGTATAACTCTATGTAACTATATAATATATAATATATTTAACATTATTATTAGCATTGTTTTTTTTTTATTATTTAAAAATATGCATGATGTGATATGATATGTTTAATAATTAGAATTTAGAATGTATTTTATTCTGAAATGTGTTTCAATGTTTTTTTTATAAACTCCATTATCGAATTGCATAAATCGCACAAACATAACAATATCTCATGCCAGCATCAATATAGCACACAAGACCAGTGTACTCAAACAATCAACACATTATCATAACACTAGTAACTACCCGACTAAGCTCACAATAACTAACCCCAAATTAGTAAAATAATAAACAAAACGAAAAAACTAAATTAATCCAACAAGTTAACAAATCACCAAGTACAACATTAAGCATCCAACAAAAACACAAAGAAAAAACAAAAAAATAAAAAAGGCGTTAAAACGGCCTGTTTTTAACGGTTTTTGACGGATTTACACGGTTTAAATGGAGTTAAATCCGTTAAACTGCAAAAAACCAATTAAAAACGTTTTTTTCCTGAAAACTTAACGCCATGACAAGTTTTTCCCGTTAAAACGATCAAACCGAAGTTTAAACTCCGTTTTTTAAAAGCTTGGTAAGAAGAGAAGATATTGTTAGTTAGTGGGTTACATGTGTTGTAATAGCATGCACGATCTTTATAATGCATTACTGTTTATCCGATCAACTCCGCATGTGTTGTTTTCAACATAGTCGGTTTCAAGCCCGAAAAAAGAGGGTTGTGATAGGCTTGGCGTCAACGCAAAATTTTAGCCACTCCCATGGAAATGAAATCCAATAGACTTTCTTTTTGATGTAACTCTTTTAGCGACGTGCAATATCGAAACTCGGGTATGTTGTTAAATGTGCAAGGGTCGGGTCGTCACTCTCTAGTGACGCGCTACATCGGCACCCGAGTGTAGTGACAATGAGCAAGAATCTTTACACTTTACTCAACACGTGCGGGGTTAAGGAAACTAGCCGAGGATAATAACATTCATCTAGGTAGTTGGAATGTAGGATTCTTAACGGATAAGCTACGAGAGTCAGTTGATACTGCGATTAAGAGACTTGTAAATATCATATGCGTTCAAGAGACGAAATGGACAGACCACAAGACGAAGGAGGTACAAAATATTGGTTTTAAGCTATGATACACAAGAACGAAAGGAAGCATGAATGGAGTAGGCGTCTTAATTGACCAGAGCCACAAGAACGGAATTGTCAACGTTAGGAGACAAGGAGATCGTCTTATCCTAGTCAAGTTAGTCGTTGGCGAATTAGTTTTAAACGTCGTTAGTGTGTGGCCCACAAATAGGTTTGTGCGAGAACGTCAAGAAGTAATTCTGAAAAGATCTAGAAGAGATGCTTGGAGGTGTACTTATCGACGGGAAGCTTTTTATAGGAGCAGACTTCAACGGTCATGTTGGTACAACCAGTGAGAATTTTGAAGGAGTGCACGCGAGATTTGGATATGGTGATAGGAATCAAGGAGAAAACATCTTGAACTTCGTTGTAGCATATGACCTTGATAGCTAACACCTTTAGAAAGAGACGATCTCATTGAATTACCTTCAGCAGTGGCCAACACTCGAGAAAAATCGATTTTGTTCTTACTATGAGAGAACAAACGAGCTTGCGTAGACTGTAAGGTTATATTCGGATAGTGTCGTCCAACAAGACAAGCTTGTGGTCTCGAATTTTCGCTTTTATATGCGCTCGACAAGACAAAGGCGTCAAATATTGAGGATAAGATAGTGGAAACTCAAAGGAAATGCCCAACAGATCTTTAAGGATAGGTGATCGAAGAAGGAACCTTTAACAAAGACGATTACGACGCTAATAGCATGTAGAAGAAGATTGAAACTCGCAGTCGAAAGGTAGCTACAGAGATATTCGAAGTGACTAAGGGAAATAAGAGCAAACCTAAAGACACCCGATGGTGAATGAGAACTTGCAAAAAGCTATCAAGGAGAACAAGAACTGCTACAAGTGTTTTAGTGCATGATGCAAAGTAATCACGCTTTTGAGTCATACAATGAAGCTTTGGGAGATAATGATCGAGCATCGTTTAAGAAAGATGACAAGCATTATGAAAAATCAATTTTATTTTATGCCTGGACGATCGACTATGAAGGTGATTTTCTTGACAAGACAACTGAAGGAGAGAGATAGAGAGAAAAAGAAGGATTTACATAATATTCATCGACTTGGAGAAAGCGTATGACAAAATACCGAGAAAGATCATGTGGTGGGCACTTGAAAAGAAGAAAATTCCAACAAAGTACGTCAACCTTATCAAGAATATGTACGACAACGTTGTATTTAGTGTCAGAGCATGTAACAACGAGACTGATGACTTTCCCATTAAGATAGGATTACATCAAGGATCAGCCTTGAGCCCTTACATTTTTGCCTTAGTGATTGATGAGATCACGAAAGATATACATGCGATATCTCTTGGTGCATGCTCTTTGTGGACGATGTGGTTCTTATTGACGAAAGTAAGGTAGGAATGTGTAGAAAATTAGAGTTGTGGATGAAGACTTTAGAATCAAAAGGTTTTAGACTTAGTAGGACTAAGACCGAGTATATGAATTGCTAGTTCAGTGGCGTTTGATCAGAAGATGGAGATGTCAGTTTAGATGGACAAGTAGTGTCTAGAAGAAACACCTTTTGATATTTGGGATCGATGCTACAGAGTGATGGCGAGATTGATGAGGATGTTAGCCATAGAATAAGAGCGGGTTGGATAAAATGACGACAAGTATCTGGCATCCTATGCGACAAGGTCCCACAAAAGTTGAAAGACAAGTTCTATAAGACTGCGATCATACCTGCAATGTTGTATGGAGAAAAATATTGGGATACTAAAGGGCAACACATACAAAAGATGAGCGTGACAGAGATACGTATGTTACGATGGATATGTGGACATACAAGAAGGGATCGCATTAGAAATGACAATATACGTGACAAGGTCGGAGTTGCACTGGTTGAAGAGAAACTTGTTCAACATCGTTTGAGATGGTATGAACTTATCAAACGGAAGACTTATGATGCACCGGTACATAATGGAGTTTTAAGCCGTGTCGAAAACACGAGAATTGGTAGGGATCGACCGAAATTAACATGAAATAAAGTTGTAAAAAGAAACTTAAAGACATGAAATGTCTCCAAAGCGTTGGCGTCATATATGAGTGCATGAAAGTCAGCGATTCACGTACCGGAACCGTGACAAACTAAAATTTAGAAGTGGTATAATTGTACGACTTTAGTTCAGAATTAACGACGTAGAACGCTAGTCTAAATTTATAATTTGTAGAATAGTGTATTATTATTATTATTATTATTATTAACATTATTATTCTCATTACTGTCTTCTACTTTTACTACTATTTTACTATTTATTATATTATTATTTATATTGATCTTTCATTTCATATTCGATTTTATTTCTAGTTTACTCCAATTTATTTGGGAATAAAGACTTTGTTGGTGGTGTAGTTGTTGTTGTTGTATTATTGTTTATCTGACCAGATGACTGAAGCCCAACTAAACCTCAGGCTTCAAAAGTTGAACACATGGACCCACTACACTCTCCAGAAAATGGAAAATTAAAGAGAAAGGGCCGTCATGTCAGGGTTAGGTTGGGATTAAATGGTATCTAGTATCTACCATGCACAGTTCCTCGAGGTACCCCATTAACTGTACCTGAATACCATCTAGTAGATCCACGAGACCTTCATTTAGTGCATCCAATTCCGAAGAAGTGGTATCTGTGTGAATGGAATTAGTAAAGCAATATTTAATGGAAAGAAAACAATTGCATGGTACCACAAAAAGATTTTTGTAATGTACAAATAGATCATAATTTGTTTATTGCATTAAAATACAAAACAAACCTGGTTTGTCATCATTTCCATCTGGATCCATAATTTTAAGATCATCGTCTTCATCATTGTTGTCGATCCCATCAAAACACATAAAATGGGCAAAAAATGAGCTCTGCAACAACCAATTCAGATACACCTCAGACACATTAAAGCATGTATCCCCATACTGATTATAACCCCTTGCTTTCTTCTTTCGTTATTTTATTGGGGGTGTGTTTCTGTTGGGGGGTTGGGGGGGGGTGTTATCTAGTCAGTTTACTTCACACTACATAACTGTTGTTTTACTAAATTTGCAAGCAGCTTGTCTGGCACTTACAGAAAAATAAATACAAATTTACAATCAACAATTTGCAATTTGTTAAAAATAACCTCATCCACTAGCAGAGGAATAAATATTTTGAGCATATTGGAATAAGCTTCAGAAACCATGGATGTATCGTTGGAATTAGTTGAGCCTTCAAGCCAAGCAGAAGCATTTCTAGGTGTTTTGGTACTTGAACGAAGCTCATTTGAGAATTCACGTGCCTGACTCATGCAAAGCAACAATTGTGAGGTTTAACTCATTGGTTATTAAGGCAAGTAGGGTTAAATTTCACATTAGTTACACACTTTCAATAAAATATCAATTAAATTGGATGGTTTGATGCTTCATTGCAAAAATGAGAGCTAAGTGAGGTCTGCAACCAACCACTACATGACATGTCCAATATTGCTGCTGAATCATTAAATCATTGCTTAAATGGATGAAAGGTCATGTTTGGAAAAGGTACAAGAACTGGAACAGTAAGACAGAAAAAATTCAAATCAAGTTAATGAATGATGATCCGTTTACCTCTCTTCGAAGAAGCAAATTGAGGGATTGACAGTATGCCTTCCTCAATGATATTAAGCTACTCTTATCGAGGCTCTGATATAGTATTATAGTTTTGATAAGAAATAGGAAGCTAGGAGGAAGAATATGAAACTCCATAAGCACAACAGACTGAAACAGAGGTTAAGAACCTTTAAGTGTTGCAGAAGTCGTGCATAAGTTCTGCACTTGAACCTCAAATCAGCATGATCAGGCCGCTTGAGCTGCCCCCGAAACTTCATTCAAAGAAACAATTTGTCTAATGAATAGCAATCTCAGATTTTTTTTTTCTTTCATTCTTTTTTTTCAGATCATAAGAAAATAACAGCAACAGTTAAACACATTACAATGATGAAGAAAGAAAGACAGCAGAGAGTGCTTTATTTACAAGTGTGCTTTTGGATAATAATAAAAGACACCTGGGAAAAGTAGTTCTTGTCAGTTAACATGAAGTCAGCCAAAGTAGAAAAATAATTTCTGAGAAAATCCATTGCCCGTTTGAAAAACACAGCCTTAAGTTTCTCCAACTCCTCATGCCGTTCCCTGATCTATGAAGATTACAGCCAATATTACATCAGTGTGTACAGCTAAAGAGTTATTTATTGGGGTTCTAATTTCCAAAAGGCTAAATAAGGAATGCCAAAGTAACACCAATAAATAACAACCTCGATCCAAAAAAGCTCTATTGATACATCAGAAGAGGTATACCATAAGCCAGAGAGAGTGCATTGATCAAAATTGCATGTTTGATTCAAATGGATATATTATAAAAAGGGCAGCCTGGTGCACGTAGCTCCCGCTTGCGGGGTCCGGGGAAGGGTCGGACCACTTTGGGGTCTTTGTACGCAGCCATTCCCATCCTTTCTGCAAGAGGCTGTTTTCACGACTCGATCCCATGACCAAGGCAAGCTTTACTGTTGCGCCAAGGCTCCCCTTCAAATGAATATATTATACAACCTTGAAAATGATCATGTTAGTTATGTGAAGAATCATTAGCCCTTTGGTACACATAAATTATGTGGCAAGAATAATTTTCACCCCCCCCCCCCCCCCCCCCCCCAAAATGAAGACCCTAATTGGCACATGAAGCCAAGAGAAAAGCTCTACAAACAGGTACAGGTTCATTGAGCATACAATGACCTGAAAATTACAACACTTTATCTCATAATAAGAGCATACTCCGCCTATGTTTTACAAAGCCAGTCTCAAGCCTGCAAAAGAGGGTTGTGATAGGCTTGGCAAGCCAACGTAAAAATTCAACCAATCTTATGGAGATGAAACCCAATACAGGCTCCATTTCCAGCCTACCCCAACTTGTTGGGACAAAAGGCTTTGTTATTGTATCTCATAATAACAACCAGCTCTTTGAAGATGCGAAATTGAGGCTAATTAGCTGCAGCACTAATTAAGGAAATACAAATATATAACAGAGGTAGTGAAATATATCTGTGCTTTTGCAGGGTATTAAACTTTTCACAACAAAAGATGAAAAGGACATACGGCTCGCATGTTGGCGTAGCATGGATCAATGTTGGAGGCCTCAAAACTATGAAGAGCTCCAGACAACCATTCACAAGCTTCCACATGTTTAAGCGTTCGTTCCTCTTCAAACGATCCAGTAGTTAGCACAGTAGAGTACTGAAATCATGAAAAAAGAATCAATTGACATGATATGAAAAAATACGCTATATTCAAAGGCCATTACAAAGAGAAAAGGTTGCAAGAAAAATTATTATATTTGGAAAGATGAAAGTAAGATCACAATCATTGATGCCATTGATTCAAAACAATTTAACATGCTGTATGGAATTGAGATTAAAGAATTAAAATGCATGCACACAGGTTCGGTAAAGAACAAACTAAACCGCAATTAAAACTCTTCAGCTCTTCATTATGCAATTATGCCTTGATTTAAATTCTGAAATGAAAGTCAATTTCTAAGAATTGCCGAAGGGTTGAGATCAATTAACAATGCAATTAACTTGACAATCTTGACAACCGTAAACAATAACTTCATTTGAATAGTAGCAGTTGGAATATAATATACTTTATGAACTTTTCATCAAATAACTTGAAATTATAATGGTCATATTTAGTGACATTTGATACCAAATGACATCTGAACTACATGAAAATTGATACACGGCCAATCTATCATGCTAAGACATGTATGAGAACTCTATATTTACCTTTAAAAATTTCACTTGATATGAACAAGCATTATTAGGGTTGTCAAGTTAAGTTGTTGCTAATGGATCCCAACTTTTTCCAAAACCTGCCTAATATATCCTTGTGTCGCAATGAGTTTAGTTAGTTACTCCAATAGATAAAACAAAGTTTAGGTTGTACCTCAGGAGGAATGCGCAAATGATTGAGCAGCCTATCCAGCTCATCAACTAGCCCTTTGCAATTATCAGATAGCAATTCCATGGTATTATTCCTTGATTCAATCTAAAATAGTTCAGAAAGCCATTATCCTTAGCAGTTGTGTTAAAGATATTCTTAACAAGTATAAACATGTGCTCTGTTGCAAAACTTCTGTTGTGTATAAGATAATTTATAACTGATATGCTAATTTGATTAGTATTTTAGTAAAGCTACAACCCTTTGTAGATGTCCTCCGTGCTCCTAAGATAATTAATTATGTTTTTGAGTTAAGAGCACGGAAGTCGTCCGTGCTCCTAAGAGCACAATAGCTTTACTCTTAGTATCTTGGTATTATGCTGATATTTCAAGATAATCCTTGTTCTGGTATCAACATCAAGTTTCTTGTGACACTAGAAGGAACATACAGATGCAATGTCCTCTCTCATATGCCGAAGCTTGACATTGATAATATGAAGCCATTCATCTATGTCATCTAGGCAAAGTATATTGGCATCCAATCCCTGTACTACCTGAAAAGTCCAAATTATTGCAATCATTTTATTCTGAATGCAAGGTGTTGTTATGTTTCACTTTCTTCAAATTTTGTTGGTCCGAAGTAGCTCAGCTGAGTTTTGAACTAATCCTCGGACTTCATAATTGATCTTAAAAGTAAAAATTTCTTGGATACAAGGATTTAGAGTTAATGAGCAATAAATCTAAAAAAAAGTATTTAAGACTCGATGTATCCCAATAGAATATCCTTGTTTCCACAGTTATGAAACTAAGCCTCAATTTGACAGTGCTATCTTCAAGCATACAAACAAACCTGAAATTACCATGGTGTATGGGGTTAGACACAAAACGAGCCAAAATGAATAACTCAAATAGAAGTTAATATTAAGATATGCACCTCATCTACAAAGGGTTGTATTTCTAAAAGAGAATACACATTTGTTGCTTCCAAGGCAAGAACCTCTTCCTTCATTCTTTCAGAGAAAGCCTCTGTTTCACCAATCCCCATAAGATACCTACAAAATATACGGAGATGAGCAATCAGAGTTCCTTGAAAATCACTTAACTGAAAAAGGGGGGAGCTTGGACAAGTATGTCATTGGCCAGAAGAGAACTAAAAAGATTCGATTATGGTTTTTTGTTTTACTTTTATTTTTATTTATTTGGAATGATTATTGTATATTTTTGGGTAAAGGGACCTCTCTGTGCTGATATAGCCATTTGCTGCATTCAATTTTCAGGTGGTCTGTAGCAGTATATAATCACTACAAAAGAATGTAGCATACTTCAATGAAAGAGTTATTAATGCACCTTAATTAGTTGTGGTACCAAAACAGCTCACAGCAAGAATCAAGAAATTATGAGACCCAAGGCTTTGTTGTTGTTGTCACAGGAGCAAGATGCTATATAATTGATATACAAGTTAAAGTAGGGTTCATCTTTTCCATTTGGCAAACTAGTGTACAAACCTTTTTTTTCCAATACAAACCTATGCTGTTATCGACACATTTGTGTTTGTTACAATTAGAACCTCAAAATATTTTTTTTTACAAAAAGAACAGGTAAAACATACATGCCAAGTAGGGATTCCAAAGATTCCATGTCTTCTTCTTCCTCCTCACCATGAGAAACAAGAAGATCCTTTTCCACACTTACTACTTGCATCTCTCTTTCTGCGACTGTTGTCACTGTGTCTCCATCTTGGTTGCTGTCTTCAGTTATAGTCACTTGTGTTGTTACTGCAGAAGTGTTATCCTAAACAAACACATCAGACAGGGAAAAGAAATAAATAACTAAATAAACATAGCATATGGTAACATCAGTACAAAATATTTTTTTAGATACTTCTAAAACATTTATGTTTACTCAGGGTTTAAGGTCAAAGAGCATCATAAGCCCTAAAAGCCTGGAAAGGTGCGACAAAATACAGCCAAGGTGGGTAAAATTGTCAATTTAAATAGCTCACTGGATTTGCAGAGCAAAATTATATCTAATAAAATGTAGTTAGAAAACAAGAGGCAAAGAAAAAAGGAGATACACCTTTGCCCACAGTGCAAGCTCCACAATGTCAATCCCAACAACTTTTGGCAGTCGAGCCAATATCTCCTTGCACAAGTTCAAGATGCAAAATAGCAAACGATTCCTAACATTTTCCTCAGAAAAGGAAAACAAAATCAAGACGTGCAACAACAACCGGTAAAACTTGCCAAGTGAAACAATCAATTCCAATACAAAAACTAACTAGCAAGCATTGGAATGCGTTAAATAGATGCACATCTGGTCTGATTTCAGTAGATAGTTTGACTGGTGCATTGTTGAAGTTTTTCCATTCGAATGCTTACTAATGATTTACCACAACTTCTATGCCATGGTCGAAGATGCAGTTCATAGCACGGAAATTTGTTTAGTTATATTCACAATATGTTAAGAAATGAGCAACTTGTTATCCTTATTTGCTAAGTACCGAGCACTTTGGCATCCTTATATATTTTTTATGATGGTACCTGTCATCAATATTGCGCATTGTCCATTGAGGAGGAGCAACACTCTGGCTCCTTACATTATCAAAACCCTACGTTAGGTACAGTTTGAAAATAAAATTAGATTGAAGCAATCTAAAACCTGGGTTCATTAATGTTTTTTTAGTGCCAACAAAAATAATTTAGTACTCATCAATGAAAAAAGGTTTATTTGACGGGATGGGTACCATGAAAAATGTACATCCACTGGGATCATTAGTGACAACCTCCAGCTTTGTCAGGTGTTTCAGCTTGTACTGTTTTGCTGGCTGCACACAATAATATAAAGAGAAACGTCAGAAGTTCAAGTATGTCTGCTTTATTATTCTTATTATTGTTTTCCCTTCTATTAAATTATTAATGTGTTCTTTGAATTGGTTAAAAGAGGGCCTATTGCATACCACCTTGTAACTATATCACCAAACTTAAAGTAAAACATTAACTCATTTGTTCGAAGTAACCTCAATTTACTAAATATAGACCCAGTAAGGCTCATTTCTACAGTTGATAACTTTGTCGGACAGCCAGGTTCTTTCAAGATATGAAGCTATATAAACAATTAAGTTAACGACCTCAAGTCCAGCACCCGATGAATACTTTAGCACTCGGATGAAGGCCTTGGTCTTTTCACTTCGTGTCGAAAGTTTAGCTATACAAAAATTGAATCTAAATTACAAATTAATGAATTTCAGGTACATATGGCATTTCCTGCTAATAAAGAAAAATTCTCATGGTACTTGCATTCAGATGTTATGTACTGAGGAACTTTATTATGTGTCACTATCATAATATGTTCAAACCTGCCTATTTTAGCATTGGTCAATCATTTATCGTTACTCCTCAACCCAACATTTCTGCAATAAAGACTCGATTGTCCTCAACTTCACCCAATTTAGCATTATATAAGTTAATAATAACTAAGAGGTCATGCGAATAGGGTCTACGTTCAGTCAAACCTTCAAACCAAATAAATAAAATGTCAGAAATGGGGAAAAAATCAGTATGAACCATCATATAGAATGGTATCAGAAGTTATATTGTGTTTGGTGTCAAGAACAGAACTTTTGATGAATACGCATGACACATCCACTTTCTTAATCCAATTGATTCTAACAAGAAGATTAGAACAAAAAAAACAAAAAAACAAAATTCACATTCAAGAGACAGAGCAAACGGGTACACATAATTTATTTTACCCGACCGTTAATTCTAACATCCAAGAGAGGTAGCGAACAGGTGATTTACATGGTAATCATTCTCTTATTATATTTATACCGAGGTGCTTTCAAAAAGCTCACTTCTTTTACGTCACAAGAAAAATCTTGAACGAAATGTGTTCGATATAAAGTCTGAGAGAAACGTAATGCCAACGATTGCATGTCGAAACAACAGGGACGATCAATGAATGTAAAAAGAGCTAGGGAGGGAGGGAGGGAGAGCATGTACTAACTAGTGATAGCGAGAACCCTGGGTTCGGCGAGGCGGCCGAGTTTCTCAAAAATGCCACGGCCTTTGGCAACCCGAATGGAGATAACGATTTCCTCTCCTTTGCCTCCAGCGCCGGCGATCGCCGTCTTGCACGATTGCCTCAGGTCCATGTCGTCCGCACTTGATCTCGCCATTGCGGAGCAAGAAGCTGAGGTAGAGAGGAGGAAGGAGGGAAGAGGGAGAACAAAAGGTCAACTAAGTTTGTTCTATTCCTCTCGTACTCTCACGATCAGAACTCTACCTGTGGGATTTTCAGCCTTGGCTGAGAAGAAATCAACTTAGTGTGGTTGTGGTCGATATGTTACTGTTATACGTGTAACAGCTTATAGTTGTAAACTATAAGCAGGCCGGTCAATGATCGGTCGTTTAATTATTTTTCGTTTCATTTGTGATAAATGAAATAATTACGATCAAGATATTTCTTTCGTTTAAATAACGAAACGATTAACGAAAACATATTGTTTCGTGATCGTTTGTTTCGTAGTTTCGTTTGTAACTGTGTATTGTTAAAATTATTTTGATTTTAGAGAAAAACGTTATGCTGAGAGAAGGTGATGAGGGATGAAAGGATTGCTCGAATTTAGAGTTTTAAAAAAACCCGCCCGGGTCTACCCGCCCATTGATCTGCATGTGCCCTACCCGTGCCCGACCCGCCCTGTGGTCCAGATCCGACCCGACCCGTGGTTGGCGGATCCACGGATCTAGCACGGGTTGGGTAGGCCCAAAATCTCCAGACCCGTGCCCACCCGGATCCGTGCCCGACCCGTGGACCTGTGGAACGGTGCAAAAATTCAAAAAAATAAAAAAAATTCAGAAAAATTCGAAAAATATATATATTAAAATAATGTGCAGTTTTAAATTCAAAAATTTGAAAAAAATTCAAAAAATTTCGAAAAAAATGGACAGATCCGAACCCGACCCTTGCTCGACCCGCCCGGGTTTATCACAGATCGGGTTTGGGGGTTTTGGGTTCGGACCCGTGGAGACCCGCCCCGTTGGACCCGTCGTACCCATGGATCCGTGGATCCGGACGGGTCGGATCCACGAGTACCCGACCCGCCCCATCTTTAATTCACTACTCGAATTAGGATATGAATGATTTAATTCTGGTGTAGGATTAGCATCGTTCACCACCAGTTCCTGGTTTGTTTTAGTGTGATGAGAGAGGAGATGGATGAAAGTGAAGAGAATGAGTTTGGTCGTTATGTTTCATTCTGATCGTTTTAATCGTTATCTTTAACAAAACAATTAGTGAAACAAAATTTCTTAATCGTTCATTAAACAAAACGATTAGCGTAACTATCATCTTTCGTAATCGTTACACACGTTATGCAGGTCTAGTTGTAAAAATTTTGCTATTAAAAGCCCAGCGAGACCGACGGAGTTAACCGAAATCCGAAATTTTTTTCTCCGTTCTAAGTTTTGATTTGAATCATCCGATCGGATTAATAATATCAGAATTTTTTTCTAAATCATATCATTAATAGTTGTGCGTTAATATTTGATCTGATGGTTCAGATAATCTTTTCTCACTGAAGAAAAAACCTTCAATACGAATCCGACCGAAGTAGAGATAAATGATTTGGCTAATATATTTAAAGTCCGCTTATTTAGTTTAGGAGGTGAGGTAATGAAAAGTTAGGTGTAAATATAGGAGTTATTTTAAAATGTTAATGAAAGTAAGAAAGAGATTTTCGAGGTTAATTTTTTTCTTCAAAATCATAAATTTTAATATCCTTTAAATTAGAGTGTAACTTTTTTTTCCTCTTCTTTCTTTCCTTTCCTTTTCTTTTCTCCAGTATGTTTGCCTGAAATGATCTTTACTTAATGATTTGACTAATATATTTATATCGAAATAAATGCTAAGTTGCACCACAAAGTAAGTTATCTTATATCATATTCTTATTTAATCTTAAATTTTAAAACCTAAAGAAATTAATCCAAATAGTTCAATACATTTTTATATATTGTTGTAATTTTTTAACTACAAAATTTTATATTTTGCAGAACTTTGTACTATTGTTTTTTAATGAGTGAAAAAATCATTGAAATTTTCCAATGGTTTATTTTAGAAAAAGTTATTTTCGATCTCTCTAATTTTTTGTCATAATATAAAGCATTCGCACTCATCTCTGCTATATTACTAAGCATCTAAGATATCTGATCCGACAACGGGTGTGATTTTTTTCTCTAATTTTCGGAGCTAATATTAGCCGTCCGATGAAGCTGCAACAACGCTTATCTGCTGTCACCGTGTAGAAGCTCATTTTTCCTCTTGCGCGGTTATTATCTATTGATGTACGTAATACCACATATCTGATCACACAACCAATCTCTCACCCATCGTCTTCGTTCCTCAGAAAACTAAACCTAAATTCCCGAACTAATTCGTCTCTTCACCCCGCCGTCCTCTCTCAGATTATCAACACTTCTCCACACCCCCTCTCTCACTTTCCCAATCCATTTTTTCCTGGCCCCTTCCGCCCAGCCGTTTTTCCTCTCCTTCTTGTCGCCTCCTCAAAACCTGAACCTATGTCCTCTTTTCTCTTCTTTGATTGACTCTATATCTCAAATCGCCTTCTTTTGCCTCGTCGCCTCCCCTCCCCTTCTTGTTCTGTCTCTCTCTTCGTCCCTAGATCTCAGACCTCTTCTATATCCTCTGCTCATGAGACATTTCTCGAGAGAGACCCTTTCATATGCTCCAGTGTAGGGTTCGAAGAGTTGCAACTCATCCTAATGTCAGGTTGTGCGGCGTCGCTCACCTCCGCCTCGAATCCCCTTCCATTGTTGTGACAGTGTCGCTGCCGAGCACCTCAACCCGCTCCTACGAAAGAAATTGAACCTTCACTCAATAAATTAAATTGTTTGTTTTGCCATTTCCATCACCTTCGTACTCAGTGGTGAGCACTGTAAGTTATGCATTTCCGTCCCCTTCTTGTATAATTTGATTAATTTCAATTTCATATCTTGAAAATTGAAACGGGTCCGAGAAGCTTAGCTTGATGATCTCATTATCACCGATGGATGAATGATCACTGTAAGTTACCCTTTTTGTTGTTTATTTGCTCATTGAAGATCCTTATAGATTTTTTGCCTACACAAAAACAAGCAATGGATTGCGAGCAAATACTTCTTACTATTGTATCATCTGATTATTTCAATTTTTGTTGTGAAATCAGAAATCAATTGTTTCAATTTCAAGTCTTTGGAGTATGGATGTCCTGTGTTACTGTTCAATGCCATAATGTCACATTATAACTCAGTAAAGTAAGTTTTAAGAGTCAGACATCTTTGTATGTGTAGCAGGTTCAATGATCGAACCCGATTACAGACAGATCAACAAGTTTGGACTCGGAAGTCGGTGCTCGTGAGCTTAAAGACAAGTTTCGTGTATTTGGTGTTTTAAGAAAGTAAATCCCACATAACAATACGATTTAGTCTGTGAATATTTTTTTATAATAACTTGCATGGATACTATTGCTTTACACATGACTTTTATGTTCTGTAGTGTATGGGTTGCAAGAAAACCACCAGGCTTTGCTTTCACCGATTTTGACGACATGAGGGATGCACAGGATGCAATTAGAGAACTTGATGGTCATTTTTTATCTTATACATAGAGATTCCTTGGTGGTTGACTTGCAGTCGTAAGTAGATTTGAAATCTCAGCGCTTACTGGTTTAAGGAAAATTAAATTATAATTTGCTGTGATCTTGTATATTCCCTGGCTTAAACCAGACATATATATTGATTTTTTGATTTTTTTTTTACTTGAATCTTGTTTCTTTTATGCATTTTTCTCTAATTATTGGAGGTTGTTTAAACCTAAGTACAAAGCACAAGAGAGCTTTTTTTTGGGTAATTTTGTGCTGATATTGATCAACACCTATACTTATAAAAGGCATAGTGAACTAGCATGCCTAATGTCAATGTTTGCCCTCATGTTGATAATTAGTTTGTCTACAATATAATGTTAAGCACATGAGATCATTCATTAAAAAGTAGATAGTGCTGATTTGGAGTCTGCACCTGTTCTGTTATGGTATTGTTTAATTATAGCATATGTTTCTCTAACCTGTCAGAACCAAAGTTATTTACTATAGTTTGCAGTGATGTACATTCAGACCTTATTCAATGAGTTGCTAATTATAGGTAAGAATGGTTGGAGAGTCGAGTTGTCGCACAAAGAAGGAGGTGGTGGTTGTGGCTGTGACCGAGACGGGGATCGCGACCGTAACCGCTTTGGTGGATCAGATATGAAATGCTACGAGTGTGGTGAGCCTGGACACTTTGCACGTGAGTACCGACTTCGTGTCGGACCCAGTAGCATGGACAGTGGCAAACGTCGTAGCCTCACATGTTCTTGATATTGATCTTGGTTGTGAATAACTATCAAAAACACATGTGCTAAACTTTGCTTGAAATTGAGCTAAAATTCGAATAGATGCCTCTTATAGAGAAGAATTTTTTTTCTGTAATTTAATGTGTAAAACACCAGAGCTTTTCAGGTATTGCATAATTTTGTTATAACTTCTGTTATGCTGAATAATTTTACAGTGAAGGGGTTCAAGCCCGTCTGATTGGCATTTTTTCTAAGTAACAATTTCATAAATTGATGCATGTGTAAAAAGTCATATTTGAAGAATACTTTATTGACTTTTGTTGCAACTCTTTTCACAAATTAAGTATACAAGACCAAGCCATGTAAGCAAAGATTACAAGCTGCAACTATATGAATGTGAAATGAGATAAAAGAATGAAATCAACAATAAATGAATATGTTGATTATTCATCATTGAACTTATTACTAAATAATTTTATTTTTTTGGTTTCAAAATTTCTATTGATATATTTTAATTTTACTATTCAAACATTATAGAAGAATTAAATCTTTTTTATTTTTATATTATCTTCCAAAAATACATGTCATGTTCATAAAATTTCTTTTTGCTTTGACATAACAGGTCTTCGTTGCAACAAACAAAGCACGATTAAATAGTATGAGCTAGAGAGAGTGTCACCTCTTATATCCTACGAGTCCAACTTCGAGCAAATGCGCTCAAAAGCATTCGAAAATATCCAGTTCCAAAATTTCTCAGCGAACTTATTATTATGTATCTTTAATTTTTTGTTTGTTTTTAGATTGAATCCAAACTAAATTAAAAGTTTGTTCTTGAATATTGTTGGCAAATTTACTTTATCATCTTTGTTATTTTTTTATTTTCTTTTCAAAAAATATGTCATAATTATGAATGTTTTTTTCTTTTTTCTATAATAATACTCTGTTGCAGCGCACGGGCACGAGACTAATTTAACTTATATTCAGCTAACTGTATTATTTAGGACATTAATTTTGGTATGTTTTGTTATTTCTAAGATTACATATATGATGCGGAAGCGAATGGATAATAAAAAATTCAACTTGGACCTTAATTACCTTAATTATCTAGTAATTTCAAATTTGATGCAATTCAAGTAAACAATGCAAATATAGTAAAGATTAAGAGCAAGAGAGCAAAGAGACGCGCGATGTTATGTAGTTCGGCCTACAAAACAAATTAGGTTTACTCCACGGAACTCCCAGATTCAAAAACCGCTCTAGGACCGATACACTAAATCACAAGCGTTTTACAAAAAGAGAGCCTATCAAAAAGGCTCCAAATCCTTGCAAGGAGTAACACCAAACTTGCAAAGTAACGGTCTTAGTTGACAACACAATCAAAGACAAGAATGATCTACTTGACAATACAATGTAGATCACCAAACAAAATAGAAACAAAAGTTATATGAATCGACAATAAACAATAACTGTTGGAATTAATTTAATTAATTACAATAATATATGGACTTATATGTGATATAAATATATATTGAACAATGAACTGTCAATTATAAAATTAGACTCGTTACGAAGTGATCAAATTAAGCATTATTTACGGGTCCAATATGTGTCATAAGAAGAGGGGCCTTTAATGTGTAGAATGCGTATTAATAACTTTATGATTTAGTGATGATCTAAATTATATAAAGTTATTCGAATAATACAATTATGTTATTGGTCCCCAGGGAACACAATTTAATACGATAATATTCTGCAAATAAGAGAATATCCGATATAAGCAAGTTCTGATTTTATTATATATTAATTAATTAATTAATTAATTCTCTTGTGCGCCTTTATTTACTTGGATGTATCATGTATGTACACAGACACCATTTTGATAAGAATAATTAAATGCCCTGTACATTAATTGTACATTAATGTACATGCGCACTACTATACAGGTGCCTTCTCACATAAATGATAATTAAGGCATTCATTTGCACCTTTTCACATTCATGCGTTGTACATTCATTTGCACCTTTCAAAACATATTGGAGATACACATAACATACTAGAAAAACAATAGAGATCTCTCTGTCTCGTCTGGGTGTCTCTCTCTCTGAATAATATAACTTATACACAAAAAGTTAAAAGGCTATTACAAAGAGAAAATAGTGATAAAGTATAAAGGCCAATTTGGTTCAGAATTTGCAATTCGGGTATTTTATTTTGTAGATGATGTTGTCGTTGCCGCCTCTCTTGCTCTCTCCATCGGACTAAAGAGGGATTACTCGGAGACTAAAGGCTTTCAGTGATCAATGGTGGTTGTGTCTCTCCGGAAGATCAAAGACAATGAACCGAGGTACTTTAATTTTCAGATTAGAGGTTCTCTAGAAGATTTTGGGTTAATCAAGTTCTATCAATAGCTAGTTATCATAAACACTCTCTTAGGTTGGATGCTTGAAGGAGAATGCTTCAGTGTTCTTTCAGGTGCTCTTTGTATGCTTGTAAACTTAGGGATGACTTTTTTAGTCTATTGGAATGCTGGTAAAAAGTTTATAAAAGACAGAGCACATCTTGAATCTTGATCTTGAATCAGGGCTGCTTCCGTTACAGAATTCTTGCAACCCATTATGAAATCCATTACAACGGGTTAGCACATTTTCAGAAAGGCCCTTGTATGCGTCTCTGATTGACTTATTGGTACAGATCTTCAGGAACTTGTTGTGACTGTGAGGAACCCGTTATGACGAGTTGGAACCCGTTGTGACGGGTGGTCCATGTGTTACTGTAACGCAACCTTTTGTATTTTCCTTCTCTAGCACTCTGTCTTGAGGGTTCTTCTCACAAGGACCCGTTGTAACGCCATAATGACCTGTTGTGACGAGTTGCAACTCATTATGACGGGTTTAAATTGTGTTACAATAATGAAAGCCTATGTAAGGCTTTGTTTTACTTGCATCTTATGTCATTGTGCTTCTCTTAACTTGTACATGTTATTGGAGGTCTTTGTCATAATCAATTGTATCTGTTTTAACATGCAACTCATCAAAACTTAATTGTACAAAATTAATACTGATTTGTTTTGCAAATTGTCAAACAAAAAAAAATTTAATTTACATGTTTTGGATGCTACAATAGCCTTAATAAAACCAACGAAATTTCAAATTAAACGAATATTTAATTTCACATTTTATAAACTATAGTTCTCAATTAATATGACCCAACATTCAATGTAATATTTTTCTTTAAGAAGTAGGCTTCGCCTACTTGGTTTTCAAAGAAAATATGTACATTGTTTATTCTTCATGTCATGTTGTTTTTATCTGCAGAATATAAAATACAAGGGAGAAAACAGAAAAAGAAAATATATCTCTGGTCCTATGCTACGTCTTTATGTCTCCTATAAGAGTTGGCGATCAAAGAATTGATGTGAGCAATGATCTCCCTGGTGAGTTGGCACGCCGGACTCATTGTGCCTAGAAAATTCGCCGATTTCTTTCCTTCAAAATATTTCATACCGTGGCCATCACTCCTGAGTCTCACATAGTTGGATCCGAATCTGGTACCGCGCGGTACCGTTTTGCACGGATCGGACGTCCATAAATTAATGCGTTGTAAGCAACGAACAACCGTAATTTGATTCAAAGATGTCTGTAATTTTAAAGTTTATTTACACGAATCTTGACGCAATTAAATAGTCCAGATTCTCTGCACGTCATGTGAGCGCAGCACAACTCCACATAGCCGAGCTATCTCCCTGAACGCTAGCTCTTCGTGTAAGCCATATGGACAATGTAATAATTAATGAAATACTCAATCAAACATACTTTAAATTTGAGTTCAGATATATAAAAAAGGGAGAGAGATAGAAAAAAAAAAGTGGTTGTGCTTGATAAAACAATAAAACTTAAATTGAAGGTTCGATGAAGTTTTGTGATAATAGTGGATGCCCGACCACTTTATTGACCAGGTTATTGACTCGTTACATGCTCGCTGTTGATAGGAGAGCCAAATACACTGGTGTTGCGACTTGCGCGGGCAAATATTAACAGGGTCATTATTGTAAATGACACCTTCGTTTACAACAAAAAAAAACCTGCCTACGGGCTTTCACTCTCAAAAAAAAAAAAAAAACCTTTGTAGTTTATGTCCTCGCAATGATTCGTGACACGTTTATCAATCAGAATAAAACCGAAAATTTCGGTCCGTTCGTTATCACATTTTCCTTTTTTTCGTTTTATTCTAGAAAGAAAACGGAAAACGTGTTTGGTTAGGCAGCTAGGGTGCAAACGGGTCGGATATCCGTATTCGTTATTATTTTTCGGATACGAATACGAATTCGGATATACGAATACGAATCGGATGATAAACAGATACGGATACGAATCGGATAATAAACAGATATGAATGCAAATACAGATATAATTCGGATAATTAAATGGAATGAGTACATTATGAAAAATCGTTAATATATCATTATTCAATAATAAAATTATTTTAAATTATATTATAAAATAAATTTAATGAAATAATTAAAATGTTGCAATGAGTAGTGTCTTTATAATTTATTTTTCTAATATTATAAATAATTGAAATAATTAAATAATTAATTTACTTAGCTATAAAAAAAAGAAACATAAATACAATGAACTTGGACTGACATGTTTATCAGATATCCGAAAATCGGAAAGTTCGAATTCGAATAATTATCTGAATCCGTATCCATATCCGGTTCAAAATTCGAAACCGTATTCGTATTCGTATCCGATAAAAAAATTATCCGTATCCGAAATATCTGAATCTGAATATCCGATATCCGTTAAAATTCGGATCCGAATCTGAATAATCGAATAAATATCTGATTCGGTTGCACCCCTATAGGCAGCGCTCTTTCCAACCCTTTTATCTGTGGTGTAGGGCTGTCAATATATTATTTTACTCGTTTCTCTCTCATTTTTTATTAAAGAGCTTAATGTTTAGATTCTGCAAGAGTTCTAATTTAATGGTTTTTGGCGGATAGATTCTCAACCATTAGAATAAACTCCTATCAAAGTCGCGCTTTGAACTATTTTCCAATTATGAGTTTCAACACACACGCATACACAGCCGACGCCACAGAAGATCTCTTCAAGACTTTATTTGTTGCAAAAATCATGTTACATTCTCGAACTTGAGATTCTCCAGTTATCTCTACCCACCTCCAACCACTACACTATAATGTTCTTTGTGTTCATATTGTTATTTACCAATAGTTATTCTTGTCTATCACTGCTACTACTACATTAAAAACAAAATATTTACCAATACAATTAAGGATATGTGAGACAATTTTTCGTATACATTATTTTCTTCTGTTGTTGTGCACGGGTACGATTACTAGTTTACTCATATAGATAGAAAAAATGTCTAAATGTTACTTGATAACTGACTAATTATTCAAATGTCATTCAATAACGATAAATTATCTAAATGTCATTAAATCTAAATTAACTTGGCTAAATATCATTATCTCTATTTGAATAAAATTTAAAAATAAACAAATTCAAATAACCCAAAATATATCCAGCACTTTTAATTTTTTTTTTGTTTATTGCAGATCCTCTTGTTTCAATTAGAGTTTTCTTGTTATTTTTTAAATATTTTTTCACGCTGCGGCCCAAAAAAATGGATTTTTTTAAAACAATCCAAAAAATATTTAAAAAATAACAAAAAAGCTCTAAAAATCACTAAATTTGTTTCATATAATATTTTGATATGAAGAATTTATTGAGCAACTTAAATCTCAATTTATTAAGCTATATATATATATATATATATATATATAGAGAGAGAGAGAGATAGGCTAGGGTGCTCCATGGAGCACCAAACCCCTAATGCTCCAGAACGTATCTCCAATTTATAAATTTCAACGACCGATCCGAACCGTTGAACATGATCTACATATTAAAATCTACTCGGAGATTGAATTTTACATTTTTTTTAATTTGTTTGCTATTTTTTAGAGATGTGGGAAAATTGCAACTTTTGTTGGTGCATAAACCATTTGATTAGCAACTTTTCTACCTCTTTAAAAAATAGCAAAAAAGTTCAAAAAATATAAAATTCAATTTCCAAGTAGATTTCAATATGTATATCGTGCTCAACGGTTCGGATCGATCGTTGGGATTTCCAAATTGGAGATAATGGATGTGGAGCACGAGGGGTTTGGTGCTCCACGGAGCATCAAACCCCTAATGATCCACTTCGTATCTCTAATTTTAAAATTTCAACGACCGATCTGAACCATTGAACATGATCTACATATTGAAATCTACTTGGAGATTGAACTTTATATTTTTTTTTAATTTTTGTGCTATTTTTTAGAGAGGTAGAAAAAATGTAACTTTTGTTGGTTCAGAAACCGTTTGATTAGCAACTTTTCTACCTCTTTAAAAAAATAGCAAAAAATTTCAAAAAAAATGTAAAATTCAATCTCCAAGTAGATTTCAATATGTATATCATATTTAACGATTCGGATCGAACGTTGGGATTTTCAAATAGAAGATAATGGATGTGGAGCATGAGGAATTTGGTGCTCCATGAAGCACCCTAGCCCCTCTCTCTCTCTCTATATATATATATATATGCATATAAGGGAAGGAGTGTCATATGCATATTATTTTAGTTTTACTCTAATTATGATCATCATATATCATTGTTCAACATATTGGCTCCACATCATTTTCACGATGGAATGAATAGAAAATTTAGTGTGCGTCGATAAAAACCTATCCTTTGTTTCTTTTCCCCTTTTGTCCTTCTCTTTCCTCTCTGCATGAAACAAAACAAAAGAAGAAGAAAAAAAAAAAGGAACTCCCTTTCTCAGCTTGCTCCACCTCCCGTCGTCTGCATCGAAGCCTGAGCCCCTCACCCATGGCCTTCTACTCTAATCTCCTCTCTCTATACTTGCTTAGATCTGTGCTTGTATCCTTTGCCTCGCTTCCTCTCTCTTTGTGAGGGAGGCCTCGCATCAGGTCCATCTACACCGAGTCATTTCTTTGCAAGGTACTCTCTTAAATTTTGATTTAATGTTGCTTTTTAGGGTTTGATTTACTGTTGCTCTTTTGATTTCTTTTGCTAGTGTTTTTATACTCTTTAGTACTCTATAATAATTCTATTCAACAACATTAAAATTACTCTGTTATTGTTTATTATATCAAGGAAAACAAATGTCCTTATTAGATAATGTAGAGAATAGAGAGAGAAAGAGTAATTTGGAGAAAATAGAATTGTATTAGATTGATTCTCTTCAATGATTTACATAGACATATATAAAGTCTTTATTGTAATCAAATACACTAAACCTATATACTATTGTATTCTAGTAACTAACTAACAATTTTACTAACTAATCCTAATCGATTCTTGTTATATCACTAACAACTATCCTAATACACCCCCCTCAAACTCATCGTGTTATCTTGATTGAGAGGCTCGAAGGTTTGGTAAAAGCTTAAGGGGGCTGTGAATCAAATTCTGAAGCTTATTGCATTCATAAATGGCGATCTTGATTGAAGCACGATACTCGGCGTGTGGATTCTTCGTCAAAGAAGGCGGTGATGGTGGCGTTGCCATGGGGGGGGGGGTTGCATAGGTTCCTCAAGCTGGTCTTTTTTTTGTTCTTGTCTGAGAGAAAGAAGAGAATAGAAATTTATTCTTGTCTCAAAGGGATAGAGAGGGAATATGGTGAGAATAGGAATAGATTTGAGAACAGGGACTTTATTCTTGGAATAAAAGCTTTGTTTTTTATTATTAATTAAAATAGAAGGAGAAGAGAGACATAATTTTTGGAATAGGCGTCAATATAATTCCAGTATTTTGGCTCTGATACATGATAGAATAGAGAGAGAGAATAACTTACAGGAAAATTTGTTTAAATGCCATTCAATAACAGGCCAATTGTCAAAATGCCACTCGATAACAACAAATTGTCTAAATGCCATTAAATTTCAAATTAGTTTGCCAAAATACCATTATCTCTATTTTAATATAATTTAAAAATAAACAAAACAAAATATACCCAAACTACCTCTTTCTTCTTCTTCTTCTCATCTCCTTTCTATTTTTTTTACAACACAATCCCTGCCATTATCTCATCTCCTTCTTCTTCTCATTTAAGCTAGTCCCAGGTAAGCAAGGTGCTGAAGCAAATAGGATTGAGGAGCTAAGTGATACCGCAAAGGATGGAGTCTTGGTCAACACGCCTTTAAGCTGGGTCTGATCTTCTTTCACAGTGAATGGCTGTTTTTCCCAATCGAAATGAGTACGAGTCAAAAGCTTCTTGTTCAGGGACTAGGGGTGTAAACGAGCTGAGCACTAGCGAGCTAGGGCGAGCTCGAACTCGGCTCGTTTATTAACGAGCAGACTCGGCTCGTTACTATAAGTGGTCACGAGTTGAAACTCTCAACTCGTTAAGGCTCGTACTGGCTCGTTTGGCACGTTTGTAGCTTGTTTGCAAGGAAAAAATGACAAAATAATTAAAAAAACATAATAAAATTATAAAATCGTGAAAATTCTCTATGGTAAAGATCTATTTAGAGATGGTGGTAACCGATTCGACGATCCAGATTAACTCATTAAGGTCTCGATACTTACACGAGTCGAGCTTGTCATAGCTCGAGATCGGCTCATTTACTAACGAGCTGGCTCGACTCGACTCGTTAACACTCGAGCTGTTAACGAACGAGTTGTTTGCGAGCCGAACACAAGTAAGTCACGAGTCACAAATATTTTGTGCACCCCTAGAGACTGCCCTCTATTTGGAGATCAAAGCAATACCAGCATCAGTCACGAAGTGAATGAAGGATTTCTCGAATACTTATTGAAGCAGGAAGTATGTGTACCATATAAGAAAGAGCCAAAAAATAATCTAAAATCTTGGTGTTCTCAAATTATTGTTCTAAAATATATGTTAATTACTGAACTTGTGTGTGTATATTACTGAACTACGATCTTTAACATTCTAAGGCGCGGAGCGTACGACTGATTAATTTTTTATGAAATTCTTGGATTGTGTTGTAAAAAAATCAGAAAGGAGATGAGAAGAAGAAGAAAGAGTAGTTTGGGTATATTTTGTTTTGTTTATTTTTAAATTATATTAAAATAGAGATAATGGCATTTTGACAAACTAATTTGAAATTTAATGACAGTTAGACAATTTGTTGTTATCGAGTGATATTTTGACAA
Organism: Eleocharis quinqueflora; assembly: GCA_964058865.1. Taxonomy (NCBI): domain Eukaryota; kingdom Viridiplantae; phylum Streptophyta; class Magnoliopsida; order Poales; family Cyperaceae; genus Eleocharis; species Eleocharis quinqueflora. The sequence goes on along the minus strand of CAXKVX010000309.1, from coordinate 284,351 downwards.
TTGACTGTTATTGAATAACATTTAGACAAATTTCCCTAACTTATATTTGTATTAGATTGATTCTAATTAATGATTTACATAGACATATATATAGTCTTTATTGTAATAAAATACATTGAACTTAGACATTATTGTATGCTAGTAACTAATAATTTTACAAACTAATCCTAATCGATTATTGTTATATCACTAACAACTATTCTAATAGATACTCCTAAAAACTTCATTCTCAATTAATGAACCGCATCTCTTAGGAACCCTAAAAGGCTAAAAGGCTGGGTTGGAAATTTGGAATCTGTATTTTATATACTATGTACCACAGAATTCAGAAATTACATTCAGACCCAGAAAACTTTCACTCTATTGATCAATACTGTTCTCAATTAAGTTCAGACTGATACTACATAAACTGCACAGTTATTCCATGGACTTCCCATAGATATAGTACAACCTAGAGCGGAGCTGAACCCAATTTCCCTATTGATGAGAAAGATAATATGGATTCTCAAGGGGGCTGTGAATTTTGCATGGTTGCCCTTGCAATCATTTCATTCTTTTAAGCACCGACTAAATAAAGATATTGGTCACAAGAACAATGAGATGAACTGTTAAAACTTAAAATAAAATAAAAGCAAGAGCATCAGAAGTAATCTATAGGCCTTACAAATGAAAGCCATCTGCTCATCTCTGAGCCAATATTGCACCGATGCCCATGGAAACATAGTAAATCAATTTCTGTTTGCCACATAAGGCCTTACAAATGTTCTTCTCCACCAGACCTCAAATGCCCTTTGTAAGTTGGGGCAGCTATCTCCAACCCGTAAAAAATTATCCAGCCATGCCAACAAAATATTTCTTTGCTCCTCTAAAGGCAGTGTCAAAATAGTCCTCCCTATCCCTTCTTCCACTACTTTTCTATCAAAATTTCTACACCCATGTTGTAACCAGTTGTAATCATCCATTAATGGCTTCAACCAAACATTCAACAAAGCATGTTTTGTCTCCTTGGAAGGAAGGATCTCTCCTTTCCCTATCCCAATAAATAATCTTGCTGTAATGCGGCTCACCACATGGCGGTATGTGACTGGTAGTGCGGTATGTAGCTGAGCCAGCTCATTTTGATCAGCCCAGATCACCACGAAATCATCTGCAGAATTTCGGTCACACAAAATCTCAACCAACCAGAGGACGTTATCGGACTCTAGAGTAATTTTTTTGCAAACTACATCTCTATTTTCTAATGAACTTTCAGCAAAATCGGGCCCAGAAGCTTGTTTGAATGAATCCGAAAGAATTTCTAAACAGATCCGACAAGAGGCATAGAGGGTCTCAGCACAAATGTCCACTGACCCACTAATCCAGAGATTGTTCTCCTTGAGAAGCTTGAGAACTAGTGCTTTCATATCACAGCGTGCACGCTCGTCAGTGCTTTTTAACACCATGTCCATAATGTGGCTTAGGGTTTCAGTGGGCGGGGTTGTGGTGTCAGATGAGACAACCCTTCTTAGTAAAGGACTTGCTCGGTAAATATTATTGTCATTGTTATTACAGTTACTGCTGTCAGTGGTTGAGTTGCCGTAGCTACCATTAACTTGGAGAGCTTTTATAGAAGAAAGTACATTTTCTTCCTCTTCCTCACTGACCCATGGTACTGCTTCTAGATAGTCTAGACATGATATGATGCATGCTTCGAAACCCAATGATTCAGCCACCTAAACAAACAAACACACCAAAAAAATGAAACAAGAAGAAGCACCAATTAAAATAATCAAAGACGAAGTTCCTTCTGCAGCATGGAATTCGGGATCATACCAACTTTTACAAAAATTATTAAGGTTGCTAGCAGTAGGTACCAGCAACTATGTACCATCATGCTCAAATGGATATAATACTTTATTGGGCCAGAGAAGTTTGGTAAGGTACAACCTAATACGGTAATACCTGGTGCTGTGGTTACAGTTCAAGTAGAATAATAGAAATTGTATTATTATATACTACATCAATAATAAAATGTTTTGACCCTCTCTTTGAAATGAGATTTTACTCTTCAATATATTGAAACCGACCTTTAAAATTCGCAGAACTCGTGGCACGCTCTGTTTAACAAGCCGATTTTTCACCTCCTTAATATACATCAAGCCAGTTGTTTCCACATAGATCTCAACATCATCACAATCAGAGAGTTCTATACAGGTCACCCTAGAATCCGACCCCAATTTCTCTCGAAAGAAACTGCTATTCTCAGAAAGGATCTCTTTGTGCACACTAATACTCACAACAATTCCTTCTTTACCATACAAAACAAGCTTCAAGTCGCTAGTTTCAGGCCGGCCAAACCCAACTGATATTTTTCGCTGTTGTGTTTCTGGGCTTGGATCGGGTGCAGTTGCTGGTTCTGGAGTTTGCTCCACAGGTTCGATTTGGGTTTCAATTGGTGGCATTTCAGGAGGTACAGAAGGGGGTTTTGGGGAAGTTCGTTTCTTGTGCTTGTTATGGTGATGATTAGAGTTTTTAAGGGTTTTTTGAAGTGCAGCCGGAGAGGGACAGCACCAAAATCCTTCTGGGGTCACTGCAATCGGTACATTTCGGATCCGGGTATGACCCGATTCAAGCTTTCTTACCTTAAAATCAGACATTTTGTTGGGGTCTTAAAGCATCAATTGTTGAGCTGAAAGCTTTTGATCCTCAACTGAGAGTATTAACAAACCTGAAAAGAGAGAAATCGACAATTTGTTTAATGATTCCAGCTTTCTAACTGAAACTACAATGTCACTAGCCACAATAGATACCTACAGTAAGTTAGTTCAAAACTTTAAGAGAATCACAGATCAAGAGAAATAATTAAATAAACCCATAAAAGATGCGATTTTACTGTAAGAAGAAGCTCATCACTATAAGAAAAAGAATGCTATAAGAAGCTCACCAGTTAGGCAGTTACTCGCGATGTCTCACGCTTATTAAAATTGATTCCCTTTAACATTAAAGAGAAAAGAGACCTTCAACAAGGGAAGAAGCAACTAAAAAATCACCGAATGTGGGAGGAGTTTTTCTCGCCAAACGACAATGTCGCCTCCTTGTTCTATAGACATCATTTCCTCCTCTCTCCTCTCTCCTCTCTCCTCTCTCTCTCTTCCTCCAACTCTCTCCCCCGTGTCTTTGTCAGAGTGTGTGTGGGTCTATGTACTAATAAACAAAGAGAGAGATGGGTTGGAGTATCGAAAGGATTACAATGATCACTTTTTATCGTTTGTTATGACTCGGCTGAACTGATTCTCTCTGGTTTTCGACATGAACCTGGTTCCCTGAACCAACATATCAATTTAAGAACTCTGCAAGTCTGCATGAATCAGGTCTAGTCGTCTAGAGTCTAGACCAGAGTCAACTAGTCAAGGGCCAAAATTTCATGCTTTTTTTTTAACTTTTACAGTTTACTGTTATGATTAGCAGTCAAAGGTTTCATAAGAGCTTAATATTAGCTTTATTGCTCTATTATTAGAATTTGGAAGAAAGAAACTATTAAATCACAAAAAAAATTACATATGAGGGAACGAAAATCTACTCCTCTTTTGGTAGCAGAGTAGGATGTCTGACCTGACAGATTTTATGTGTTTGTTAAGTTATAATTCAAATTTCGCTTTGAAATTTTGAAATATGTCTAATGTTTTAACATTTCTTTTAATCAAGTAAATATAATCATATGTTAAGTAATCGTTTATGAATGTGATAAAATATCTATGATCATTTGGGGACTGTAATTATTTTTTAACAACGCAAGTCATCGAGCTGTAAATATTTGAGTCTACTTACACCGCATCGAGTCTGATTTGCGGTCAGAAAAATGTGCATCTCAAATTTGGCCTATCTTCAACTTATGTCTTAATTAGTTTTATCATGAGTTTGCGTCAAAATCAGTTTTGAATCGCTCATTTCTCCGATCGGAAATCAGATTCGACGAGATGAAAATGAAAGTAGACTCGCATATCTACAACTCGATGGTTTGCGACGATAAAAAACTAATTACAATACTAATGAGTGTAGCTGAAGTTGTTACAAAAAATTACCTAAATATAATCTAACTCATGGATTAAATCATTAATTTTTTTATTAATAAAAAAATGAAAAAGCAAAGAAAAGATTCTTTTGGCTTTATTTTGATTAAACATCTCGTTACACTGGCCTTTTCAATTTTTTGAACTTTTCAAATACGACTTTTATCTATTTATAATTAATTAATTTAATTTCAATTATTAAAAAAATCGGAAATAGTTGCACCGATGTAGCAGAGAAAAGTAACAAGCTGTGGAGAAACTTCTCTGAAGCCGAAGAATAAACAATAATTAGAACTTTAGAGCCCGTTCAGATAAATCCCGTGCACGAAAATGGAAATAGGATTTGAGCTTATATGATACTATACAGGTGGGAAAAAGAAAATCAAGTCAGACCAAACGGATAAGCTCCGAACGGGCTCTTATTGATCTGAGAGGCCCAATTTGTTTTCCTTTTCCCATTATCTGATTGGGACTACAATACTTTAATTAAAGAAATTTTATTTTTTGATGAAGTAGACTTGGTCTACCTCGGAAATTTTCATTAAGAAAGAGGAAAAAATTATTACAATGTACAATGATTATTTATTTAGGTGTTTAGTCTTGTTCAAGGGCTAGCTCTTGAACCCTGAAAATTCATCCTGACTATTCTCAACCCCCTATCCCTACCCTCTCTATCCTAAGTTAGCGAGCCAGTTGAGAGAGTCGTTGAGGATGTCCGCCTCGAGTAATTCTCTTGGCCATCTAACGGTCGAGAAGATACGGCGATTTCGCTCCTTCCAGATTCCCCATATGGTTGCAAAGAGAGTTGAGTTCCAAGTTGATAGTGCTTCAGAAGAGAGGCCCAGTTGGTTACGTAGCCAGAAAGATTGGATAGTGTCTTCCGGGTTCATCCTTGCCTGTGGGGTTAGGTAGCGCCAAATTCGGGATGTCACCGGGCATGTTAGGAATAAGTGTGTAGATGTTTCTAGTACATTTGTCCGGCACAAAGTGCAGCTCTCTTGTGTAGTAATCCCCATTTGCTGGAGTTTGTCCATCGTTAGTAGTTTGTCTTTAAGTAATGTCCAAACAAAAAATTGAACTTTGAGTGGCGCTTTTGTTTTCCATATGTGACTTGCTACCTCGGAGATAATCCTTGGGTGGACGATAAATTGATAGGCTGATTTTGCCGAGAATATTCTAGTCGGTGTTCCTGTCCATTGTAGGTTTCCATCCGGATCTTCGTTCGTGGTTGAACGTAGGATTGGTAGGAGGGCTAAGATATCTCTGAGGAAGAAAGATGGGAATGTTGTTGTATTATCCATAGTCTCACCAAGTGTGGGGAGGCAATAATTCTTATGCACAAATACTGTGAATATTGAGTCTCGAGTTTCGTATAACTGCCATAGCCACTTAAGGAGAAGGGTGACATTGAAGCTTTTGGTGTCTAGAATTCCTAATCCTCCATGCTTTTTAGGGAGGCATACCGTTGCCCAATTTACCAGATTTCCACCGTGTGAAGGCGTGTCATTTCCTTTCCAAAAGAATCTCCTTTTGATTTTTTCCAGATCAGCTGTCAACCATCGTGGTAGTTGGAAGGCTTGCATGTAATGTAGTGGTATGGAGCTCATTACGGAGTTGATTAGGACGAGCCTTCCCCCTTTAGAGAGGTAGCTACCTTTCCAAGACTGAAGTTTCCTCTGAACTATTGCAATCAATGGTAGGAAAGAGGCTTTTGTTGGCCTGGAGATGGAGAGTGGCAGTCCCAAATATTTAATTGGGAAATTTGTTTTTGCGCATCCTAATATGTTTTGAACTGTTGGTTGTAGGTCGTTCGGGATGTGTAGAGGTACGAATACGCTTTTAGAAGGATTCAGGGTAAGTCCTGAAATTTTGGCGTATTGTGTTAGAATCCCCATTATTCCTAGAAGATTGGCCGGGTGGGCTTCCGATAGTATTATTGTGTCATCTGCGAATTGGTATGTCGTTAGGCCTATGGCAGGCATATTGAAGAATTTGTGGCTTTCCATTATGAATAGGGTTTGCAGGGTATCTGCTGCCAAGATGAATAGTAGAGGAGAAAGTAGATCTCCTTGCCTTAGGCCTCTTTGGTGGAAGAAGCTTGGTCCGGTAGTTCCATTTACGCGGACAAATGAGGAAGAAGAGATGAGTAAATTTTTTATCCATGATACCCATAGGGGTGGAAACCCTTTAGCCACTAGTAGATCTAACATGTAGTCCCATGATACAGTATCGAAAGCTTTCCTGAAATCGATCTTCAGTAAAATTGACGGAATTCGTAGGAAATTCCTGAGTGTGAGTGATTCCCTCGTCACCAGAAAGGTGTCCATTATGCTTCTTCCTTTAATAAATGCAGTTTGGTGTTTGGAGATCAGATGTGGGAGGACATTTTGAAGCATGTTCGCCAAGATCTTAGATATAATTTTTATAATTATAGTGATGACACTAATGGGGCGAAAGTCTTCTATTGCAACTGCTCCCTCTGACTTGGGAATGACCGTTATGCAAGCTTGGTTCAATCTCCATAAGTCTAGCTTATTTTGATGGAAGGCTCGTACTAGTTGCCCCATTGTTTGCCCCACAATTTCCCAGTAGTGTTGAAAGAATTCCGACGGGAATCCATCCGGTCCCGATGCTTTTCCTTTTGCCAATGAGAAAACACATTGTTTGATTTCCTCCTCCAAGAACGAGGCATCCAATTGCTCCAGATTATTGTTCCGGATGAGGTGCATTAGATGTGGATCCATTTTTTGCACCTCAGCTCTGGTTCCCATAATATCCTTCAAGTTTTTGGAGAGAGCCAGAACTATAGTGTTGTTGTCTGTGATAGACGTTCCTTCGACCTCCAAATTTTGGATTTGGTTGTTCTTGAATCGTGAGGATGCCACCGTGTGAAAATAACGTGTGTTATTGTCTCCAAGTTTCAGCCATGTAATCGAGGTACGTGGTTGCCATTTGTATTCCGCAATTAGAGATAGGTCATATGCGTGCGCTCTAAGTTGCAAGCGAAAGGAGAACTCTTGGGGTTGAAGCACCCTGTGTTCTTCTACCTTGTCCAGTGAACGAATAATTTCCTTAGTCCATGTGAGAAGTGTGGTGGCCTTTCCGAATTTCTCTTTTGCCCATACTTGAAGAGCTATTTGTGTGGCTCTTATTCGTCTTAGATAGTCCACCGCAAGTATTTGGCTAGGGTTTGGAATATTCCACGCCTGCTTTACTATTTCAACCGAGTCTTTGTAGTTAAGCCAGAATCTTTCGAATTTGAAAGATTTGGATTTGTTCCTTGTAAGCTTCTGAATGTTGAGTTTTAAAGGTGCACGGTCTGAGACTGGCGTTGCAATGTCCACTAATGTTGATTTTCGGGGGCAAGAGCTATCCATATTCCAATGATCCGAAAGAAATACTCTGTCGAGTTTAGAGAGCGTGGGTGTTGGGCGTTTGTTTGAGTATGTGAAAGACCTTGTTTGTAAATTAACTTCATCCAGAGATAGTTCGTCAAGGCAATGATTAAATTCTAGAGCTAGATTAAGGTTGAAGGAGTTTCCCGTTATGTCCGTCGGTGATCGGTACAAGTTAAAGTCCCCGACTAATATCCATGAGAGGTCGTTTAGATTCCTAATTTGTCGTAGTTCATTTAGAAAGTCCAATTTCAACGGATCTGAATTTGGTCCGTACACATTTGTTATCATGATTTTTTCCTTTCCCTGGAGAATTACGGAAATTGAAAAATTGTGCGTATATGTAGTGCATAACTTATAGTTATCCGTCCAAGAAATAAGAAGTCCTCCCTTGGAGTTATTTGCTTCCTTAAAGTGGAATGAATTGAAGAAATGAGGGCAAACCCTCCTAAATCTAAAGAAATCTAGCTCGTTCCATTTTGTTTCCTGAAGGCATAAGATATTACATTTGTTTTCCCTTACAATGTTTTTTACTACAACACACTTTCGTGGCTCCCTAAGGCCGCGAACGTTCCAAGAAAATAGAGATATCATCAATGACATATTCAGTAATTTAATCCAAAAGAGTAGTCCTAAACCAAAAAATTCTACTCCTAATACAAGAAAATTTGCTAGTCCTTCCTTGTCACTGCACCTCCTCCAGGAGGTCCTCATCACTGTGAGTCTCATATTCACCCTGATCCTGTCCTGCATTGTGTAGTGTCACCTCGGCCTCTTCATCAATTTCCATGCCGACACTGTCAGGGATGATTTCCTGTCCCTCCTCAGCCAAAGTCATGTCATCCATTGCCTCATCTAGAGTCGCAAAGGCTCTTGCCAAGTCAAAGGTGGTGTCTTCCCTCTGCTGAGTCCTGTCTAACCCTTCATTTCTTGCTGGTGAGTCAACATGAAAAGCATTAAGCTGAATTAGTGTAGAAAGATTATGAATATCTGAATCTTTGAGAGGATGTGCCAGTAACGAGTGTGCTTCTATGCATTTCAGGATTTCCGTGTTCTTAATTTTTTCCGATCGAGTAATAACTCGCGAGGTTTTGCTGGGTTTTTTTGCAGGTGTGAGAATCATACCTGCATAGTGTGTCGGCTGTTTTGGGGTGCTGCTGCTTCTGCGAGTTGGTCCTTTGGTAGCAAGTTTGATTTTCATCTTCTTCTTGGTACTGCTGCCGCTCCCTGCCAGGCTGGTTTCCACCGCCATTTCCGATCCTGCTGCCACTATTTGCTTTGCTGACTGTGCGGGAATATACGCTGGAGGTGCCAGCTCTGCTTCCGTGAGTCGTGTGGGGTTAAGAGGTGGTTCTGCTGGTCGGTTGAGGAGTTGGAGGTCTACCGAGAGTATTGAAGGTGGCTCACGGCGTTGAGGTGCAGGATCATGAGGTGTGAGTGCAGCAGTGGGCGAATTGGCAATTGACAAGCTGGGGCGGGAAGGTTCTGTGAAGGTTGTGTGTTTTGAAAGTTATCTTTTTTATAACGAATTTATGAATTGTTTATGATTTTAAATGTTATTATACATTTATGTTCCTTGAGATTGATATGTTATATCTTTAGAAGCGTTCAAGAAGATGCTCATGGTCTTGAACCATAGAACTCTTTAGATGAAAACATATAATCCTAAATATGTTCACAATCGTGGTAATTAAAGGAAACATTATTTACCATGAAGGTTGTCATGCCAATTGAAAGTAAATTGTAGTTCTATAAATGTTGATAAGTGATTATCATTCAATGACATGAGTATATAAAATTGTGATTCTTTATATACTGAACATGACCTAACTAGATGGCGCATTATATGGATTAGTTTTGTGTCATTAATGTTTCCAATGTGTCTTTGAATCTTATATATTAGACATGTAAGTTTTTCACATGAGAAGTATATAATGTGATTACTATTAAAGTCCATTCAAATGATTGGAATAATATAGTAATTCGTTATGTACAACTTGTGCGGGAGAAATTTATATGTCAATATTATTATTGTCCCTCAATTATTTGAGTTATGATATTACTGGGCCCCTTGGTAAAGTGAAATTATATTGCATGCAATATAACTGATGTATTTATACTTATAATTCACTTGAGAGACCAAGAAAATAATATAATGTAAAAATGACACGATCATATTTTGCATATTATTTAAAATATCATGAGACAAGGATAGACACAAATTAAGTGGATCAAGCACGTAACGACTATGTCGTTTGGGAGACTATAATGTAGTGATAGAACCTCTTATAGTCCATAATATAAAGTATTTTATATTATATCCCAAGATGACGTAGATCCTCTGTAAGGTCACACCAATTGAACAGAAACAACGAGTATTTTACATTTTGAATGATGTATTTAATCTCATAATGTATGAGTTAAAATGCATGTGATAAAATGTTAAAGTAATATGTCATGTAAAATGACATGCTTAGATCATAAAATAAATTTATGAGAATATATGTGAATATTATTTTGTATAATGTTTGAGAGCATTATAAGAATAATAAATTAATTCATATTAGAATAATATAGTAATATTATTTACTCATAAATTAAAGCCTTGCAAAATATGATTAGAGAATAACAAGAGAGTAATCATAGCCATTTGTGTAAATAATTAACACAAGTGTTGCCCTAGGACTTGGCTATATAAAGGGGAATGTTTGAGATGAAAAAATGACTTTTTCTCTCTCTTCCCACAATGGGATGAATAGTAACCGTGAATAGTAACCCTTTTTTCTCCTCTCTTGTATGTAGAAAGAAAAAAAAACTCCATTGTTCTTCTTTCTCTTCTCTTGCAAGGTTTAGCCACCAAATGAAATAGCTTGTTCATTGAAGATTGAAGATCTAGGTGGTTGGATCTAAGCTCTAACCTCTACATCCATCTATCTAAGGATGCTTTTGGTTGTTGTTTAGGTTCAAGGTGAACCAAGAGACAAGGGTGCTTCCATGGCCGATGAAGGAAGACGACGGTTTCCAAGAGACCTAGAAGAGGAATCGACTCCTCTCTACGAAGAGATTTGACAATCTCTTTAGGTATAATCTTTTATCCACTCTTGTGCAAGAAATAAATGTTTTATTTTCTGTTTTGTTGATGCACAAGAGGTGTTCGATGAAATGTCATAGTATAATCTTGCTTGCAATTGTTATATAAATAATATCATTTGTGTATTGAGTTAAATAGAGGCAAAAAAATTTAATTTTCGTTCTCTTGATCTTACACATGAAATCCCAACAGTGGTACCAGAGCTTAGGCTTATTTTATAGCAATTAGACTATTTAATTAGTGCTAAATTAAATGCACAAGTGTTTAGTTACTTATCTCTCAAGTTTTTGTTCATAAATTTGTCCCTTTTGGGTTTTTAAGACATTTAATCACTTTGGTAATTTTTGAATCACGATTTTTGTGAATCTAAAAAATTCCTACATTAGTTTATGATGTGTGGATAAAGATTCTAAAATAAAATGAGGAGTTTAAACCGTTTTATTAAGGTAAACAAAAATAAGAAAAATGGGTACAGTGCTGGATTTTCTGTGTCCAGTTTTCTGTTTTGTTGAGATTCAAAATATCATATCTCAAATTTGGATGAATGGATTCGTGCATGCTATCTATCATTAGAAAGATGATGAAGTCTTGTTTCTAGAAAACTATATTTTGTAATACAAAAGTATTACGAATTTTATGTAAAGTTACAAACTACAGAGGTGACAACAATCTGTTTTCCAGATCTGGAATCCTGGATTAAAATATATTTTTCTCACAAATGGTTAACTATTTTCTAGATATCTTTGTATATATAGAAAGGTACTTAAATCTAGTTTTCAGAAATGTATGGCTTGAATTTTAATTCGAAATACAAATTTTTTGACATAGAAAACACTGACTGGTGCGCAGCAGGTTGAAACTGGAAACATTTTCTGAAATTTCATTTTTGTGAAATTTATTGTTGCACAATGATTTGTTTTGTAAAAAAAAAATATTGTGTTAGAACTCATCCAAGTATGATTGAAAGTGATAGAATTAAAATTTTAAAATTTTAATTAACAATAATGATGATTAAGAACAAACAAGTCAATTTATGTTTTCTAAAAGTCATTAGAGAATATTGGAGATTCTTAAATGAATCATATAGAATAACATTTAAATGATAAATGTTTGTTTTATTGAATAATTGACTTTCTAAAAGGGCAATCAAGCATGACTTGTTTTGTTATTAGGTCATAAGTGAGTAAGAGTTGTGTGAGGCACTTCTCTTTGCTCGCCATGTGGAAATAACTTAGAAGTCATAGGGAATGACATTTAATTGATAAATGTTTATTCTATTGAGATTATTTTTGTGATTTAAAATAATTTAGATGTAATAATAACTTGAGAGATATGGACATAACTAAACAAGATTGAATAGTGCAGTGAGATTATACTTGTATACTAACCCTGTTTTGCAGGAGGATTGTGGGTTTGTATGGCTCAAGATTTCCAATGCCTTGTGTGTTGTAATGAATGATGTGTATGAATGTGTGTAATTGCGGCCTAAGGTGCCATTATTAATTAATTGTAATAATTAAATTATGGCAATGATGTTAGGTTGTCATTCATGTATTAATTCATTCTTGGCTTGCATACCACATAGGATTTTAAATTAGGGTTATTTTAGATGTACTTTTCATTTTGCTTTAGAATAGCTTCAAAAGTAAATTGAAAATTGGGTGGGTTTTAGTAGCTTAGATGTGTTCCTTCTGAAGATGATTGATGAAACTACAAGAATGCAAGCGGGAGCCATACAACCCACGCAGCTTATTTATTTTATGAATATGTTAGATAATTTGTATTGTTAGGCTAAGTATTGTTTGGATGAATACATGCCCTACCAAAATTATCAGTCATATTTTCACTATGTCCATGAAAAATGTAAGAGTATCTTTCCTTCTCATTTTATCCACTTTAAGTTAGTAGTCGGAGATAAACATGAGTGTGACTCTTATTACTAGAAATCGTGGAACTTGCATGGATTAGTTATTAAGCCAAAAATGAGTGGAGTTGTGTGAGGCACATCTTTTGCTCATTATGTGGAAATAACTCATTCATTCTTGTTGTCCAATAAAATGAGTTTTCTTAACAAATCACCAAGATCTAGGCTTGGGTTTTGGGAAAGAGAGTTTTATTAAGAAGTTGAATTATTCTTTCTTAATGAAAACGACAAGAGTCATAAGGTTAAGTTTTACTTAAAAGTTTATGATTGGTAAATGATTACCTACCTTGACAAATATTTGGATGAGGTCTATTTATTTGAAAGGGGTCTTGTGTGACTAACAAAACAGACAAACTTTAAATATTTTGTTAGTACAAATTCTTATTCATGAACAACGATATACCCTTAATGAATTTTATAGCTGTCTATATCTCCTAATTTGTTTTCTATGGTTATAAAATACCCCTTTGCTAATAACATAAAAAAAGGACAAATGAGAAATATGTCTTAACTATCGTGTCAAAAAGCAAGATGATTGCTAAGAACAAAGACAATATAAAGAGCAAGACAAGTAAGATGCATCTCTTATTCAATGGCAAAGGATGGAGGAGCTCAAGAGAGCACCTCCAAGAGAAGTAAGGAGAAGGACTCTCCAAACTCTAACATAGAGCGCTTCTATTGCCACGAGAAGGGACATTTCAAAATGAATTGCCCCAAGTACAAGAATGACTTGGATAGAGACAAAGATTGAAAGCAAGCATCCCAATGCATACTTGTTATTGAACTAAATTTAAATTTAGTACGATGATCCAAGATTTGGTAATGATACTGAATCCTGTGCTCACTTAGTTTATAATGTGAATGCACTGAGGGATAAAAGATCACTCTCAAAATGAGAGGTTGTGTTGAAAGTTGGTAATAGTGCAAGTATATATGTGATTATACTCGGCACCCTCAACTTACAATTGTCTAGTGGTTTGTATTTAAATTTAAAGGATGTTTATCATGTTTATACAAATGCTATCATTTCTAATAAATGATACTTTGTTTAGTTAAGGATAAACATATGTTGAATGTCAATAACAAGATACTCAAGATATCACATACCAATAAAACACTTTTTATGGCACTATGTCCTGGCCATATAAACGAGCAACACATTTTATCCACTTTAAACTAGTAATTGAGAATAAACATGAGTGTGATCTTAATTGCTAGAAATTGTGAAAATTGCATGAATTCGTTGTTAGGCCAAAAATGAGTGGGAGTTGTGTGAGGCACATCTCTTTGCTCATTATGTGGAAATGACTCATCCATGCTTGTTAACTACCAATCATGACTTTGTTATTAAGCCATGAATTAGTGAGAGTTGTGTGAGGCACAACTTTCTACTCATTATGTGGAAATGACTTGTTCATGTCTGTTAACTACTCAACATGAATTCGTTGTTAGGCCATAAATAAGCAAGAGTTGTGTGAGTCACATCTCTTTGCTCATTATATGGGAATAGTTTATTCATGCTTGTAATCAATAATGTGAATCTTGTTTAACAGGAAAGATGATCAAATCATCGTTAAATGGTAAAGACAAACAACTTATTGGAACTCATAAAATGATGTATGTGGTTCTATGAATAAGAGTGCAAGAGTTGATTATAGGTACTTCATTATCTTAATAAATAATTATAGTCAATATGACTATGTGTATCTTATGAAGAATAAGAATGGATTCTTTAGAAAATTCAAAGAATACAAGAATGAAATAGAAAATCAACTTGACAAAAGAATTAAAGTCCTACGAATTGATCGTGGAGGCAAATACTTGAGTAATGAGTTTAGTACATACTTGAAAGAGTGTGGTATCATACCACAACTCACTCCACCCAGAACACCGCAGTGAAATGGTGTTTCTGAGAGAATGAATCGAACATTGATTGATATGGTTCGTTCAAAGATGTACCAAACAGAGCTATCTTTGTATTTTTGGGGTCACGCACTCCAAACATCAGCTCACACACTAAATATTGTTCCATCAAAATCCATTGAGAAAACTCCACATTAGTTTTGGATGAGCAAACCATCCAACATATACTTTTCTCAAAGTTTTGGATTGTGAGTCATACGTCAAGCGTATGATGTCAACTAAAATCCAAAATAGATAAATGCTTCTTCAGGAGAGATCCAAAATAAAAAGGTTACAACTTTTTGGCACAAGTTAACGAATATTGTATTTGTTAAGAGTGGTGCAGTATTCTTAGAGAAGAAAATTTCTCAAAATAATAAAAAGCAATGTCAATAGGATAACACTTGAGAAAACTCAAGATGATCCGCAAGTGATCATGAGATGAATGATAGCATTCAAGATGGTCATGAAATGTCATATAAAGTTTCTTTGATCAGTGGGAGTACAAACAGTCACGCTTCACAAAAGTTTGTTGAAGAGACTTATACCTCTCACCAAGTGTTCGTTCAACTCGACCCGAGCAAGAACCAAATTCACAATAAATTGTGAAAGAAGTTGAGGAGGCTCAATAAGAGTTGCAAGAACATAGTAAGCTTAGAAAGGTCAACAAGGGAAAGAAGAAGACCTGATTTTTATATGGGTCTTCATGAAGTCTTGGTAATGGATACCGAAGATCCCTCGACCTATGAAGAAGCAATGGAAAGAAAATACGGCAGACAACTATAATTCGAAATAAAATTCATGTATTGCAATCAAGTGTAGAACTTGATAGATCTTCCTTAAGGAAATAAACTCATTAATAACAAATGAGTTGTTAAAAGGGAGATGGACATGAATAGTAACATGAAAAACAAGGCAAGACTTGTAGTGAAAGGTTTTAGTCGAATTTAAGAGATTGACTATGACGAAACCTTTTTCACAAGTTTTCATGTTCAAATCTATTCGGATTATGCTAGGTATTGATGCATTTTAGGATTATGAAATCTGTCAATTGGATTTCAAAATAACTTTCCTAAATGGTAAGATAGATGAGGATGTGTACATGTTACAACATCAAGATTTTGATGATCCAAAGAACAACAACAAAGTATGCATGCTTCAAAGAGTCATTTATGGCTTGAAGCAAACATTGAGGATGTGGAACAAGCGCTTTGATGAAGAGGTTAAAACTCATGGATTCATTCAAAGCAAGGAAAAACCTTGAGTATACAAGAAGGTTAGTGGGAGTCATATGTAGCTCTAGATCTTGCATGTCGATGACATATTGTTAATGAAGAATGAAGTATCTTTGATGGAGCAAACAAAGAGCTCATTGAAAATAATGTTTTTTCAATGAAAGACATGAATGAGGCTCAATATGTCTTAGAGATAGTCCTCACAAGCTCATTGGCCTAAGTCAAAAAGTTTAAATTGACAAAATCTTGGAAAGATTTCGTATGGGAAATTTCAAGAAGGAAAATGTGTCAATAAAAGTGTTGTGCAATTTAGCAAGTTACAATTTGTCACAACACACAAAGACATAAAATGCATGAAGAATGTTTCCTATGAATCAGTCATAGATTGAATCATGTATGTTATGGCTTGCAGACTGGATGTCGGGTATGCTCTAAGAATGACAAGTCATCATTAGACTTCATCTACTCCTAATTATTGGACTGCAGACAAGAATATTCTTAGGTACCTAAAAAGGACCAAGAATAAGTTTCTTGTCTCTGGTGGTCAAAGAGAGCTCATTGTAGAAGACTATACTGATGCTAGTTTTATAACTGATCCATATGATCAATCTGAATACGTCCTTCTTCTGAATGGTGGTGAAGTAAGTTAGCATAGTTGGAAGTAATCAACTATGACAAACTCAATCACCTCAGCGGAAGTCATGGCGGCCGCAGAGGCAAGCAAAGAAGAATGTATAAAGAAGTATCCTAAGAAACTTAGTGCTGTCTTGTCCTGTGAAGGATCCTTGGAGTTGTTTTGCTACAATAGTGCATCTATTATGCAAATCAAGGAGCCAATATCACATCATAAGACAAAGTACATGATAGAGAGTACTTCGTGACTCGAGACTTTATAGACAAAGAAAAATTATATTAATATGGGTAGACACAAACAACAACATAGCTGATTCCTTGAAAACGCTTTTATCGTAAGCCAAGAACGAAATTCATTTCGAGTCAATGATTCTACAAGATCATGGAGAATGACTTGAAAACTAAATTGAAAGGGTTCTCTCTTTTCAGAGTTTATGCATATAAGAAACTTTAAAAACAAGTGGGAGACTGAAGGTTGTGTGTTTTGAAAGTTATCTTTTTTATAACGAATTTATGAATTATTTATGATTTTAAATGTTATTATACATTTATGTTCCTTGAGATTGATATGTTATATCTTTAGAAGCGTTCAAGAAGATGCTCATGGTCTTGAACCATAGAACTCTTTAGATGAAAACATATAATCCTAAATATGTTCACAATCGTGGTAATTAAAGGGAACATTATTTACCATGAAGGTTGTCATGTCAATTGAAAGTACATTGTAGTTCTATAAATGTTGATAAGTGATTATCATTCAATGACATGAGTATATAAAATGGTGATTCTTTATATACTGAATATGACCTAACTAGATGGAGCATTATATGGATTAGTTTTGTGTCATTAATGTTTCCAATGTGTCTTTGAATCTTATATATTAGACATGTAAGTTTTTCACATGAGAAGTATATAATGTGATTACTATTAAAGTCCATTCAAATGATTGGAATAATATAGTAATTCGTTATGTACAACTTGTGCGGGAGAAATTTATATGTCAATATTATTATTGTCCCTCAATATTTGAGTTATGATATTACTGGGCCCCTTGGTAAAGTGAAATTATATTGCATGCAATATAACTGATGTAGTTATACTTATAATTCACTTGAGAGACCAAGAAAATAATATAATGCAAAAATGACACGATCCTATTTTGCATATTATTTAAAATATCATGAGACAAGGATAGACACGAATTAAGTGGATCAAGCACGTAACGACTATGTCGTTTGGGAGACTATAATGTAGTGATAAAACCTCTTATAGTCCATAATATAAAGTATTTTATATTATATCCCAAGATGACGTAGATCCTCTGTAAGGTCACACCAACTGAACAGAAACAACAAGTATTTTACATTTTTAATGATGTATTTAATCTCATAATGTATGAGTTAAAATGCATGTGATAAAATGTTAAAGTAATATGTCATGTAAAATGACATGCTTAGATCATAAAATAAATTTATGAGAATATATGTGAATATTATTTTGTATAATGTTTGAGAGCATTATAAGAATAATAAATTAATTCATATTAGAATAATATAGTAATATTATTTACTCATAAATTAAATCTTTGCAAAATATGATTAGAGAATAACAAGAGAGTAATCATAGCCATTTGTGTAAATAATTAACACAAGTGTTGCCCTAGGGCTTGGCTATATAAAGGGGAATGTTTGAGATGAAAAAATGACTTTTCTCTCTCTCTTCCCACAATGGGATGAATAGTAACCGTGAATAGTAACCCCTTTTTCTCCTCTTTTGTGTGTAGAAAGAAAAAAAAAACTCCATTGTTCTTCTTTCTCTTCTCTTGCAAGGTTTAGCCACCAAATGAAATAACTTGTTCATTGAAGATTGAAGATCTAGGTGGTTGGATCTAAGCTCTAACCTCTACATCCATCTATCTAAGGATGCTTTAGGTTGTTGTTTAGGTTCAAGGTGAACCAAGAGACAAGGGTGCTTCCATGGCCGAAGAAGGAAGACGACGGTTTCCAAGAGACCTAGAAGAGGAATCGACTTCTCTCTACGAAGAGATTTGACAATCTCTTTAGGTATAATCTTTTATCCACTCTTGTGCAAGAAATAAATGTTTTATTTTCTGTTTTGTTGATGCACAAGAGGTGTTCGATGAAATGTCATAGTATAATCTTGCTTGCAATTGTTATATAAATAAGATCATTTGTGTATTGAGTTAAATAGAGGCAAAAAAATTTAATTTTCGTCCTCTTGAACTTACACATGAAATCCCAACATTCTGTAGGTGGTGTAATGGTGTTGGGGTTATTAGAGTGGGGTGAGAGATTTGGGCTGAGTTCGGGCTGGACTGAGAGATCAAGCACGTGGGCCACAGGTGGTCTTGCTATTGGAGCAGTGGTAGAGAAGAATTTGGGGGCCGAA
Organism: Eleocharis quinqueflora; assembly: GCA_964058865.1. Lineage (NCBI taxonomy): Eukaryota > Viridiplantae > Streptophyta > Magnoliopsida > Poales > Cyperaceae > Eleocharis > Eleocharis quinqueflora. The sequence continues at coordinate 265,713 of CAXKVX010000309.1, read as the reverse complement.
AAAGATTTGGGCTTTGGGGAGATTGGTTTTGGGTTGATTCCAGCCATGGGCTTTGGGTTAATTCCAAACAGATTTGGGTTGGCCGTCTGAATTGCGGCCTGGAGTAGTTTGGGGCCCGAACTTGCCTTGGGCTTATGAGGGGAGATAATCATGGGCTCCTTTCCTTGTCTTCTACTTATTTCTTGTTTTTGTCCTACAGGCCGATCTTGTACTAGTTCGCAGTTCTTTTCTGCAGGTTGGGTCTGCTCTGTTGTCCTCTTTTGCCAAACCACCTTTTGTTTCCTAGCGCCAGTATTTTCCGGAAAAGCTGAAAAAGATGGTTCTGCTGATCTGGCAATTTTCCTTGTACCAATTTGCACCATCGCCAGATGCTCTCTAGTTTTTCCTGCACTGGATCTATCCAGCGCCTGTTGCTGCTGCGAGCCACCATCTTTCTGCATGATGCCATGCTTGCCACCTTCTTCCGATCTTTGCTTCTCCTGTCGCAGTCTGTTGTAGAAATGCTTCACGAATTCCGCCGGAGCCGCTGCGAGTAGCTCCTTGAGAACACGTGTGCTGCAAGGCCACTCAAACGCCTCATCCGGCAGCAAGTCCAGGGGATCCTCGCCATGTACCCATGATTCTGAGTTGGCCTCATTCATGCGACGTTCCATGTTTTTGAATACCCTCTCATCTAGCGTTGTGTCGGGTGGCACCGTGAAGGTAAACGGTTCCTCCACCCAACCCGTGACCTCCAAGTGTACCCTTGACCTCAGGCCATTGACGACTAGGAAGATATTATCTGGTATTAGACCAAGGTCGTGCGTGGCAATGACAATGTCGCCGTAATACGAAATAGTCATTCAATAATTCAAATTACATCAAAATTTGTGTGTGTGAATATCGATGTAATATAAATCATTGATCAGGTGAAGCGAAGAAGTTAAAAAAAAAGAAGTTTAGGTACTTTCGTGTGGTAAGGAAATGAAGGGAACAACATATGGGTCTTCCTCTCTGGCATGGCACAACTATGTGGAAACTAAAATGATAAGAAATTATTGGATTCCGTTGTCAGTAATAATGTAGGTTTTTCAGCACCTGTGGATCCACTATAGTTAAGGAATAGACAAGTGTCTATTTCTGAGTTGTACAATTGCACATAGATCTAATGCAATTTAGAAATTGTGTCAAATTCTAAACAATTTTCTGTACTAGCATTTTAATCAACTTGACAGTTAGAACATTAATGCTAGCATTTTAAATCTTAAAAGGACATTACATGGATTGAATTCAACATTTAGCACCTTAATCAATGTTAATTAGTATTTGTTGTTTCCCTAGCTTATCATATTCTTTTTAAGTGTGCATCAAGGATGCATAAACTTCGCAAGCAATGCAAGAGGTTGGTGCAAAATTTAAAAAGCTCGTCCCTGATCTTTTTAATTACTCATAAATGTTGGAACGGGGGGGGGGGGGGGGGGGGCTTAATTTGAAGCAATTTTAAAAATATCGAGGTCTAAATTGCAATTGCAATCAATTTGAACAATTTAAACACAAGCAATTTCTAAACTAAATTAATAATGAAATAAAAAAGAAGAGTTTAGAAAGTGCAAACAAAGCAATCCAAGAGACACAAGGATTTTAACGGAGTTCGGATATTGACGATCCTAGTCTCTGGGACTTCCGACCCCCCGACAAGGTAACAAGGTCGAGCCGATTCACTAGACAACACAAGTGAATACAACTTTGGAATTGGAGCTCTCTTACACACATCAGTGGAGCACCAGCCCTAACGGGTGTCGAACTTGGTCTCGCTTACACACTGATGGAGAACCGAGCCAACGAAAAACAAAGAAACAAAAGATACAATCGAATAGATGATAAGATAATAAACACTCAACACAATCTCTCAATGAATTTAGAATAATTAAGATTAATGAGATTGAGTCTTTGAGCTAAGATTTGGCTATTTGTTTCAAGCTCAACAATGGTGGAACTAAGAGTTTTGCAATGTGGAATCTTTTAGAAAGGGGGTGAAAGATTCCTTTTATAGAGAGCTTGAAACACCTTTTGTTTGACTGAAATCTGTTAAAACGTTACACAACGTTCCAAACCGTTATACGACGCTACATAGCGTTATACAACGGTTGGAATCGTTACACAACGATTTGTTTCAGAATTTGACCATCGGAGCTCAGAATATGACCGTTGGTTTGTCAGAAATTCAACCGTTGGATTCTTACAACGTTATACAACGGTTTACATCGTTATATAACGTTGTTGCAAACTTCTCTGGCATTTCTAGCTTTGTCTACAACGTTGTGTAACTAATGGTATATCGTTATATAACGGTTCAAATCGTTATATAATGTTTTGTCCAATTTTGTATTTTTGGCTGGTTTTTTAAACTCAATCTCATTGATTCAAAATTATTTTAAGCTCAAATAAGATCAACCTAGCATCTAAATATCTAGATATCTTCATGCTTGATTGCCTTGAGCTTCAAGCGACCATAATTTTTGACTCGTAACTCCGATTTTGACATTCTTCGTGGCGTTGGAAAGCTCACGACGAGATCTAGCTAACTCGTTTCGAAGTCCATCGGAGGTCGTTTGATGCCTCAAAATTTCTCTTGAAGATTTCCTGTAAAAGTTCTCAAAAGACAAAGCTTTGTAAAATTCAAGAGTTGGTTTGGCAAATCGACAAATTAGAGACATTGCTTGGTACAACAATAAATATTTAATGTTAACTCAAGACCATTTATTTTTATCACGCAAAATTGTGACAAATGACTATATGAATTAATTCACCGTCATTTCCTCTCTTATTTATTTTGAAATATTAAAAAGAACTTGTTCAATGGTGTTGATAATAGAAGAAATATGCAAGATTTTTAAAATATGAAGTTTCGTAGGAGTCGTCTTGATTTATTTATCGATTGGTTTTTCTAAGTATTACTATATTATACCTCTATTACTTTGTTAATATACATACTCATTATTTATTATTTGTTATATTATCATTATTTACATCGATATTTTTCATTACTTGAATTCAATTTCATTTCTAACCTATCCAAATTGTTTGGGACTAAAGACTTTGTTGTTGTTGTTGTTGTTGTTGTTGTTGTTGTTGCTGCTGCTGTAAAACATATTTATTATTATGGTATTCAATATTTTGACCCAAATTTATGTTCTTATATGTTATTTGTGTCTACTTCTGATCAAAATTTTGAATCTGCTATTGTGTTCCAGTGACCTGCCAATCACTATTTTGGTTCAATTGTATATTTGTTAATGAGTGGACAGCTTATATTTTCATTTGAAAATGCTTGCTTGTCTAGTGACCCTAGTCAATATTAATTGAATTCGAGTTTTCTATTATTTTGAGGAAAAGTAAGATTATTATTTAATTTTTGAACCGTCAGATCGAGATGAATGTACAAATTTGATTGAGGGGGCAATTTTTTATCTAATCTCAACCGTTGGATACCATGAACGTCGAAGATTACGAAAAATAGATTCATGTTTTTTTAATAATAGCTGATCTCAATCCGTACTAATTGGTCTGTATATAATATACGGAGATGCCAGCGAGTCCGTAAAATAATAGACCACGCAAATTAGGATATGCGAGATTTTGGCTCCACGTACTTTGTTCTTTGAAAATAAAAAGGCTCTTATCTGATTTTAGATCTGAACATTACTGCACAAGCTCTTAATTAACGAAAAAAACACAAGTCCATTCATCTCTGTTGTCTTAATTTATAAATTTGACACGGAAACACATTAGTTGTGATGTAGATCAATTTCAAAGGATCAAAATTTTCATTTGAGATTGATTTAATCGATTAATTTAGTTAAACTCCCTAGTTTTCTTTTTATGAACATAAAAGTATCTTTCCTCTAATAATGATAGTCACGTGCTTCCAAAATGAATTTTAGAAGTGTTACTTTCAATCACAACAATTATCATCACTAGAGATTTGACAAAATTCGTATGAGTTCGATCTTATTTGGGAAATTCGTGGTCGCGACTCGATCCAATTCGATCGGAGGGCAAATTCATGCCGACCCGTCCAAAAAAATCGGGGGTCAAAGACGGGTTGCGGCCAATTTTTTTTGGAAAAAACCCGTGTTAAATCCTGCCCGAAATTGGACCGACCCGGATCGACCTGATCCGTCAACCCGTCCCAAACCCGTTGAAACCCGCCCAAACTTGCACAAACCCATGCAAAATCCGTCCCAACCCGGTAATATCCCGGGTATGATCCGGAAATAACCCATTAAATTAAAAAAACTCAAAAAGTTCAAAAAAAACCATCCAACCCATCAACCTAACCCGGACCGACCCACCTCGAACCCGCCTCAAACTCGTCGGTCTGCCAATCCATGGGCCTAAAAGGGATTGCAACCGGCCTACAAAATTTGAACTCGTGGAAACCCGATCCGACCAACCCGTTGGACCAAGCGGGTTTGGCTTGACCCAGACCATTGTCAAATCACTAACCACCACCACCTAGTGTCGGATTCATGTACAAACATGTCAGAAATCGAATCAGCTGTCGCGTAATATGTGTAGCATAGCAGCTGTAGGTCTTCAGATCTTCTTTAGTTGCATCAAGATTCGATATATATTTAAAACTCTCCACTGACTTTCATTGCTGGCGGTCCATCTGAACTTGACGGTCAATCCGGACAGTCCTTTGCGTGTAGCGTGGTATTGCTCTATAGCAAATCCGGACCCGATATGTCTAGGCAAGTGCCTAGGCCTGATCGACAAAACATATCAGATGATATTGTAATTTATATTTCTTCGTTCAAAAAATAAGTGGCAAAATGCAAGTGCAAGTGGCTAGGCAAGTGTCTGAACTTAATTAAAATTTGAAGAATAATATCTAGTGCTCGCATTCGTTTTATATACGAATGGAGAGCGGAGAGTGTACTTTTCATTTCCTTTGGTTATTGATCAAGAAGAGAACTTAAATACCAATGAAAAATAGTCATGTAACTTTGAAAAGATATTTGATAGGTTTTTATTTATTATTGTTCATAAAGATCCGCAGTTGTAAGAAACTAAATGAAAGTTTAAAATAAGTAGCTTCATGCAGAGTCTCACATTTTCATCAAACAAACGCCAACGAACATGAATAAGTACATAATATTTTTATGTCAACTAAACTAGAAGCAAAATTACAAACCTAAAAAAAAATCATTACTATCAAAATAAATTATTATTATTATTATTATTATTATTATTAGGGAGCTGCTAACAGTCCCCCCTTAACTGTCCCCCTTACACGTCCCCCACTACAAGACAAAAGTTTTCTTAATAACAACCTTCTAACTAACTACCATTAGCAGAGCTAATTTTCATTCTTGAGAATAGAAAGCGCTGCGCGTCCACGTCTTTATATAAATCATACGAAATTTCAATAGTTGTGTGTCCAAGTCTTTATATTACATAAAACTGCGTATTTTAATTAAATTTTGCTACAATTTTACTGTAATTTTACTGTAATTTGTTGTAACTTTGCTGCAACTTGCTGTAATTTGCTACATTTTGCTGCAATTTGCTATATTTTTTCTTCAATTTCGCTGTAATTTGCAGCAAATTAACACTTTGCGCGTCCAAGTCTTTATATAAGTCATACAAAGTCTTAGTAGTCGCGTGTTCAAGTCTTTATATCACATAAAAACTATGTATTTGTATTCAAATTTGCTGCAATTTGGTTGTAATTTTTTACAACAGTTTTAAATATAAAGACATGCCTTTTATAATATAAAGACTTGATTGTTACAATATAGAGACTTACTTGTACTAATATAAAGACTTGAAGTTTCCAATTTTGCAGCAATTTTGTTGCATTTATAAATAAAAAGACTTGCCCGTTGTAATATATAGACTTGGTTGTCACAATACAAAGACTTGTTTGTTCTAATATAAAGTCTTGAATGTTTCAATTTTACAGCAGTTTTGTTGTATTTATAAATATAAGAACTTGTCTGTTGTAATATAAAGACTTAGTTTTCATAATATACATACTCGTTTGTTCTAATATAAAGACTTGCATATTCCAACTTGGAGTAGTTTTGCTGCATTTTATATATAAAGATTTGTCTATTGTAATATAAAGACTTGATTGTCACAATATAGAGACTTGTTTGTTTTAATATAAAGACATGCAAAATCACACCAATACCAATTATAGGAAGAAATAGAAAGTAAAAGCAAATAATTGAGTTCGTCATAATGAGAGTAAGAACACTTGCGAAACCACACTAAAGTGCATTCACTGTAAGAATGGTAAGCTGAGCTCTTCCTGATATTCAACTTACTAGCATTGGTCCTTCGTGTACCAAAGAATGAAACTAGCTTACTGGCCAGACTATAATTAAACTATAATAACCAGACTAGAAGTAAATAGAATAAAGAGAGGATCTACTCAAAGAAGAACCACGCCTTTGCAGCTCTGTATGAGCCTTATGCTTTCTGGAGGAGTAAGACCAAGCAGAAAAAGAGAGACAAAAATATACTTCTATCATTTTCAGGATTATAAGTCCTGCCATAGCTTCAGCATCTTGTAGAAAGCCTTGCTTAACTGGTTGTATCGATCCCTTCGAATTTGACTCGGGGAATATTTATTGGATGCATTTCATGAGCAGTGAAAACGGTCTGAAGTAAGTACCAAGTGTTGGGATTTCATGTGTAAGTTCAAGAGAACGAAAATTAAATTTTTTTGCCTCTATTTAACTCAATACACAAATGATCTTATTTATATAACAATTCCAAGCAAGATTATACTATGACATTTCATCAAACACCTCTTGTGCATCAACAAAACAGAAAATAAAACATTTATTTCTTGCACAAGAGTGGAAAAAAGATTATACCTAAAGATATTGTCAAATCTCTTCGTAGAGAGGAGTCGATTCCTCTTCTAGGTCTCTTGGAAACCGTCGTCTTCCTTCTTCGGCCATGGAAGCACCCTTGTCTCTTGGTTCACCTTGAACCTAAACAACAACCTAAAGCATCCTTAAATAGATGGATGTAGAGGTTAGAGCTTAGATCCAACCACCTAGATCTTCAATCTTCAATGAACAAGCTATTTCATTTGGTGGCTAAACCTTGCAAGAGAAGAGAAAGAAGAACAATGGAGTTTTTTTTTCTTTCTACACACAAGAGAGGAGAAAAAGGGTTACTATTCATCCCATTGTGGAAAGAGAGAGAAAAAGTCATTTTTTCATCTCAAACATTCCCCTTTATATAGCCAAGCCCTAGGGCAACACTTGTGTTAATTATTTACACAAATGGCTATGATTACTCTCTTGTTATTCCCTAATCATATTTGCAAGGATTTAATTTATGAGTAAATAATATTACTATATTATTCTAATATGAATTAATTTATTATTCTTATAATGCTCTCAAACATTATACAAAATAATATTCACATATATTCTCATAAATTTATTTTATGATCTAAGCATGTCATTTTACATGACATATTACTTTAACATTTTATCACATGCATTTTAACTCATACATCATGAGATTAAATACATCATTCAAAATGTAAAATACTTGTTGTTTCTGTTCAGTTGGTGTGACCTTACAGAGGATCTACGTCATCTTGGGATATAATATAAAATACTTTATATTATGGACTATAAGAGGTTCTATCACTACATTATAGTCTCCCAAACGACATAGTCGTTACGTGCTTGATCCACTTAATTTGTGTCTATCCTTGTCTCATGATATTTTAAATAATATGCAAAATAGGATCGTGTCATTTTTGCATTATATTATTTTCTTAGTCTCTCAAGTGAATTATAAGTATAACTACATCAGTTATATTGCATGCAATATAATTTCACTTTACCAAGGGGCCCAGTAATATCATAACTCAAATAATTGAGGGACAATAATAATATTGACATATAAATTTGTCCCGCACAAGTTGTACATAACGAATTACTATATTATTCCAATCATTTGAATGGACTTTAATAGTAATCACATTATATACTTCTCATGTGAAAAACTTACATGTCTCATATATAAGATTCAAAGACACATTGAAAACATTAATGACACAAAACTAATCCATATAATGCTCCATCTAGTTAGGTCATGTTCAGTATATAAAGAATCACCATTTTATATACTCATGTCATTGAATGATAATCACTTATCAACATTTATAGAACTACAATGTACTTTCAATTGACATGACAACCTTCATGGTAAATAATGTTCCCTTTAATTACCACGATTGTGAACATATTTAGGATTATATGTTTTCATCTAAAGAGTTCTATGGTTCAAGACCATGAGCATCTTCTTGAACGCTTCTAAAGATATAACATATCAATCTCAAGGAACATAAATGTATAATAACATTTAAAATCATAAACAATTCATAAATTCGTTATAAAAAAGATAACTTTCAAAACACACAACCTTCACCAAGGACTAGCCTCCTGGAATCCTTTTTTTAAGAATTTGATTTGACAGTCAAAACTACTACTCCTTTCAGAGAAAGATTTTCAACTGGCCTGGGCACAAAAAGTAGAGTAAAGGCCGAAGAGGAGCAGGGCCGGAGGCAGGAAGAAAAGCTGGTAAGTTATTAGAAGCAGTGTGCCACATCATGCGATTTGGCCAGCCCTGATACTTTTACATCTTGCTTTGCTTGGACAACTCGATTTTTTTTTCCAAAAAGGAAGTTGTAAAGCGAAAACCTATCGCATCTTCTATAAGAAAGTTCAGTGCTGTCGAAAAACCTTCGGAACTTGTTTTTCACTTTAGCAGGTACAAAGTAGAAGGTTGTAAACTCAGACCCTCACTCGAACTAGCAATGGGATCAGAATCAAGCACGTAAATGGCAGACTCAGTCCGTCTTTCCATTTTCATCGATAGCGTTGAGCATCAATCAGCGATGTCGGGTACAAGAAGAACGGGGTCTAGATCCGATTTGGCCGCAATTTCTTTGAACTTTCATGAAGCTCGAATCAACAGCTCGATTGATCGAATTAGCTCCTATGAAACCACCATTAATGGAGGAACTTAAGAAACTTTTCAAGTGTTGTTGTAGGCTTATTTGTTCAGACAAGGGTTCCGTGTAGAGGGAGAAATTGAGAGACTAATGAAACAGGAGATTTTGGCAATACACACAACCGCGAGAAAGAACAATGGAGGAACCTAAGTTATCAAAATAAATTTGAGTTGCGCTCAGATCGAATTAGAAGGAGGAGGCTTTCGTCAATGTCGACTGGATTGAATTGGGATATATTTGGAAAATTTTGAATCGGAGATATCGATAGTTAAATTGAAAAGAATCGTACAATTTGTTGTCGCGTAGTGGGGGACGGGAGAGGGAGACGGGAGAGAGGAAGACGTTATATTTACTCTTATTATTATTATTATTAGTATTATTAGTATTATTATGCCTTTCGGATCCGTAAATTATTTCCGAGCTTAATTTCCCTCTGCCATCGCCACCACCATAACAACTAATTATCTCGATCGGAGTAGTAAAAAATAAACATTGATAATAACAAAAATTAATAACATTGGATAATAATACAGTATAAATAACAACATGTCAACAGTAATAAAAGAAGGGAGCTAATACACAGATACCATATTTGATACCGACTATTGATACCGATGTTAATATGCACATTATTTGAATTATTATATATGTTATTTTTGTACTGAAATAGTCATGCATGTTATTTTTTGTACTGAAATAGTTATACATGTTATTTGAATAATTATTATGCATATTATTTTGTTAACGTACATAATAATTTTTTCAGTATAAAAATAACATGCATAATAACTCAAATAATGTGTATAGTAACTCAACTAAATGTGCATAATAACATCGATATCGATAGTCGGTGTCAAATGTGGTATCTACGGAACATTATCCATAAAAGAATATTATTTTTCACATGAAGATTTTGTTTCTACAAATTTATTTGACAACACGATAATTGATAACGAACTCAGATTCCTATCAAAATTTAAAAATAGAACTATAACTATCTTTCTTTTCAATTTAAATAAGTCTTGAATCAAATTTAGTACAATTTACAATTTGATTACTTATGCACCAAGTAATTTGAAAATTTTACATTCTGTCCTATCACCAGTAAATCAATAAAGAAGTTTTAAATTGCACGAAATTAGGTAAACAACATATAAATCCTATAAAATTATATCTTTTACTTCTTCAGTTTGATGATATGCCAGTTGTGACGGTTGTCAAATGAATATGATCCTGAATACATCTCTTTCTTAATATATCGTATGAATTACAAAATCAAGTTGATGCTATCCAGTCTCATTCCCACAGATGATTTAAAAAAATTGGGGATTTTTTTTCTGAATTAACCACATCTAAATAAAAAAAAAACGAAAACATCAACCTAACATGTCATGAACACATGATGTTTATCAAACATGAACAGCAAAAAGTTGCTTATTTACAAAGCTTTAGAATTGCAAGCTGGAGCATTTACATCAAGCAGATTTAGTGATTCTTCTCATCCTTTGGAATTTCTTTCTTGGCAGCCTGAGAGTTTAATTCTTTGGGTGCTGATTTCTCCACTGATCTGTAAACATGCCCAAAAAAAAGGAGACGGAAATAATTTGTCAATAAATAAATGATAACACACTCACAATAAATAAAGTAAGTTACTATTCATGAAGTTTTCCCCCAGTAATCTAATTTTCAAAGTTGGGAACCAGTTTAGGAAACATCTCCAACTAGCTTTTTTCTTCTTCGAGGAAATAAACAACTCGAACTGTTGTTATATAATATACAACAGAAAAAGAAACTGAGCTCGGGTACCACGAATATGCACTGCACTGAAACTCAGCACTTTATTCTTATATCACCTTTTAAGGTTCCAATGGAGATCCGAGTCATGACTCATGAAGTCAATGTTTTGTAGGAAACCAGATAATAATTTTATATGTTTTCTTTACTAATTGGAGTGGGAAAATAGACTAATAATGAACAGTCATAACTGAAAATAGTTCAGAAGTGCAAGATAACATACTCCCAAGTCTCCAATTATCAAATCATGACTTTATGAATCACCCATAAATGGTTTCAACATATCAAACCATGAACCAACAAAAAGGTTAATCTACTGTGTGAGAAGTGAGAACCATAGATCCATATTGTTACTGTTTGGATGTAATATCAAAGAAATCCATATTGAACCGTTGTACTGATTCGATCATACATTCCAACAAGATGAATGGAACTTGGACAGGTTAATTGAATCCAAGTTACATGTCGAAGTCTACATAGCCAACCCCAAACAATCAATGAATAGTTTACATTAAACAAGTTGAATATAACAATATTGGAGCATGATTGTGCAGCTATTCATTTGCAACATACATTTAGGGGTGTAAACGGATCATATACGAACGGATAATGACCTTATCGTATCTATATAGATAATCTCGGATACGAATACGTTTGTCAGATATCAAATACGGATCGAATATCAAACGAACAGGAATACAAATAATAATATAATTCAGATAATTAAAAAAATAGATTTAAAGATGCAACAAAAAAATCATTATGTTGTCTTATTATACAATTATAATGTTCATGAGGTTACTCCTTCGACTTTGTAAGTCTATTATTAAACCTTGCATTTTAAGCATTGAGCCTATCAGCCTAATATATCAATCAAATTCGATATAACAATATTAAACAGAACAAATATATGGTACATATTTTTGTACTCGTCTCTTCTATTCTTTAATAGATATTTTTGTACTTATTTATCAATATTGGACATAGTGTTGTGTGAGTTATCTTCTTTCTTATGATACTCAGAGCGATTAAGCTACATCTACATGTTGAAAAAATTATAATAGTTTAAAAGATTTGTTGAGAGCATCTAACCTAGGGGTCTAAACGGATCGTATATGGACATATAATTATCTTATTGTATCCTTATCTGTTATAATTTTTCGGATACAAATACAAATACGAATAGTCTCGGATACGAAAATGAATTTGAATAAAATTGATATTTTTCAGATCCGAATAAAATCAGATAGTATCCGATCCGTTTACACCCCTGCATACATTTCAACATGGTAAGCGCCAGAATTAATTCTCACTACAGGCACTACATTTTATATCCATGTACTAGACCTAACCTAACCATACCGGACCATGAATAAAGCCTCACACTTACATCCCACTAGACTTTACAAACTTAAATAAGAAATTATGAGAAACCATTTTTTCAAAACTGAGAAGTCCAAAATAGTTAAATGAATTCTTCATGTTAGGCGTGACTAGTGAGTAGGCATGAACAGTAGGCTATCATTTCCACAATTGAAAGACTCGCAGTTAAAAAAAAAAAAAAATCATAAAATGACCCCCACACAAAAACCCAAAATAAGCTCAGAAAATTTTTGGTGTATACAACAACTCAAACCAGCATTTGTGCATTACTCATCTTTATATAGTTTCTATTCTGATCAAGGTCCTCATCTATTAATCTCTTTAAATTCCTAGAAACAACTGAAAAAAAAAATAAAAAAACAGCTAATTCTCCATGATATCACCTCATCCCTCAGATGCCAAACTATGATTATGATTCCATTCCCAATTGAGGTTACCCGAGCTGGTTTTACCCTCTCCCATGTCAACAAGAGAAATGGGCTCAAAATCAGATAAATAAAGAAGAGATATTACTTGGCGGCGGATGTGGATTCCTCCTCAAGCCATTGTCGGATGTGGCGGAGGTTACGCCGGAAAATGGTGGCCGATTGCTTCACATCGCCTCTTAGGAGTATCACCGCCGCCGTGACGCCAGCTACCGTCAGGATAAAGTTCGTGAGCGCCATTGGAGTTGTTTGCTTCGTTTCTAGTTCAATCGGTTGTTCTTCCCAACCGATTCTTCCCAAAACCCTAGAAAAGAATAGGATGTTGAAGGTTTCTTAGCTGACACCGTAAAATTTTCATTGAGGATGAAACGAACAATTTCTAAGGCGGTTGCGATCCTAAATAAATTCCCTTTTTTTTTCTGATTCTCAGACATTTTGCATCAGTGTTTTTTTCAGTTTATGACCGAATTACGAGGCGTAAGTAAAAAAGACGATCTTAATAGTAATATAAGTTTTAAAATTAAATATTACACTAAAAAATAATAAATGATCTTAATAGTAATATAAGTTTTAAAATCAAATATTACACTAAAAAATAATAATAAATAATAATATTGATACTAATTATTAATACGAATAAAATTAATAAAAAAGATTTTATTATAAATAATAGTGATGATTATAATAATAATGATAATATTAACAAAACTATTAATAAATAATAATAATTAGTGGTTTAATGAATAATAATAATAATAATAATAAAAGTTTAATGAATAAAATTAGTACAAATTTTTTTAATATCATTAATAATGATGATAATATTAATAAATTTATTATCATACTATAAAACAAATTTCAGTATCATTAATCGAATATATACAAGTATGATATTTATCTCAATCTTTACGAGAAATACAAATGGTGTAGTAGTAGAGACATTAGATTAGAGGCTTGAGTCTAAGTTTTGATATATTTGTTCTAGTCTTCCCTTCCAAACCCATATCTCCTCAAAATATTTCAATAGCGTTTCTAACCTAATTTTTTCTCAAATCTGTCTCTTCTTTTCCATATCTCTTCTTCTTCTCCTTCTTGCTTTTCCCACTACAAGTGAAGCTTCTCACCTTTCATTGCTCTTTCTCGCTTCATTCGGCGTTCATCTCCTTTTCTTCTTCTTCTTCTTCTTCATATCAAGGTTAATTTTCTTTTTTCTATTTTTTTTTAAATCCGGCCATACAAGAAAAATGTGAACAAATTTGTGATTATTAGTGATTACCATTGATTATTATTGATTATTAGAGATTATTATTGATTAGTAGTGATTATGATTGATTATTAGTGATTATTGATTGCATGAAAATTTGTTAAAATTTTGATAAACGACCAAAAAAATTGAAAGAAAGCATACAAAAGAAATATAACGTACCTTGATAATCTTCATTAATTAGCAGATACTTTCTGATAAAAAAAATAGCAGGTACTGTGTAGCAGTTCAGTACTGCTGGAACCGTTTCTACTCATAGAATTAATTTAAGAAAACACTGGACCGAATCACAAATTTACTAACAAAAGTTCTACATCATCATACCAGAAATCTTTCTAATGCAGGGGACCACATCACGAATAATCAGACAAAGAGTTCATATTATTACAAAAAATGTTCTTAATTTGTCACACTTTGTTTTTGTATGAAATAAACAAATGAAAAGATTTCTCATCCCTTATGAAGAAGGAACAAGTTTCATATCTCTTCTTTTATAGCAGTAGCCACCTGATCATAAGTTTCATCACTTAGGCAAGATATTTCTTTTTCTCTCTTTTCTGAATTTTGGGATAATTTCTGCGATTGTTTGTATACGAATTTTCTACGGAGCTTTTATTGTAAATAGTTAGCTATGTAATTATTGTATCAAAATCATGAATTATAATTATAATTGTATATATCAATTATGAAGATGAAAAGTCAAGTAAGAGCCTTACATAAAAAAAGGAAGAAATCAAATAGAAGTTTTCTTTAGAAAAATGCATACATAGCACAAAAAATACATACATACCCGGATACACCGACTTACGATGGAAGCTATTCTTCTACCGCGCAGCACCGACGGACGGTCCAGATTTTCTACGCTGTAAGCTACGGACGGCTCAGATTTGCTTCAGGGAGAGTTTGATATTATAAAGTTTTGTTTGCACGAATCTCGATGCAAATCAAAGACTGAAATTTACTGCACAGTACGCACGGTGTTTTTGTTGCGCGGTATAAGATCTCGTTCCGACTTATGATGTGTAGTTGACTAGTTTCCCAAACCATGTATTTCTAATTTGCTATTGAGACAGTTCAATCATGGCCCAAAGCCTCAAACCGTTGTTCTTTTTTTATAATTTTGGGCCTAAAGCCTCAAACCATAGCCTTTTTAAAGCCTGCTATTGGTGGATTCTAGGTTTTAAATACGCACAAAGCCTCCGACACACTGAACTAATATGGGCCTCTAATAAAGGCCTAAAAGTAGAGTTCAAAGAGCAAAATATGGAGGGAAAAGAAATATTATCACACAAAATATTAATAAGCTTAATTCTTGCAATTTTATCAACTTAACTAGTAGGTAGTTAGTGGGGCTCTATCACTATTTTCCAATCTCCCAAAATTTCCGGGTTGTTATGTGAAACCATGATTTTGAACTACCATTGTATATTTGTATCGGCGGTGCTAGGTTTTCTGTGGCACCAACTTGATACACAAATTGTACATACTGTACCAAAAAGTTTGAATCACGTTTAAGAGGACATTTATATATTGTTTTATTTTTTTTCTCGAGGGAGTAAGTAAATAGCTTACTGCAATATCATGAAATGAAAAAAAAAAATCAAAGTATCGCCTGGTGAAATGATAAGAATGGAATCACAACCAAAGTATATATGTTCTGTAGAGGCATTTTACCAATAACAGGTACTTATGTTTGTCAATCGAATCCATATATTATCGAGAGATAAACTCATTTGAAATTCAAAACTTCAATTAAAAAAACATTTCTAAATATTTTTCTAAAAAAATTGGAATATTTTTATAGTTTTGAATTTATAACTTGATTGAGAACCTTTTAAATTGAAAATATAGTATATCTGTGGCTGATAGTTAAAAAAATTGGTTAGCTGTTGTTGATATTGATCCCATTCGCTACTTCAATAGTGAATTTGTTATGCTAAATTAATTTTCATGAAAAAATAGAAAAAAAATTGGAATATATATCTCATTCCTGGTAATATATTATTTTCCATTTTCTTCTCTTTCCCACACCAAATTAACTGATTTATTATTTGTGAAAACTAAAAAGTGTGGATGATCTCGTTTTCTCCTCGAATTAAGATAAAGTGCCACAAAAGATCATGATCATGTATTCATGTTGTCATAATTGTGGCCATGGATAACGTTATAACAGAACGCATGTTCTACCTACCGTTGGGATAAAAATATATAATTTGATTTCTTCAGTATATCACAATCAGCATCATTTTGTTAACAGAAATCAAATGCATAACCTACGCAATTATAAAATGGGAGCTTGATAGACATAAGTTTTATTGACACGCAATCGATACGTGCGTCAGCGTGCATTGTTATACATGTTAAATGTATTGCATGTTATTCGAGTTCGATTGTATGTTATTTTGTACTGAAAAATAATTATGCATGTTAAGCGTTTTGTTATGCACATTATATGTAACAAAACGATTAACATGCATAACAAAGCGCTTAACATACATAATTATTTTTCAGTACAAAATAGCATGCAACTAAACATGAATAACATATATAACAACGCGACACACTTTGTTGCACATATTGATTGTGTATAATTGAGATGATTCTTCCTCATTTTAATCAAAATGAAATAATCATGACGTGGATGATCCGACTTCTTCCAACGGCATTGATGATTTATCTTTAATTTTTAATAGTTGTTTTAGATTCTCTTTTAAAAGACACTTTCCATCTTGTTTGATCTGTCAAAATTTATATATTTGACTATCTAATAATATTTAACTTTATTTTAAAAATTAAAAGACTCACGATTGTTTGCTTTCCTATTAGAACGACGTACAATTTTGTACCTCTTTTAGATGGACTAATTCTCCATGACACATGTATAAAAAATAAATAAAAAATTTCTCCATTACACATTCACATGTAAACCAACAAGGATCGAGTTTCTGTACATGACTTTTCTACAAATATAAGCAAATAAAAATATAGATATAGCCATAATACTGTCCAAATAAGATATTATATATATATAGAGGGGGATCCATTGGCCTCCTTTTTCGTAGCCTCCTCTAGCCTCCTCGTCAAAATCAATGAAAATGGTCGATCCGGACCGTTGAAAACATTCTTCATACTAATATAGACTTAGAGACCAAATTTTAAATTTTTTTGAATTTTTTTACTATTTTATCGGATGAGTTGAAAATTGAATTTATCTAACGACTTATAGACATCCAATTTTCAACCTGTCCGATAAAATAGTAAAAAAATTCAAAAAAATCTAAAATTTAGTCTCCAAGTCTATATTAGTATGAGTAATATTTTGAATGGTCCGGATCGGCCATATTCATTGATTTTGGTGGAAAATAGGGCTGGAGGCTATGGAGTGGAGGCCACGAGGAGGAGGTCATGGATCCCCCCTCATATATATATATATATATATATATATCTATTTGCAAAAGAAGATAATATTTAGTTTGTGCATTTAATGCTCTTACAATTTGGCGACCTTGAATTTCGACCTTCTACGCTCTGACTTTCATTTAAATGGGAACTGTTTTAATATTACAAAGATTAGTTTTGGAATTCCACTCTAAGAAGAAGAAAAAATATTCATTGAAGAAAAAGTGCACCCTTCGAAATAAGAACATTTCTATACAAATTAAAGTCTCGCAGTAAGAAAGTTTTAAGCAATATTTTTCAAAAAGAAGAAGAAAATTTTAAGCAATTATTAATGTATTTTTCAAAATAATACTTATACAAAAACTTGTAACTGCCCTATGTTTCATCTAAGTATTTCATCAAATCTTATGCGTATACATAATCAAAGATAAATTTTATTGAAATGCTCGATATAGAACAATGTATCTATATATATAGAACAACGCATTCCCAATATACAGTTGATTTAGAACGATGCATATATAAAAGTACGGGCTTGTTAACCATGTCATAAAATTTCGTCACTGTCGTTATAATTGACAAATTTTTGTTCTTCCCAAAATTCACGATTCTAAAAAAAATCGTATAAAACTATATCGGATCAACACTTTCTATTTTCGTGAATGTATATAAAATTTTCGGATGCTCATTAGAAATACCCTTTATATAATAGGCAATATATTTTCTACTTTTTTTTTCAATCAAAGACAAACCATGTCCCACTAGTTTTAGCACAAAGTTACTTTTGATGTCCAATTCTCCCCCTCACACATTCTTATGTGGTTATGTTTGCACCATTTTCCTATTCAAATTTCAAATTAAACAAATGTCTGTTTAGTTGCCAAAGTCAACTATTCCAATAATGTTCTAACTGACCAATCACAGAGCCCGCATTTTTTTAAATTTTTTTGCTATATTGATATTATGTCGGCTGCAGGCCGTTATTTTGTTCCAAGACTATTTATAGGTTCTAAGGTTAAGTCTAATGCATTAAGAATTAAACTCCAAACATCTCACTTTTGGATAGAAAGAAATGGAGAGGCTACCAGAAGTATTGTTGCTCCTAAGCTTGTGCACATTTCTTCAATTGAGAGGATCAATTGCCCAGTGGTACACCGCCGCCGCTACTTTCTATGGTGGCGCCGATGCCTCTCAAACAATGGGTCAGTATGAAAACTTTTTAGTGTATACATTTGGAGAGAATTCTTTTATCAGATATGTAAGTACAATACATCGCTATTAACTAGGGATTAATTTGTGATTAAATTCATGGCTTAATAACCAAGCAGAATGACCATCATGTGAGAAAAAAAGAAGCTACTGAAAGTCTGAAACAATGCAAATTGATATTTTGAAATTTGAATGGATGAACGTAGGTGGAGCATGTGGTTATGGTGACTTGTACAGTGCTGGATACGGTGTGTATACAACAGCATTGAGCACAGCACTCTTCAACAATGGTGGAATGTGTGGAGCATGCTACCAGATCAAGTGCGACTCTACCAAGACCCAGTGGTGCAAACCTGGAGGCACGTCTGTCACGGTCACCGCCACCAACTTTTGCCCACCAAACTATGCTTTATCCAGCGACAACGGTGGTTGGTGCAATCCGCCTAGGCAGCATTTTGATATGGCGCAGCCTGCTTGGGAGAAGATTGGAGTGTACCGTGCTGGCATTATACCTGTCTATTATCGGAGGTAACTTTTTTAATTATCTTCTAGTACATAACAATAGTTTTGTTTTACATTCTTTCTGATGCATCAACATGGAACAAAACTACCTCAAATAAATTAAAGAAAAAACATGCACAGTATTGTACTAAAAAATATTATTCTATTATATTAATCAGCTCAATAATAGTTAAATTAAGGAGTGCAACTATAAGAACATGATGCATGTACTTGGAAACCAATAAATGATCATGGATTGAGTCTTTAACTCTACAAGAACTTCTCTGTTGGAAAACACAGGTCTGAAATTGGTTAACTGGTTTCGGCTCGGTACTATAACATGAGCCAATCTCTTTTTTTTAACTAAAAAAAAATCACAAAATCTAGTAATTTGTTCTACAAACCTCATTCAATGAGCAATTGTATACCAGGGTTCGATGCCGACGGAATGGCGGGGTTAGGTTCCAAGTCAATGGAAACCCTTACTTCGAGCTTGTCTCGATCAGCAATGTAGGCGGCAGTGGTGTTATTTCTGCTGTGTGGATCAAGGGTAGCAACACTGACTGGATGCCGATGACAAGGAACTGGGGCATGAGTTGGCAAAGTGGTGCTTACCTCAATGGTCAAAGCCTCTCTTTCCGTGTGAAAGTGGACAACAGGAAGATAAAAACCTTTTATAACATTGCTCCATCAAATTGGTTTTTTGGCGGAACATACACGTCTGCACTCAACTTTTAATTTGATGATATGATAGCCAAGAGGAAGAATAAGGCATCCGTCTCACCATTTGTTGCTAGTCACTTCTTTATTCACTTGCCCCTGAAAAAACCTTATATTTTGTCTGTATAATACTATGTCCAGAATTCTGTGATTTTTGCAAAACATGCGCATGTAAAATCCGTCTTCTGGAGGATGTAATTAACAAAATTATGGTCTTTGAGCGTTGGGGGATGGGGAGTGAGGAATATACAGTCTTTGTTTTTGTTATGTTTTTGTTTTTGTTATGTTTTTGTAGAAGATGCATGTGTTTGCAAAGGCAGTGGCTTAGGAATGTTGATAGGAGCCCCCTGGTGCAGTAACATGGATGTTGTATCTCATTTATTGAACAGAGTATTGCAGATTATGTTACCTTCTCTTTTAGCCGACGTTGCAATCAAGAAAAAAGACGCCAATGTGGTCAGACTATATTGGTATTTGATTTTTTTTCAAGGATACTGATAATAATTGGATATTAAATGATTACGAATATGATTCGAATATGCCAAATACGGATACTGATACTTAAAAGAATTCAGATAATTCATGAAAATTCAGCCAATCTTATGGAAATGAAACTCAATACGGGCTTCATTTCTAGCCTACCCCAACTTGTTTGGGACAAAAGGCTTTGTCGTCGTCGTCGTTGTTGTTGTAGAGAAATGTAGTTCTTTAATAAGGGTATGTAGTACTACTATGTGACTGGCCTGTCTATGATATCAATTTTACAGAACCTTTTAGTAAAGCACTATTATTGATTATTTGATACTGTCACGCATAGAAAACCATGAAGAAGCTTATAAGTTATAAGCCTTCAAAACTTGAACAAACTGAGATAATTTTCTGACTTTGCTTTCACTCGCACTGTCAAGGCGACCTGTTTGTGCCTTGTCAGAGCCATTGAAACAGAAAAGGAATTAAATTCTCCAGATTTTAAGTGCAGAGTACAGACTATGTTGAATTTGTAGTTTAGGCATTTTGTCGAATACCTGGTGGCCTTGTCAAGTAAGTAACTAACGCATCATAGCATATCAATGTATTGCTAAAACAGGGAATGAAGCATGCATTCAGTTGTTATTTCAAAGAGGTAAAAAGTGAACTGGACAAACAGGACATATATCCATTGGTTCAAAATGGGAAAAGAAAGTTGGATCTAACCTTTCTCTCAGACATGGCGCGCCAAGCATTGGAAAGCTTTTCAGAAGCTGATAAGTGACGACATTTCAGCATTTCAAGTTTTCAACAAGACACTTTTCTTGAATTATCCAAATTGTAGGCTTCTGGGCCGATTTTGATCGTGTCAATGGCTTCTTGGCCCGACAACTAAACTGCCTTGCAAAAGCTCCAAGCTGGTAATTAAGATCCGTTCCCAGTTGATAGTACCCGACCCGATTCCCCAGGATCCGTTACAACGCCCCTGGGTATGGTGTCACTCTATTGCCTCGCGGTGAGGCGATTGACAGAAACTGCTGAATAAGAACTCGGATAATTTAGTTTTCTTGATTTTGCACAATTCGCTTTATTGTTGTTTCGTCTGTTCTTCCACTAATTAATTTTTTTCCATTGTTTATTTTTTTGACCCTTCTCACTCTAGGATGGGTGCTGAGGTGCTGATCCTATAGAATTCGTTAGTCTAGAATGCAAGGCAAGTTCAATTTAACCTTTAATCAAAAGTTTTGTTTTAATGTTTGTGCCAGCATTACCAGTTATTTTCAAGAAGCCAGAAGCCATGCTTACAAAGCAATCTGAGATATTCATATCTTTACTTTGGTTGTTAGTTTGGTACAGCGGCATTTTGATTTTTGAATGTTCTTTGCTTTTTGCGAGTTTTCCCAATTAAGCATGAATTTTGTTGCTGAATTGGAGTATTAGTTGAGTTATGACTGTACTAGTAATAGTACCCGTGCCAAACAACGGGAGACATTAAGAACAAAAAAGAATCATTTAAATTGCGTGTTGATCAATACTATTTTTGCATGTATCACATTTTGTGAATTGTTTGACACATATTGAAAATTATGTGTTCTTGTCAATTAGTTGTATTAAAAATAGATGCTTGGAGAAGTGATTTTACAATTTTTTGCGCGTATTTATCTTTCAACTACATAACAATATAACATATACATGCACTGCACACTAATTTCATTTAAATGATGATTCTCTAGGTATCACTATTGTATTATCTAGCTAGAATTTTCGCACAATTAACTCCACGCTCATATACATGCACTGCACACTAATTTCATTTAAATGATGATTCTCTAGGTATCACTATTGTATTATCTAGCTAGAATTTTCGCACAATTAACTCCACGCCCATTGTCCCTTCTTCGATATACTGGATATGAGTCGTCTCCTTGAAGTGTTGACTCATTAAATTGTTTCGGAAAATGAAATCTACATCATTTGAGATCACCTTGCATGCAAGGACAATTATGATTCAGACTTCCACACGGTCCATGAAACATGTGAGTAGCAACCAGCTTGTGCAACATAGGATATTTTTTTGGGGCGGGGATTTCAGCTGACACAAGTTGGTCGTATTGATTTGGATTCGTTCGCATGGAACAGATAATAACATAGGGTAATTTCTATAGTATAGTATAGTATAGTATGATGTCCGTGTCATGCAACAGATAATATTTTTATTTTATTAAATTTATTTTTTAATATTTTGTGAATACATTTCAATTATATTCTCATGACAAGTTTTATAAAGTTATAACAATCACATTCTCGATAAATGTTAATATTTTCTAATATGTTAATGCATTATTCTCTAATCCAAATCTTTTTTTCAGTGGACCAAAATCTGATTTGGGGGATACAATAACGAGCAAATATATATAATGTAATGACAAGTCATCAAAATTGGTAAGTTTATGAGCACATTCAATTGTTTTTCTTTTCTTTTATTTTAGATTAAGGAGGATAAAAGATGAAAATTAGAAGAATACAAAATTAACGGTTGTGATTTATTCAAACAATCGATCTAACTCATAAAACTCCAAGCTCTTTTATTAATTTTTTTGAGAAAAAACTCTTTTATTATTTATATAGTATATATAGTATAATTATGAGTATCATAACGCCAATAGATTGATACTCATTAGCTGGAAACGAAATCCTCTCCTATATTTTTTGGGCGATGCTATTATAAGCGCAATATTTCCAATTGTCAGTGCAGAGACAAACTTTTTCTCTATTTTTCCAATTTTGCCTCTAACTAAAACATGTAGATAAATATGCACTGCCAAGATAATCAATGTGTTGTTACTTTGAAAAAAAAACAAGCGCTATTTTATGATCTGAAATTCTACTTGTACAAAGAAACTATCAAATACATATAAATGATTTGGCTTGATACATTCTCTTATTTCTCGTCAAAATTATAATTTCGATAATGATCAACGCCAACTATAAAATGTCATTATCACTTAATGATACGAAATTTATGTTTGAAATTATATTGAAAGAGTTACATATTAGTAAATATAAAACAGTTATGTCCGAAAGCTGGTATTAAATTGTTACTAAACTATAAAATATATTGATAATAAAAATGAGTTTGTTTTCCATGTCAAATATGTTGACATTAGATGTAAGTTGTAATTTATATGTGTTAAAAAATATCTAATATGTCAACTATTATTGTATGTATTTGAATCTACGATATTGAAAGTAAATTGTGTTGCATTTTTTTAATGTAACACAAACTCAAAAGGTTGATGTTGTTTGGAAAATTTAAAAAAAAATTATGTAATCAAATATTATAAGAGTAAAATGTTCAGCACCAATTAACACAATATTTTCTAGAAAGGAAAAAAAAAATCATGTTTTCAAAAAAATGTTTAACGTATGTTAACCTTGAGTCGATCATTTAATCGTTAAACTTTAAAATGAAATTAAAATATAGTTAAATTATAATATAAATAAATTTTTAGATCTATTTTTCGAATATGTAAAATACCAATTTATAAAATTTTATGCTTAATAGTAATGGAATTATGAAAGAAATGCAAAAATAATAAAAGTAAAGTACTTAAAAATTTTACATATACAATTACACTATTATATTGCTATATCCAAAATATTTAAAAAAGTGAGAAATTTATAGAGTTGAAACAAGACTTATGGAGTAAGTTCAAATTTTTATTTTTTTGATAACTCAAATTTGTTCATATTCATCGCTGGTCTTTCTAAATTACTCACATAGTATAATAAAATGCACCAATAAAACTTCCGTTGAGCTCAATTTCTTAAACAAAATGGACTTAAACCATTTTATTAGCTTGAATAACATTTAATTGTCAAAAATAATTAAACCTATTTTATTCTAAAAATTATAGTCTAACTTTTTAAATGAAAGTTAAAATTCGTTTTTTTTTTAAAAAAAATTACATTTGAATTATGGATTATATTCAATTAGAACCATTTTATACTCATGTCGAGTATATCATAGTTGAAAACGACATGATTAATGTACATTGATAGTCAAATGACAATATGTAAATAATCATCTTTATAATACTTACCATATATAATTTGTACAAATGACATTATTGTCCTTATAGAATCAAGCATTGTGTATTAGTATCCTCCTTGTTTGAAGGGTATTTTAGTCCATAAAAAAGTAAGACTATGACCAAATGGAGAACTCCATTTCTTAGATGCTTTATAAGATAGTATAGATATGTTGGTGCACATTGTATAAACTCAAACAAATCAAGGATTGATTGTACAGAACTGTGTTCAATAGCATTGAATTTCTGTTGACTGTTTAACTTTGGAAATATTACCGGCCAATTATTGTAATACCTGGTTCAACTGGCAGTGTAAAATGTGAACTTCGTATGCGAAGTATGATAATTGAGGCATCAATGCTACGGTTAATAATGCAAAATTGGACTTAAAAACCTTGCTCAAGTAAATTTTGGGATACTCAAAATGATACTTGCTGCTAGCAATAATTCCGCACTACTTGGTCAGAATAACACTGCACTACTCATTCATCTCATTCTATTAAATAGTGTCATATTACAAAAGTTCATGCCCTTTTATAGTAATTTGCTTGAAATTAGCAATTTAAACCAAGAAATGATCACACGTCCTAACGAAGTATCTAACTGTTGCGACACCACCTCTTAACCTTGCCTACATAACTTCTTCGTTTTGTTTCTGTGAGAATCAAGTAACTACAGCTAATTTAAACTTGGATAAGCCATTTAAAAACAAATAAGCTAAAATTAAGAAAAACAATACAAAATTGCCCTAGTTTATATTAACATATCATTTATTTTGTTATATCACACATTTTATTTGACTAGAACCTTGCCTACAATTCCTTTGCCTTATCAGCCTTGTAGTGAGAGATGATTTCAGTTTGGCCCAAGCGAGGAAGCAATTCTTCTTGAATAACCTCATGCCTACAATATTTAAAACATTCTCATGGATTTTCCAAGCATTTGCTGCAGGAAACTTTATATTTACTCACAGAATAGAGGATCTCATCTCTACTATAAGGGATTTGACTTTTGAGAATATGCCAAGGGAAATTCTGTCAAAATCTTACCAGAGGGCTATTGAAGAGGGGGCTGACTTTATAGAAACAGATATACTATCAAGCAAGGATGGTGTACTTATATGCTTTCATGATGTGACCATACAGGAGCGGAATCAGAACACCGAATTAGGAGGGGCCGATTTATAAGTATAGTTTAATTTAAATGTTATAAAGATATCAAAATTTAATTTTGATCAAATTATACAAATTTTTAATAAATATTTTAACTAAAAATCTTACTATTTAATTAAATTTAATTAGAAAATTAAACAAGAGTACAAACTTTTCCGGGCCAAAGGGAGGGCCGGGTCCCACCCTGGCCCCCCCACTAGTTCCGCCCCTGTGACCATAGATGATACAACAGATGTTGCAAATTACACAAAATTTGCAAACCGTAAAAGAACATACTAGTTCAGGGTCAAAATATCACCGGATATTTTGTAGGTAATACATGTACAATTATTTAACTATGCCTACGTTTTACATAGCCGGTCCCAAGCCCGAAAAGAAGGAGGATTGTGATAGGCTTGGCGAGCCAATGTAAAAATTCAGCCAATCTTAAGGAAATGAAATTCAATATGGACTTCATTTCTAGCCTACCCCAACTTGTTTGGGACAAAAGACTTTGTTGTTGTTGTTGTTGATTGTGGTCATGTACAACCACCAATACTGGTACTGATATATAAAATAAACACTATAAGTATCTGTACACAGGTAACACTATTGATAGAGTTTGATTTCTTTCTTCATGGTAAGTGGGTTTTGATATGGGTATGAACTGGATATTTTACTCATTCAAGGTTGTTTCAGTTATATGAAACAGGTGGTATAATGTACCCACCTTTTTTCAATAAATGGAAAAAGAAATTATGGGAACAGTTAAGTATGCACCAGTTCATTTCAGAAGCCCACCAGTACAATCTGTACACCAAATATCATTTACCAGTAACGAACCTTATTACCTGACCAAGTGACCAAGTGACTCATTTTGTGTGTACCAGTGCAGAAATAAGAACATTACCATGTATTATTAGAATCATACTGAAAAAAAGGAGAAAAGACATACATGTTCTCACAGCACTTATCAAGAAGCCTTGAGAGACTGACTACTCTTAACTTCAGGTCAGCGACCTCGAAAGAGACAACTTGGCTAAAATCTCTCTCCAACTCCATAGCGAGCTTCTCCACACAGCATTCAAGCTGTTGTTGTTGATCTTCAAACAAATCCTGTCTAATTTCTTTATTTGCCAAATCGTTATCTGCTAGCTCATCTCCAAACATGTAAAATGCAAACGGGTACGTGCACGTCAAGAACTTTCGTGATTGCAGTAGCTTCTCATACCCAGTAAGGACCCAGTTTTCTTCCCCATTTGGTCTGTTGGTCGATTGTGTACAGAGAAACGTGGAATATTTTTGGCTTCGTTGGAGTAGGATTTCTTTTTGAAGGGAGTCATAATGGTAGTGATACCTCTCACAGTAGTGAATATATCGGCTGTTGTCCTTGCTGGTGGGTCCTTTAAGTGCAGGTTTTCTAGGCTTCTTTTCTTCGTCTTTTGGGAAACGGTTGCAACTGTGGCCTAGCATCAAATGGGATTTGCCAGTGGGCCCTCCACATAACCAGCTAAATGAAGAACAAAAAGATTTAAGTATAAATAAACAAAGTAGGAAAAGTGATACTATATGGTGATTTTCTGTACCCAAACTAGATGAAGGCCATACTGGCAGGTACACAAGTTTCTAGTGGCAGAGCCCAAGATCAATTGACCTACAGATTTGAATGTAGACTTTATATAAACAAATTAGCATGAACCCTAAATCGGATCTCTCTTGTACTTGTCAAAAATAAAAAAGGACAATGCAATTGGCCTGACATTTTAAGAGGTTTATTTGTTAGCTGTGGTTCCATACATGAATAAAATAAGAGAGTCTTTGAGTCTCCCTCACCAGAATTTTTGGCCACATCTGCAGGTCATATGGTTGCACCCACCTGATTTGATCACAGCATTACCACAGCCTGGACAAGTTTTTGTATTTGCCGCAATCCAACCAATGTTTTGTTTCTCAAGCTCGTATCGTTCGACCCACATCCCCCATATTTTACAGGAGCATGGTGAGTGTGCCTCTGACAAACAGTTGAAACAAAAAGGGATCCCACAAACACACTCAACTTCACAAAAAGGGTCAGAATGCGACCCAAGCAGAATTGCACGACCACAAGGTGGGTTGCTCGGACACCAACACGCCCGGTCATTGTCGTCAATGTAAGAATCCATTAAAAGACGTTCAAACCGGGCTGTGACGAGCTGATTCCGTGCACTGGTAAGGTAGTGCACGGTTTGGTAATCACACAAATAGCTGCATTGAATCGCCATACACTTGATCCGCCGTGCATGTCCATTGTTTATACTTGTTATGAAGTGTTCCGTCCAGCCTACAGATGCCCCGATCATATTTAACCATCACATATCATTGTAAATGTGGAATTTTAATAAGTTATATACATGTAATGGGTTTATCTGGAGCTATAGGACCACCAAAGAGAAAGATGACCCCATTATCTAAACATATCTATCAAAGGTACATGAAACATCAGTGGGCTTGGTTTAGACATTAGTGGTTAAAAGTTCTTAAGAGCTCTCTTTTAGGGTTATGGACTCCAGAAATAAGAGCGAACAAACTAACAGTGATTGCAGAAGCAGTGGCCACACTCCATCCTTGTCACTTCCTTTGTATCTACTTCCTCAAAGCACACGGTACATAGAAAACTAAATCCATCCCCTTCACATAGCATCGGCAAACCGACAGAATCATCCTTCACAAAAGGTATACCAGATTCAGAGAACAGCTTTTCCTTCCCTTTTCTGTCAAGTGCGTCAAATACCCTCTCCACATTCCATCTGTTGTGCATCAGCAACAATCTCGCCTGACTTTCTTTTATTGCCAGAAATTCCATAACTTTGCTGAGATCTGCCATCTAATAGTTTGTTTAGTGATTTACATGGTTACACAAGAGTTTGGTATAGTGTTGGTTATAAATTGACACAGCATGTGTAGTATGTTCCCTAGTTGGTTCTAGACTCCAGTTGTTATATGTACAGTATTAGAGCCAATTTAGTGCTCATCTCATTTTGTGCCTATCTAATAAACTGAGCTAGCATTGCAGTGTAGGTGACTATTGAACTTCTTTTAGTGCTCATCTCATTTTGTGCCTATCTAATAAACTGAGCTAGCATTGCATTGCATTGAGCTGGCTAGCATTTGCAGTGTAGGTGACTATTGCAGTTTTGGTCCTTTGCTTTGGACATTATTCAAGTTGGTCCATTAAATTTTAGTTACGTTCAAATCAGTCATGAACAATTTGGAAAAGGGTTAAAGCAATCATCCTTCACTTCATCTCAGTTACTTCTATCTGCTAAACCTAGATAGTTTGGGGGAAAATATGACATCTGTATGCTAATTTTGAAAACTGTGCACATTTGTTTAATTAGCATATTTGTTACAGTTCAGGTAAATACAAAGAAGATAATGATCAAAATCCACATTTCTCTAGTTTCTTTGTTTAGGAAGGTAATGAACGCATAGTTGTATAATGTTTCAGGCACAAAATATGCAGCTACAGATAAATATGTTAACCTTAACCTACCCAACCCAATCGTAGATTGTTCATGTATCGGCTAAACAAGATACACTTCTAAACAAAGATACAGTTCGAGGACCAACTTGAAAGAAGCACTAAAACTTGGGACCGACACTTCTAACTGCCAATAAAGAAGAAAAGAAAAGAAAAAAAAAACAGTATTGAAGTAGCTACCTGCGCTGCCATAAGATGATCCCCTCTGATGGCCTGAAAGATTGGAAATACACTATCAGGTATCAGCTCTCCAGCGAGAACATGAAAAATATTTTTTGTTAACGGAATATATACTTGGTTATCAAAATGCACGTACTTTCGGTTTCAGTTTTGGTTAGGTGGTTTCAGTTTATTTAGTAACCTTTGACTTGTTAGGAAATATTTAAGACATGGTAACACAAAAATTCAGGCCGCGTTTCATGTCCAATTGGATAGTTTAGAGAAAATCACGTAATTTCACAAATTTTGATTAAAAATTTCTAGAATTGAGATTAGAAAAGCGTAGAAAAAGGAGATACAAAAAGACAAGCGGCGACCGAAGACCTCAGTCTCATACTAAGTTGACTCTGGCCATGATCGTAAACATATACGATCATGGTTCTAGAGAGATAAAATTCTATCCTTATAAGTGCCACCAAACTAAGGTTAAGCTTTTCTATCTACCTCTCAAATAAAAAGAAAAACATTCTCCTACTCCTAGTCAGAGGACAACATCTATCTGAAAATTGGGGGGAAAATAGCAAAATCAAAGGCGTAAGGTAGCGTACCAATGGGGCAGATGGCTCAGAGAAAGCAATTCGAATTGAATCGGACGAACACGAGCAATTGCCATCAGGTGCCATGAGAGAGATTGAAAGGAATAGATCAATGGAAGAAGCAAGCGAGTCATAAAGCAACAAATGTGGGGGGGGTTTGGTTTTTACAAAAGCAGTTTCAATAGAGAAATGCTAATATTGGTTCTTGACTAAGAATGGACTACGCGACAAGTGGATAATCGTCTCCATTAAAATATAATTTCATTGGCTCATTTGGTAGATTTATTAATGAAGCGGGTAAAAAATTTAACTGTGAAACGACCCGCTATGTTTGTCTACAAAGCATAACAGCTGTATAATGTTTTGTTCTAGTAATAGCAAATAGAGCAAACGACAAGTGGACTCATGTGAGGGTTTCTCTCTTCATCGTCCATTTTTAGGTCTATTGTACTGTGTAAAGTAAGACTTTTTTTGTCAAAAATTATTTTTATTGCAAAATTTCAAAATTTAACGGTTCAAAATTATAAAATGAGTGTTTTGTATATTACAACAGTCTTGTTCATTTTCTTATTTACTAATTTATCAGTTACAATTAAAATTATACTTATTAGTAAGGATAATTTTATGAGAGATTACTAAATTTTATATCAAACTCGTTTTTTCTGTCACTAAACTGTGAATTAATTTAGTTTTAATCATTGAGCTTTGATTATCTTCAATTATGATCACTCTTCCATTGTTTTTTCACAAAAATAATTAATAAAAAATTGACATGACACTTAACATAACAACTATATTTGAAAGATGAATTATTATGAATATTTTAGAAGAGACAAGATAAAATTATGTTATTTTTTTCAATTTTTAATGAAAAATAATAAAGAAGTGACTAAAAACTAATAATTCAAAATTCAGTGATAAAAAAACAAACTTTATACAAAATTCAGTAATCTCTCAAAAAAATTCAAATAACATGCATAATAACTCTTTTAACATGTGGAGCGACATGTATATTGATAACGGAATCGACGGAACATTTTCCTTCATGTAAAGCAAATAACACAACAGTCTTATCATAGTAAGAGTTCTGTCATATATTATCGGTCTTTTATTATCAAAAGAGAAATAATTCACAAAATTCCGTTATCTAATGAGATTATGCTCTTCAACAAATGCAATGGAACCTCCATTGCACCTCAGAAAATAATCTCAACGGTTATAGGATCACGGTAGAACAATCAACAATTAATATTTATACTAACCATGGCAAGATAAACATATATAGCCTAAGTGCTTATATAGGAGATATAGGGAAATAACTATATTAGTAAATAAAAAATGGAAGCTGAGCGGATTTAGAAATTTTGTTAGAGAGATTCAAGAATTAAGATTTTTTTTCAGAGATTCAAAATGATGCATATTTAAAAAATTAATTATAAGTATATTTTTCAAACAAAAATAAATCAATTGTATTGTCAATTTGAAATTTTTTCTCGAAGATTCAACCGTTCCTTAGTTAAGTGTGGCTCCGCCACTGTTGAGCGGACAACAACAAATCGACTCTATCTTAAATGAAAGACAACTCTTTATTCAAATCGACTCAAACTTCATACATATCTTATCTAACTAACTAATAAGACATCTATAGATTTCATTTTGAAATTTGAGAAATATTTTCAAAATATATCTCAAGCAAGAGTAGATGTATTACTAAAAGTTAGATGTATCAATTTATGCTAGAATCATTTTTCATTAACTACCAATGCAACTGTAATTAAATTTTGAATTTAAAAATTATGTATGTTTAGAACTTTTTTCTAATAGATAGACAATTATGAGGGAGGCTATGGTCCTTAACAAAGCACAACTTACGTGGTGCTTCATTTTTTTATCTCTAATTTTAAAGTTCAAATGATCGATCTAAATTGTTGAATGTGATTTTCATATTATAATCTCCTCAAAGAACGAATTTTACATTAGATTTTTTATTATTTTTTTAAAAAGTGAAAAGTTAATTTATCTAATGATTCTAGATCACATTTAAATGATCAATCATTTAAATTTTAAAATTAGAAATACATATAAAAAATATTATATAAGTGATGATTCATGAAGTAGCATTGGCTCACTCATTATAATAAATAAATAAAATATAAGCTGTGAGGACAACAGACGAGGGACTTCTCATGTTTCTCTAAATTATTATCTGCTTTGTTTGAACATGAAAAGGTAGTATGATATGGTTCAATCCGAAGCAACTGTCGAGTCAGCCACCACCAAGGTGATCATTGGTAGGCTCACAATGATTAAAATATCTTTAAAACTTTCGAAATTACATATTTCTTCTATATTAAATATTACTTATTTCTTAAAACTCACAAATTTACTCATTTATTATTTTTATATAAAATTTATTTTAAATATGTAAAATACTCATTTTATTATTCATTAAAAACATTATAAAAATATAGTTTGTTTAATGAAAAATATTGATCTTATATTTGATTGATTTTTTATAATAAATTAATCATTATTTAACTCCTCATGTATATCCGACGACATTAAAATATACCTCTTTTATTCTTAATTAAAAGTGTAAATAAATATTTGTTGTTTAATATAAATATCAGTCTGATATTTGATCGATTTTGGAGAGCTAAATTATCATTTATCTACTTTTGATACATAAACAACAATATATCTACATGTCACTAGATATACGACATGAATACAAAATGACTAATTTATCCTCAAAAGCCGGTCAAATATAAGATTAATACTTTTCATTAAACAATTAAATTTTTTACGTTTTTATTGAAGGATGAAATAAGTATTTTAGACATTCATAATGAGTTATAATATAAAAAACAATGAAATGAATAAATTTGTGAATTTTTTAAATTTCGAAGAAAAAAATACGTAATATTCAAATTCAAAAGAGAAAATATCTAATTTTAAAGCTTCTGAAGGATATGTGTAAAATTTCGTCATTAAAATAAATTGGCTGTCTCATTCGATATAAAACTCTTATACTCTTTGGAACATAAACACAGATTGAACGTGCAGGAAAAATTCGCGAGTCACTTCATAATTTTGCACAAAAACTTATTGTAGAAAATTAAATTTGAAAACTAAGAAATTTACTTGTAGAAAAAAAACATGTATTATCGCATAACAGAATTTAAAAGAAAAAGTTTGACAAAAGATCATCTTAAAAGTAGCCTGTTTTTTTTTTCCCTTTAGACTGCACACTTGGTTCAAATAAGACGTTACAACTTAACTGCTGTTTCATCAAAAGAACTTCCATTTAACATATGTGAATCTATACAAACAGATTGGAATTTACACAGGCTGTTACAAATGATAACAAAAGTATAACAACCCCAATAGTGCTAACAAAATAAAGGATACGAGGGGTTTATTCTCCCAAAAAGTTTTCCTGAAAGCAATTATCAACAGAGATGATCTGATCGAGTTGGATAATTCCCGTCTTCTCGTAATATTCATCTTTTTGAGTATCCCACTTGTTCACTATCTCATCCATCACATTCGCCGTTATTTTCTTATTCTCTATTAAGTGTTTCACATCTGCTATATCTATCGTCTCTCTAGCCTCTTTTAAATAGTAAAAAAAGAGAAGTAATCGATAAATTGAGATGATTAGTAAACCAAAATATTAGGTTGCGCTAAGTACTCTTAAAAGCAAGGGTTTAAATTTCAACACCAGCCTGGCAACACAGAAAGGAAGAACCAACAAACAAGAATATCAAGGTAAACCCTAACAGCATTTGACCGGAACTTTTGATGGGAAACCTAATTAATTTCATAAAGAGCACCTAACCAAATATGACCCTGGCACTTGCCCCAAAAAAATAATCAACACCCAAATTTCTTTTAATCTACAAAACCCCAAAGACCAAGCTGGCTGAAATCCAGATAGACATTCCTTGAATTGGGCTGGTTGCAACCATCCCACAACACAAGTGAATTTGAGTTACTGGCAACATATAGGACCATAATATTATATAAGGAACACAACACAGCAAAAACAGTGATCATGTACCTTGGATTGCTATTGCTTTTGCTTGTTCATACTCTGACAACATTTTCTTATAATTTTCGAGTTCCAAATCTGCACCCTGTAAAAATTAAATCTGTTGAAGTGGACTAGTACCCATATATGATACATTATATAATGAAAAGAAACTAAAGTAAAAGAGTTGGTGTGTAATAAATTTAGGGGTTAGCATCATCCTGAAGTCACTCAATTTTATATCCACGCTTTGTTACCCAATTAAGTCTTGTGTCCATATTTGTCAACAAACTCTGCCTATGTTCTATATAGCCGGTCTCAAGCCCCGGAAGAAAGAGAGTTGTGATAGGCTTGGCGAGTCAACGTAAAAATTCAGTCAATTTTATGAAAATGAAATCCAGTGTAGGCTAGAAAAAAATTCAGCCAATCTTATGGAATGAAATCCAATGTAGGCTTCATTTCTAGCCTACACTGGAAATGAAATCTAGTGTAGGCTTCATTTCTGATCAAACGCCACAGAAAATTCGTTCGAAGAATTCAATAGACGGAGGTGAAGGAGGCTTTAAAAAGAATGAAAGTAGGTAAGACTTTAGATCCTGATAACATCTCGATCGAGGTATGGAGATGCCTTGGAGACATAGGCATAGTATGGCTAACTAAGCTGTTCAACAACATCTTCCGATCAAACAAAATGCCGGACGAGTGAAGAAGAAGTATATTAGTACATATCTTCAAAAATAAATGAGATATCCAAAGTTGTACTAATTACAGATGAATCGAGCTTATGAGCCATACAATGAAGCTTTGGGAGAGAGTGATTGAGCATCATTTAAGAAAGATGACAAGCGTTACGAAAAACCAATTTGGTTTTATGCCCGGCCGATCGACTATGGAGACGATTTTTTTGACAAGACAACTGATGGAGAGATATAGAGAGCAGAAAAAGGATTTACATATGATATTTATCGACTTGAAGAAAATGTATGACAAAATACTGAGGAAGGTCATGTGGTGGGCACTTGAAAAGAAGGAAGTCCCAACAAAGTATGTTAACCTTATCAAGAATATGTATGATAACGTTGTGACTTGTGTTCGAACATGTGACGGCGAGACTGAGGACTTTTCCATTAAGATAGGATTACATCAAGGGTCAGTCTTGAGCCCTTACATTTTTGTTTTAGTGATCGATGAGATCACGAAAGATATACAAGACGATATTCCTTGGTGCATGCTCTTTGCAGATGATGTTGTCCTAATTGACGAAAGTAAGGTAAGGGTGGACCGGTGGATATAAAATTAGAGCTGTGAAGAAGACTTTAGAATCAAAAGATTTTAGACTTAGTAGGACTAAGACCGAGTATATGAAGTGCGAGTTCAATGGCGTTCGATCAGAAGATGGAGATGTCAATTTAGATGGACAAGTAGTGTCTAGAAGAAACACCTTTCGGTATTTGGGATCGATGCTACAGAGTGATGGTGAGATTGATGAAGATGTTAGTCATAGAATAAAAGTGGGTTGGATAAAATGGCCACAATCATCTGACATCCTATGCGACAAGAAGGTCCCACAAAAGTTGAAAGACAAGTTCTATAGGATGGCGATCAGACCCGCAATGTTGGAACAAAAGTGCAACACATAAAAGATGAGCGTGACAGAGATGCGTATGTTACGGTGGATATGTGGGCATATAAAAAGAGATTGCATTAGAAATGACGATATACGTGACAAGGTCAGAGTTGCACCGATTGAAAAGGAACTTGTTCTACATCGTTTGAGATGGTATGAACATATTCAGCGGAGGCCTTCTGATGTACTGGTACGTAGTGGAGTTTTAGGCCACGTCGAAAACAAAGAGAAGAGGTAGGGGTCAGTCGAAATTGACATGGGCTGAAGCTGTAAAAAGGACTTAAAGGCATGGAATGTCTCCAAAGAGTTTGCGTCAGATAGGAGTGCATGAAAGTTAGCGATTCACGTACCAGAACCGTGACAAACTAAATTTTAGAAGTAGTGTTATTATTGTATGACTTTAGTCTAGGATTAACGACGTAGAATACTAGTCTAAACTTATAATTAGTAGAATAGTGTATTATTATTGTTATTATTATCATTTTATACTTCTATTTTTTTACTATTATTTTACTATTTATTATATTGATTTCCATTTTAGATTGAATTTCATTTCTAGCCTACCCTAATTTATTTGGGAACAAAGGCGTTGTTGTTGTTGTCCATATTGGTCAACAATGTCCATTTTTTAAATTCAATCTACACAAATTATAGACAAATTTATTAAGTTATTGAATCTATTTAACAAACATATGCCAAATATTTTTTAAAATGGTAATTTGAGAAAACTTGTTTTGTGCAATGCAGATTTCAAAAATTCAAGATTTAACTCAGTACGGAATAATTATAAGAAGAAGAATGTAAGATTCTCTGCTTCACATGTGAGATTTATATCATACTACCTTATATTTGTGTACTTTGCTTTTAGAATGGACACAGTAACCCGATTAGAAAGAGGATAAATCAAGTTAAGAGTTAAGACCAATAGGAAGCAGGGTAAACTTGAGCTCCAGTGAAATTAGCCCCGAGTAGAAGAGCTTCTTAAATATACTTATGCAGAAAGGGAAAAAAACTGATAATAAATCAAAGTAGAAATACTACAAAGAACATTATTTGAAATTAACCTTACATTTTGTAATTTGAAAATCTTGAAGAGAAAATCTTACCAGGCTCATATCCAGATATCTTTCAATATTACTCTCCGCGAATAACCTATTATAATAAAAGAAAAGAAGAGAAGAAATTGAACTTCTCAAATCAAATTAAGCAACACCATGCTAATAAATTAAATACAAGAATGAACGTAAAGACAGGTTTTGTTTACATCTGCTTCCAACACTGATATGTGCCATTACCTGAAAGCGATTTAGGCACTTCCAAAACTCTCCCTATTTTAATTTTCTTATCTGCATCACTTCATATGCAAATCAGACTAGGACACAGAAAAAAGGAGCTCGACTAAAATTTAATATGTATCAGGATTGGAAGTCCAATAAAAGTAAAAAAAAGGAAATGCTAAATCAGTAAATCAATGACTACAATTCTTGTCTGTACCAAAAGTAAAATAAGAAAAAAAAAGTGATAACCTACTTGTCATATGCAACTTCTACTCGCCGCCGCTGCTGCATGGCTATGACATCCACCTTCTGCTTAGTGGAATTACCAAGCATATCCACAAAGCCAAATAGAATAATGTTTTTTTCTAGCATCTTCTTTACAAGAGCTGGCACAGGTCTTATTTCATTTTGCTTAGCCTCCTCAATCAAATTCCTCAATTTCCTCAACTCTCCTGACATGAAGTTATAGCATCATGGTCCAGATATATATATCTCACAATTGGTCAACCGAGTCTAATTAACACCCCAATTTTCATTTAAACAACAAATTAGGTCAATTAGTCATAGCTTCTCTTGACCAT
Source organism: Eleocharis quinqueflora (assembly GCA_964058865.1). Classification (NCBI taxonomy): domain Eukaryota; kingdom Viridiplantae; phylum Streptophyta; class Magnoliopsida; order Poales; family Cyperaceae; genus Eleocharis; species Eleocharis quinqueflora. The sequence goes on along the minus strand of CAXKVX010000309.1, from coordinate 228,478 downwards.
ACAATAACACCTCAACAATAAAAATAAGATGAAACCTAATGAGCTTCAATTTACCACAGGTACAGGAAAGATCACCAATCTGGTGGCCAAAACAAAAGAAAAAGGATTCGAAACAAATATGTAGTCAAACAAAAACTAGTACTGTACCATATCAAACATTAAATAAAAGTCGATTGAAAGAAAAAACCTTGAACATACCAAGAGAGATGTAAATTTTGAACCTAGGTCGGTATGGTTGGATCTCGTGGAGACAGTAGAGGAAGTAGAGAGCACCTAATCTCCTAGATAAAGGCCCTGCAGAAATCATGTGACCTGTAAACAGAAACATCTCCTATAAGTTTCAGAATATATCAGAAGGGGTGGTCAGTGAAAGAATTTCATAAGCAAATTAAAGAATAATCGAGAATTAACTGAAAAGTAGGCTACTACAGGTAATTTGGGGGTGAAACCAATCTTCAAGTCGGGTATACTTTGGAACTGAAAAAAATAGTCTAATACAGCTAAATTGGGGTAAAATTTACTCTTTAGGTCAGCGATAATTTGGAACTAAACTATGTCTTTCTTGTAAACTGACACTTACATGCTAAATTAATGGTCAGTATGCGCTAAGCCTTGACCCAAATGATATTTGAGCTAAATTGGGATAAGATGACTACATATTTCTTATGTCCATAATAAATTGTACCAGGCACCACGAAAGAATGGTAATGCCAAAACAAACGGGTCAAGAGCAGCACCGATTAGTTCTTATTATACTAATAGTTCAGTCATTACCATACCAATACAATGTGTGTAGAGAGACTGCATGAACAATGCAGAATTCTTAATAGGTCTAGCTTCAAATATGTAAGAGAATTTTCTTTCCATCCATAATCTCTTTAGATCAGCCAATGTCAGGTAGTTCCCCTAACAACATACAAAAAGGACAATAGCTGAAACTTCAAAAACTTAAAAGAGAAAAGAGAAGGAGATAGAAGAATGGAAAGGGAAGTTGAGTAATAGTAAAAGCCTCCAATACCTCAGTAAATTCGTCTAGCAATTCATCGATATCCAACTTGAATGGTTTAAGATCCATTGAATAAATCGAACGAGGAGCACTAGAACCGGTTGTTATCCGGTATTTTCTCCCACAAAACCCTTATCAAGTGCTTCACGATCACAATCGATGAATCCTTATCGAACACTTCTCAATGGGAATTCTAGGAATTTGTTGTAAACGCACCAAGGAGGAAAGCAATTTCGCGCTAATCGACCACGTCAGCGGTGATCGCCTGAACTAACAAAAGAAAGCGAAACACAGAAACAAGAAGACCCTGAATTTAGGAAAGGAAAAATACCAAGACAAAAACGATAAAGAAAATTGAAAAATTGTTTTTCTTTCATTAAAATTTAAACAAAAGTATTATTAGAGAAATCTCCATTTTAAAATTTTTAGAATTTCTAATTTAATGTGGCAGTTTCTAAATAAGTTTTAGAAATGTGAGTGAGTTTTTTATTTAACAATTTTGCTGTAAAATTTCTTATTTAGTAATTTTGCTTTGGACCGTGTGAGCACGAAATGGCAATGGTTTTATTTTTATCCGCTGATATTTTATTTACTCTGCGATTTATTTGTTATGTCGAAATGATCTATTCGATATATTCTATTCAAGAGGATGTTTGAATTATTTATGGACATTTCAGCCAGGTTCATTAGTTGTTCATCAAAATTTTCTCGCTCATATTTGTGTTTTTTATTTTAATATGTCAATTATATAAAAAATTATTATATAATATAATTATAATAACATTAACATATTCGTTAAACAAGAAATCTACAATAATAAATTAACTAAACATTTAAAATCTAAATGATCATAATTCAACAAGTTTATGAAGTATTCTTGAATTCAAGCATACGGTTCTTTATCCGACTCGACTCGTCAATAAGCCTAATCTCATCCGACCCGCTGTAACAATGCGTCGGATAAACATAAAGAGTGGGACGAATATTCAGAAAAGAATATACCCGCCACACACAGTAATACAAAAACAATTAACAAGAAGAACGAGTTCAAAGGTGCTATCATTGAATTAATCAATTTATAGATGGATTGAGATTTGAGGCACATATATGGATCTTTACCATTAGAGTCCGTGGATTTATATCCGGCGTCATTATTGTGATGACAACAACATGACATTATTTTACTGATAAGTGGTCTCACAAAATTAATATTATAATAAATATTTTTTTATATGTAATTAGTCGTTTGAATTTAATTCGAACGTTCATATTTTGTATGACAAGAGCTTGTCAGTACAATTATGACAGTGCATCCTATGGTGTATCTGCTACGATTCTCTTTATTTTATTTCTTTATCTGACGACACTTAAATTCAAGTTGAATTGTTAGATTTGAATCCATTGAATCCATTCGCAAGAGTAGGCATTGTTATTCTAATTCTGATTGTACGATTTTAGAATGAATGGTAAAATTAATTCAAATTTAAGAGGCTTCTTTCATATTAATTTAGCAGTTTGTTGTAATCGTTTAGTCTGATTTTAAATAGTAATATTTTAATCTTCAAAGTAAAAAAAGTAGTAAGATTAGAAAAATAGGAGATTTTTAACTTTGAAGATTTATGTCTCTGCTTGCAAAATGTTGAATTCGCAAAGTCTATATGCAAAATGCCAACAAGTCATTCCCCAAACCCCGTATACTCTCCATTACACGTACAGAGGCATTCTAGATTTCTAGCTGTCAGATTAATCTATTACAGTAAAAGCTTATATTGAGAATAACATGACCATTACATAAAAATATAGCTTTGTTAAAATAACAAAAGAATGAAATATCTGACTACATTTAAATAATAAATGAAAACAAAAAGCAAACCGCAACCTCAGTTGCATATAAGACGGCACGGTACAAAAACTGACGAACAAAGAAGTTCTAAGAGAACATCTGGTCCTCTTTGGCTCTTTGCTCTGTACTGGTAACAAGTCAGTCAAACTGAAAATGCTTCAGACCTCAGCGCCATTTCGCCTGATGATTTTCATGGCTTGAACTAGAATATCTTGTTCTGCCGCAAATATTTCATCCTTCCTCTACAAATCATCAATTACTCAAAATGTTTAATCAAGCGGAATATACAAACACAAATTAGTCAGTTTTCTTGATCGGTTTTGTCTGGTATTAATGTGGACGTCCATTTCCTCACCATTTTTACCAGATATATCCAATTTCCTGTCGCTTTCAAAACCAATAACATGCATATAGCTGAACTTTATTATATACCTTTCCATCTAAACTTCAAATTATTATTCAATATATAAATTAACTTTTACATGCTGCCAGCTTCTGTTATAGGTGTAATTTCCCTGGGCCTGTTATGTCTTTGGTCAAATAAGGTAAGAATTGACATCCCTAAGAAACAAAACCTACAAGAAACAAAGATGTAAAGACAGAAACAAACCATAGCTGTAAGTTTGCAGCCAATTGTGAATTCACCTAAAGAACCCTCAAGCCGAGAGAGATAACAGACAGGAGCATCTCTTCCTACGAAGACTTTTGGGTTTGACCTGAGGTTTTCCTTTATTTCCTCCGAAATCAGTGGAATCTTGTCTATGTCCTCAACCTTTACAGGTACTTTCATATGAGAGGCATGCCACTGGGCTCGTGACTTGTTCACTATCATCTGAAAAGATATGAAAAATTGGAAATTGGAAATGTAAACAAAATAAAATCAACTTCAGTCATCTAGAGAAATTAATTAAATCATATACTTCACCTCACTTGAGAAAACACGATTCGGAACTACAACAGGAAGTTCCTCTAGATCGAGCAAAGAAGTGGTTGTAAGCCCAATTTCAGTTATTTCTCCTTCTATTGACCCCGCCTGTAAAAAGAAATCATGCAAGCACTTCAATTTCAAATAGGAGACCAAATAACTCTTAGATACAGTGATTGGGGTGGAACTGATATCGGTACTGAATATTGGTACAGATATCTGAGAAGGGTGATTATAGATAGGATAAGGTGAATAGGGATTCTGTTGAAAAACAGTTGAGTCGAGTCTGTATACTTCGCTTTTTTCTTTAAAAAAGGAAGTGGTGGGCGCTCCCCACTTATTTCAAAAAAAAAAAAATAACTCTTGGAAATTTCAGCAAATCACAATAATAATCGAGCAAGGGAGAGAGAAATTTACTTTTATGCTATCACCAACAGAAAATGGCTTTTGAAATTGCAGAGTCAAGCCGCTGAGCACGTTAGCCATCACATCTTTAGACCCATAAGCAGTTGCTATGCCTTTGACAGAATAAAAGAAAAATAAATTTAATGTACTCCTTGTTTAGTGATAGAAAAATTGAAGAGCAGATGTATTAAACATTTGAGTTAGGGATAAGACAGTTTCTCAATTTATGCCCAAGTGGTCATTTATAAATTATGGCCACATAGCCAGAATATAAATAACCTAACATTTTGTACAGTCCCCTAAATAATTTTCCCGGACACTCAATGCTCCCAATCATCAAGGTTGATGCAAAACATCAAACCTACCAGTTTATTCTGTATCTTTTACAACCAAGTGGTATTCAGTAAAGATTGATAGTTTAACTCATATATCCATGTAGTAATTGGCACATGTATCTAAGTAGGTGAAAAAAGAAGAAAAACTGATGCAGTGCAATAATACATGGCAACATCTTAAAACCTTTCTCATTATTCACTGTCCTACTAGTTTACCTAAATGTGCTACGAACTAATTCATAGAAGGAATACTACCTCCAACACCACTAAACGTTAAGATTGACTGTGCGCCAATATCAAAAGCCTCAGATATTCCCATCACGGCACTTAAGTTAAGGCCAAGTGAGAACAACTTATCAAGGAAAGATAATTTATCTTTGTCGAGCCCGAGAATTGCTTCATTTGCCAGAACAATAGAAAAGGAATTGTTTTTCCACCTCCGAAGAAACCACACCAGAGAGAGCACAAGTGCACCCTTCCATAACTGTGGGAGATACACAGATATACCTGGTGCAACTATTGGCCCTCTGCACAGGAAGTAACTTGATGAATTAACAATGAAAATGATGGCAGATATTCAATGAATCTGCAATATAAAGCACCTTGATATATATCAGTAGTTATCAAAATGCCCATAACTAGAATAAGCTAAGTAGATGTTTGGACAAAATGACCGTTGTGCTTAAAATTAAAATTGGCATTTCCTTCAATTTGTTTGAACCACCTTAACCTCATATTGGTTGTCAATCAATGTGATTCAATTCTCTTTTTCTGATGAACCATGAAAATTATATTCCTGTGTCATCAAGTAATTTCCCTTCTACTTCTGATATTTCAATAATGCCTTATCAGAATTTTATCAAACCCTAACCTTACTTTGTGAAAAACATAACCAAAAATAGAAACTCTTTTTCAAATAGAAAATAATAGTGGACTTTATTTTCAGGGAGGTAAGTAATTGTGCGGTCAAGAGATAAATACCAACAACTAGGGGTGATTTCTGCAATAAGGATAATATAGTGGATTTTTTGACAAAGCTTCTAAAGAAATTGAGTCACAATTAAAATGTACTATAAAGACTTTCTTTTGCTATACGATGCCAGTGGGCTGCAAGAAATACTTACATGTGAGCAAAGGCCATGAAAACAATCAGATATTTAACAGGATCCTCTAAAGCATTCCACATGCTATTCTCATAAGGGACCTCTATCTTTGTAGTCACTCCCAAAAAGGTCAAAATAGGGTTCCAAGATACGCACTTGTAAAATTCCAAAAAGGAAACTGGGATGGCAAACCATGCGAACAATGTGCCGAGAAGTGTACCACAGATGGGTACAACCACTCCCTGCAAATCCGAATTTGATTGGTACCACAATTGTACATGAGACATCAGTGAGTCTGATATCTCCTTTGCTTTGTTGCCAAAATCCGTTGTCGTGTCTGTAGAGAAATGCGGCACTTTTTGGAGCAATTCAGTCCAGTTGGCTGTATTATTTAAATTTTCTTCTACGATATTTGTTGGATAGGCCCGGCAGTAGATTGCAGTGGCAAGTGGTTTACTAAAAAGACTCTTTTGGCATTGCAACATATGTTGCTTTAACGGTCTTGCATGGATTGTCTGAGAGCGAAGGGGGGTTATTTTGGTCTTTGTCAATGGAGAATGTGCAGCACTTTGGAGGTTATCAGGAGCATGATTAATTAAGGCAGCATAAGGTTTCATTATTTCCCCAAAAAGTAATTCCTGCTGGCACCAAGATATGAGCAAATTTAGTTCCTTGTTTACTCATATAGTATCTATTGGTTTTGTTGCCAAAACTATACCATCAGTTACCAATAAATGGAAACACAATTTAAGAATTAGAAATAGTCATCAAATCATGAAGGTCAATTAACACCAAATTGTACGGACTCACTGTGATCAAACCATTTTTATATTTGAATTTCAAAATTATCAGATCATTAGAGAGATGTTCGTATTTATCAATCAATCAATTAATACATTTGCATCTGTCAAAATTCTAGCATTAAACATTTCTGACAAAAAAAAGAAACAGCCTTGCTACAAGTCAAAAATTGCCAAAGTCAAAGGAGGAAAGTACAGTAGAATTTACAGATCAAATAGGCAATTTGCAAGAATCCTTGAGCCTGCAATTTAGTGAAGCTTGACAACACATTCCACATTCCTTATTATTATGCTTGAGAAGTTTCTCAAGTGATAGAGACCTTATTCAGAGTACCAATTTGCAAACAGAAGTGATCTCAAAGCCCAAAAGAATCAAATTTCTACACACCACATATCGACATAAGGAGTTTCGTCTGAAGAACAACAAAGAGAATTTACCTGTTTAATGAACAATGGCGAGATCTAACTTCAGAGAACTTGGAAAGGGAAATCCAGTGAGCACTCTCTTCTTGCAAATTGCAATGGGGGAGTTGACTGAGGTTCAGGCCATGGATCTCACAACCAGGGTTTTAGCGCGAATTGAGAGTCGATCGATTAACTCCAGACCGTTGGATGGAGAGAGAGAGAGGGAGAGAGAGAACCTACTCAATTTCTGGATAGGGTTTTTACGCGGAGGTCCAGATCCCAACCGTTGCCTTGATTCTTTGTTATGTTGTATATGCATTAGATCAGAAATTTGAACTTCGATCAATTTAATTAGCACTGATAATAACACGTACTTTTATAATCTAAAAAATAGACACTATCATATTTAAAAAATCAAAAGAAACAATGATTCGTAAAAAAACATTGAGACAGAGTCCCGATTGTATAGACTATACACATAATATGAATTATATACGCGTGAGTTGAAAAATGTATACATAATATGATTTATAATATATGATGTGAAAAATACATAATATGATCTATATAAATATTTTATAATATTAAATTTAATGTGATATAAAAAATACATACAATATAAAATATATAACATGTAGACAGTATGAAAATATACGCAAAATATTATTTATAATATTTATAATATATGATGTATCTATATATGTATATATAATATGAAATATTTTATACGTATATAGTATGAAATATATATACATCTTGATATCCATACATTTAATAAGTGACTTTTGATATTCATATAATTAATAAAAAAGAGCATAATTAATAATGCATTAAATATAATATAAAGATATACAATTAATATAAATAGAACAATACGACAGATTCATGTGACGAGTGCGACACAAAGAAATTTAGCAAATTTCAAACTTCTACACGAAAACTGCAAGAAAAGCTGTCACATGTTATTCAACCAAACAATAAACGACTCAGATCAAGAAGATAAAAGAAATAAACGATTCAGATTGAAGTATCAGCGTGTCCTTGAAAAGTCTAATGATGCTAGGGTAGGACTTCCAAATGAACTTGAGAAGACGATAGGAGAGATGGTAGCTCATTATAATGATTTTAAGAGATTACGAGTTTAACTCATGAACACATGATTCTATAAAAAAAAGTATTTGAAAAAATAATAAATGTCGATCGGTAGAGAGTTTTTTTGTATAAAAAAAACATGATACATTATATATATTTAATAGTTTTCTGACGCATATTATATATAATTATTTTTGTGATATGAAGTACAAGTTTGTAATTATTTGGAAATTAAGCCATATATTAACAATGTTTTATATTATATTTCATAGTATAGTCCTAAAGCCATGCTTCGAAAAAAAATTGGCAGGGTAGAGGGATGGTGTGAAGCTGTGAAGGGTCAAATCAGGGGCGGATCTATGCATGAGCAAGATCAGACCTGTGCCGCTGTTTGATTTTGAAATGAAGTTTTCAAATACTAAATTTTCAGTTGGATCCAAAAAATTATAACCTAAATTTAGAAGGGCGCCGCTGCTTAATTTCAAACAAAACTATTAACTGTTTAATTTCAATAAAGATGTCGCTGCTTAATTTTGGTCTGGATCCGCTCCAGAGTCAAATGCCTCCGCCTGCGCGTATATTTGCACTTAGAAAGATTTTTTTTATGAGCATTGTTAATATAATATTTGCACAAATTATTTTTATCAGCAATAATAATTTAATATACATAGGACATAAAACTTATATTATAAGCTCTTCGATTTCTTTAAACTCGTACACCGCGAATCTAAAATAAATCAAAAGACTTAAAATAATCAATAGTGAATATGACATTTTATGCATGTTATATTAGCAATGTTCATTCTTTATTTATACATAATATATTTAATTTTGTGATAAATGCATACTTTGTGTACATTCATTTGTATTTTAAAAACCATCATATAAAAATAATCATAAATGTGTTCGTCAAATCTTAAAAGCGCATAGATCAAGTTCGAACCACTTTGAAAATCATTTTAACTTTTTTTTTTTTAAATAGTTTACCGTTTTAACGCAGAATTGAGCATCAGAAAGAACACAAAAACATTCTCCTTCAGCACGGACACCTTGAGAGTGTTTAAGATAGCTAATTTTCTTATTGTCTATTTGTGAGAGCATTTTGAGATTGTATTAGTTTTGTGAACTATGTTGTGTTGTCAAGTAGTTCATACTTGTCTTGGGTTGTGTTGTCAATAAAGACCATTAGACTTTTGTAGAGCGGTGTAGTTCCTTGCAAATGATTGGCGCCTTTAAGATAAACTCTCTTATTGTAAAATATTGGTTTTAATGGAATCGGTCCCGAAAGGTATTTTGCATTCGAGGTCACGTGGAGTAGGACTAGTTCGATTGTAGGCTGAATTACGTTACATAGCGTGTTCTCTTACTTTTGTGCTCTTACTCTCTCCTTTATTTTATTTTTGTATACTTGCTTGAATTGTTTAAATTGTTCTATTACTTACTTGCTGGACTTAACTAGGTGATTAAGATTCAAAAGTTATATTCGAAATTGTTAAATGCTCCAGCAATCGTTTTAGATTTTTTTTATCCTTGTTACAAAATAGCATCCTTAACCCTAAGTTTCACTTCTTGACCAAAACTCATTTTTATTGCGTTCTTTATTTTGAGTCTTGTTAATTATATCAACAATCAACATTTTTTGACAAATTTCAAATACTTATGTTTAATGTTTTGAAGTTTAGAATTAGTAAACGTGTCCCTTGAATTTCATATCATAAATACTACAACGCAAAAGTCGTATACTTGCGATTAAATTTATTTAATATTTAAAGATTTAAAATTTACACACAAATATTTCAACATCAAAAATAGTATTAGGTGGTAGTGTTTTATCGATTGGCAGAGTAAGAGTGTAGGATGGTAGAGAAATAATTTTTGTTAAACTTATATGTGTGACTGTGAGTTATACTGGATGAGGGGTCCGAATTTGCTGCTTGTAAAATTTCTGCTTGTTTCCTGCTTGTCTCGATCCGATCGCCACAAATCGATCGATCGCTATGGACGGCTGTGATTTGATTCAGGAGGCAGATGTTTTGATCGTTAGATGAATTTTGAACGATCCAGATCGAAACAAGCAGGAATTTTACGAATAGCAGATCCGGTTCCCTGGATGAGAATTTATCAAATTCTCTGCCCACCAAAAAAGTTAGGTGTATGTGGTAACTCGATTTTAGAGTTGAAATTTGTCCTTTGTGAATACGTTAATTACAAGCTAAAAAATTGAGTTACAACTTGTAAAATTTCGTAATAGAATTATAATTTTCAAGCTGAACGATACGAGTAGAACGAGCTACAACTAACTTACAACTTGATATCTGAAATTTTGTTTGTTTGAGAAATTCACGAGCTAAACGATACGAGTTGAACCAACTTGAGTTATAAACGATACGAACTCGAGTTGTATCTTTCAGCTCACAACCTGATAGCGATATGAACTAGCTCGACTTGTTAAAATTTCGAAACAGAGCTCGAAATTGGCTGTCGCAGGTGCACATTGCTGTCGTATCTCAGGATTTCCGCGACTAATTTTCCAGTCGCACAATTTAATTATATGGTCGAAAGTTGGTAAATTTCACATGTTCTATTCTAAATGCCTATACCAAATTTTACACAAACTTGTAGTAAATCATGTATTATTCATTTGTCCTTTTTAACAACAAAATACGTCAAAGAGGAGGATCTCCCCCAGAAAGATGTTCCATGTGTCAAGCAAGCCTACTAGAAACCTCCCCCATCTATTTCTAACATGCCCTCTCACATCGCAAATATGATCCAATCTAGCTCCACACGCATCAGCACGACAAGACAATGAGGTACGCACATTCTGGACACGCATCCGCGAAGCACTTTCCGCTACTGCAAAATTGCATTGAGACACCACGGTCTTTGCAACACTATGAGAGATTTGGAAGAAGCGAAACCGTCGCCTTTTCTCCAGAACCTCAAGGCCAAGACAACACATAGAAACGTATATCATCAATGACTGCGTCAGTTGGCTCTCCAACTGGTAGCTACTCAATCAGGATAGATGAGATAGTTAGGAATCTCTAGATTTACATATGGAAATTTTTGTTGTCTTTTTATTTTCTTCCTCCCTTTCTCTTTCTTAACCTTCTCTTCCAAAATAAAAACACCATGTAAATTGTAATAACTTTTTGTTCATTTAATACAATATTTGAAGTAGGATTAAACCTACTTCCCTCAACAACAAAAAACAACAAAAACCGTAATATTCAAATTACAAACTTTCTAATATCACAAAACATCACAAAATTACAAGTTGTCATGAAACAAAATTCTGATACTATAATCCTAATTGATATTCTAATTATAGAAACAAATATCATCACTACACCCATATCACAAAACACAAACATTGAAAATCAATAATCCACTTGCAAATGGAATATAACAGCTTGGTGTAAGATTGTAAGTGGAGTTCTTGTTTTGGAAATATAGCAGCTTGGTGTAAGTGAAGTTCTTATTTTCGGTGCTCCTGCAAACTGGGTGCCAAATATAATGTTTATAACCCAAACTTAAATCCAATCTTCTTTTGAAAAGCATAACATTTGGATCAACTAGACAGTAAAAAATGATCTACTTTTAATCCAATCTTTTAAAAAGATTGAGAAAAATATCATAAAACTTGACATATGCATATATCAATGTTGACAGTTCCCAAAAAGAACAGATTAAAATTTTAATTAAGAAAAAGAAATTAACAAGTATATCTTGTTTGCGCAGTTATGTGAAGACAAATCAAGGGTCTTGCTTGAAAATAAGTAATGGATTTATCACATAGTTGAAGATTGATTGAAAATAAATACAGTTAAGTACGTATGTCACGTAAATTTAATAAGTTGATAAATAGATTAAATTTTATTTCCATCCTCTTTCCATATCCACTAGCTGAGATTAAAAGAATATTACAAAGAGATTAATAGCAGTAAGAAAATATTTATCAAAATTAAACATTTCATAAAGAAGGAATCACAGTTTATTGCTTCGTCTACACTATGGTACCGACCGCAGTATGCAAAGAACATAATGAAAAAACCTTGGGGATTGCCTTTAACAAAAATGTGTGCAGCATGACCTTTAGATGCAATCACGAGTAGTGATTGGTTTGATATCATCTCAGCTCTCTTAACATAAAATATGTTCAAACCAATAATAAAAGAATGAGAAATTTTAACTAAAAAGCTAACAATAATTTTAAGACATTTTTGAAAATAACATGTCAGAAATCTTAATTTTACCTTTGAAGAAGATATTAGATAGAACATCCATTTCCTTCTACCAACGTTTACAGATAGAATATAGCAATCCAAAGTTTTAAACAAGAAACTGGCCTGTATACTTGTCATTTGTGTACATTGTGGTAAACGAAAGGTAATATGTAGAATCTTTGGTGGTATTGATATAAATAAAATTATATCAGTTCTCATTGCACACCAATTACCTTAAATTTTCAGAGAAAATCTCGTTAATTACGTGTCAAATGGCATATCAAAATTTGGTGTCGAAGTGAAATATAATTCTTCATTAATCATAAAGCTACAGAGAGAGAGAAAGAGCACCTCATCCATGGTAGCAGGAAATTGTTGTGAATTTCAGATGGAAACTGGTCTCGTAGCAGCACCACACCTACCTTCTATATATTAGTACTAACACTTTAAAAAGCATGCATTGCCTTGAATAAGCAAAACGATAATTTTATAATTATCAGTGTGTACTAGTATGAGTTGAAGTGCATCACACCAGCAGTATACCATCAAATTACTTTCTTAAAAGTTAAATGACAGTCAGAATGTGAGCTACGAATCAAAATTAAAGTATATTCAGTAAAAAAATTGAGCTTATCGAGTCATGTAACTAATAAGGTTTGACCATTATACACCTCAATACTAAGAAAACATTAACATATATAATTAAAAATTAAAGAGAAGTTATAAACTCACTAGTGCTGCTTCTACATGTTGAATGGGTTCAATATCAAATCCAATATAAAGTGTCGTGCTGGAATGATTTAGATGGTCGCATTGATTAGGTAGGTGCATACACTTAATGATAACCATTGAAGTGTAATTAAATATTTATAATAATTTCATTTCAACTTGACCTCAATTACTAGGACTAAGGCAGTTACCAGATGACCATAAGAAGTGAATCAGTCTCCATCAGCTTAAAATCTTGATTCATGTCAACGCTCATTAACACATGCATTATTGACACTTATAGGTAATCACTTATGAGTACCTACACGTATGTCATACCGAAAAGCTCATGTAAGTAAATAAAAATTAAATCTCGATAGTTATATTTATGAATAATATTATGGATTTTGGTCACTACTATTTGCAAAGCTAATATATGTATTTAGCTTACCACAAACATGGACATTTGGGTTGCTGATTCTGACGTCACTCATAAAGTAGTATCCTATAGAGTAAAAACAAAAACTTGAATACTAGAGCAATTATGACTTATTAAAAATATTTTAGTTAGCTCGAGTTACAAGATATTTGCTAGCTTACTCTTGATAGCAAACATAACAACATGCTCAGCTGCATCTTCTACATAAACCTCAAATTGTGAAGCTTCCTAACATATAATATCACAAATTCACAATAAGTACTAAATATTATATAGCAAAGACCTGAATGGAGAGTTTATTTGTGTAGAAATTATAAAATGAGAGACCTGAATGATATTGACTATGAATTGAGATAGAAATGCAACTAAACTGTCATGAGTACCCACCATGTCACTACACTCCACCAACTCAAAAATGGATCCTCTTTCTCAACTGCATTATTTCCAGCTTGTCAGAAGAGAGGAAATATGTTTGGGTAGATGGCAGAGCCCTTCGACAACTACGAGCCTCGTGCTGATATCAGACTACTTGTCATAAAATTGCAACATGCGCAATTGCTTATGCAATCAGCGACAAGTGACGTGCCCAATTTTCCAGAATAAGCAAGAGGCTCGACATAATGGAAAAGAGATCTGGTCTGATTGTATCATGTTTCAGAATAAATTTATAGTCAGTTATCTAGAAACTTCTACTACTGGTTCATACAAAATGTTGTATCCTTTTTTTCACTTGAATTAAAAAATAAAAGAGACTAAGAAATATGTACACTTTTCAAACAAGTTTATACAAATAAATTGGATTATTTCCTAAATGATTTCATTTCTTCTATTTGTACAGGTCAAGAACTGAAAAATAAAATAGAAGAAATCAGCATAGGATCCTACTGTGCAGCTAAAAATCTAAATTGACCCAATTGTTTCAATAGAACTGCTAAACAGATTCATATCCGAGCTAATAAATCTCACCTTGATCGAGATTAAGAACTCACCCGAGCTTGGAGAGTGCTAGTGTGACGCACATGCAAGGCATGGATTAGTACTGATTACGCATGCGAGAGGAGGGGGAACGGGAAAGAGTAAAGAGTACCGTGCATTATCGAAAAATCATCACCTAATCTCTCTGAGCTAGCGAGCTAGAGAGAGGGTGAAAGTTCTAACTGAGCTCGCTGCCTCATGGTCGGATCGTGAATGCTTTGATCAGGGTTTACCAGTTCGGAGAAACAGCGCGCGAAAGAGGGAGACGTTGAGTTTGTCGTCAATGTATTTCTCTTTTACGAATGGGCTGTCATGTGATTTATGCGATCAATTCGGAACGGGCCGCTAGCAAATGACTTATTATGCAACAAATTCGAAATGGGTCGCTATTATGGGCCACAGATGGATCATTTTATTGTAGTTGTTGTCTTCGATTTGTTTGGAAAAGTCATAGACCCGGCACGTGGGAACCCCAATTAAGAGTGTTTCTTTAATAAAAAAATCTAACAAATTGAAGAGTTAATTATTGTCTTTTATCAAATTATAAATTTTAAAATTTTTGTTTGAATTATGACTTGCAATTTTTGTATTACGAATTTTGGTACATTTTTATATAAATATGTATCAATCACATTTATTTTTCTGAGTTGGAAATTTGTATTCATATTTATTATGGACAGTAGCAATGTACTCGGGTTTATTAATTAACAACAATAACAAAGCTTTAGTTCCAAACAAATTGGATAGGCTAAAAATGAAATTCAATCAAATAATGGAAAAATATAAATAATAAGGCATGTTAATTAAACATCAATTAAACATTTTATCCGGCTAGAGTAGTAGTGAGGATTTGAAGAATAACTGAATTAGTAAAATTATATTACATAATAATTTTCACAAAAACATTTCGGTTAGCTATACAACTAATAAGTTAAGAGTGTTTTATTTTATTTATCATGTAATTTGTAATGCTGCGCTAACATTAACTTTAGTTTATAACTATCACGATGTTATGTTACGACTGAAATTTTTATTTAGGTGAAAATCGAGGTTGCAAGATTAAAATATAATTAAAAATGTCTGGTGCATATTTAACGTTAAGAACTATGATTTCAGTTTTATTCTTTTTAAAGGGAAAAAAAATTACTGGATCATATTATTGGTAGCCAATCCTCAATCCAATTGTCGAGGTTTAGGAACTTTGCAAGTTTTACTGCTTGTTCTTTTTTGCTTCAGAAAAAAATAGGGGTTTAGGTATAGAAATTAATCTGAGGAGTTGCTCGATGAAAAATGCGTGAGAGACTGAGAGAGGGAGGATTGAAGATGTTTAGGGTTTAAATATATGAGATGAGGGCACAAGGGTTTTTGTGCCAGTAAAACGAGGTTAGGGGTTTTGGTTCATGGATTTTGGGAGAGGGGAAATTAGAGGAGGCAGTGAAGTCTGAGCTGAGATGTCTAGAAAGGGTTTGAAGGCTGAAATCATGGAAAAAGTGTGATGGTGGAGATATTGGAGCAAATGAAAATTTTATGAAGAAATTAATGCATGAGTTGACTACTGGTATGTGATCAAACTTAATCATCTGAAAATATGTCCTTATCTTTTCTCCTAATAATGAAATTCTTCATATTTTGATTCACTCTTCTGTAAGCTTACATTCTGATAAATTATGTAATTCTTAAAACCTTTTAAACCAGTATGTAAAGTGATAGGTCTATCGGATCGTATAAGTTCAAAGAGAACAGAAAAAAGCACATGGCCCATGACGACAAGGATATGGCGAGAAGAAAGATGACCCGTTTGAAGTTAAGACCCGTTTCCGTCAGGATCTACTGGGCCTATAAATACACAAGCAAGGACAGAAAAAGGTGATTCTTGGCCTTAGGATTAGCGACTTTTATATTGCGATCTTTCTCTCTTCTGTAATCCTTTCTCAGTCCCTTCCTCTCTCGGCTCGGCAAGACTCGAATCGGGATTATTTTTCCCTTCCCTTGTAAGCTACTTATCCTCTTGGCTCGGTTTCTTAGGTTCGGGATCATAAGAATTTTTTCCCTTGCATGTTTAGTCATGATTACATAATTTGCGGAAAATAAAACCAAAATTGGGACAATCATGCATCAATTCCTTTCGCATGCATTACCAGCCTCAATGTATAACTTCTAACAACAAAAACAAGATCTAAAAAATCTAAATTTTGATTGCTTCATCTTACCAAGGTAATTATAACTAATATCAGATCAGATATTATCATCTGTCCTCTGTCAATTGAAAGTTTGAAACAATTAATCATTGTTTAGGAGGGCACTTTTAGAGACCTGATGTTCAACAAAGCTGAAACAACAATCAGAAACCAAGTTATGATGGCCAAGGAAGCAGCAATTTGGGAATACACGCAAAAATCATGTCTACAGAACTCCTTGTGTCGTAGGAGCTCATTTGTCACACTAGCGCTAGCACATCCTGCCGCCAAGGTAAGTAGAGAGCAAACCTGTCCATGTTTCAATAGTAAACACTCTTTCAGACATATTTTTATAATAAAACAATCACAATAGGTGTCTTACTGCAACTGTTATTCAATTGCATCAAACATTTCTAATATCTTTTCGGTACTTGAGTAGGCACTTTTGGGGGCATTGTGTAGAAAGTAATATATGTTGGGCATTTGCTATGATATTGTAATGAAGCAATCTAAACTGATACTCAATGCAACAAAATGGTGAAGAATTGCAAATTCGCTTGACTGAATAGGGAAATCAGATGACAGGCATGGACTTGTGGCAAGCAGTGGTTAGTACGTACAATCAGCATTCATTACAGATGCAATAGCCTCTTTTTGTTTCCCTAATTAATCACAGAAAACTAAAATTTGGTCGTCCTACATTATGTTCACAATTGGGTTGGACTTTAAGCATCTTATTTTCAACCAAATAGATAGGGAGAATTGATGAAGCCTGTAAATAAATCATCCATAGATATCATACCCAATCTAATATTACAATCATCAGGATTTCCATTTGAAAAGGCTGTCCATAATAGCAACGGAAACTTAACTCCAACGCTACCAGCACAAAACTCCAAGTAACTACAAAGCTCGTGACTACCCATAGAAAACTGCAAATAAAATAATGACTGAACTATGAAGGGAATATGGGAATTTGTGGAAACTTCGATCAACATAAATTATCCAAAAAGCCTTGTTTCAATCCGGCTTGTGGGTTTATTTGTTCAACCTATGATTCGCAAATAGATTGGAACTAAAAGTTTGAAAAACAATAATCAATCTTCAAAAATAGTTGCCCATTTATCATGATACAAGCGGTTATAATCTCCATGGATTATCAAAACAATAGTCGAAAAAGAAGCTACTTTACCGAAAGGAGGTGTAGTAATTGAAGTCTGGTCTGATAATTATTAGCACAAACGAAATCATGGAGAGTACCATCTGAAAAGACCTAAGAACAAGGGCCCAGCCCGTTCCAATCGACCCCCATGAAGGAACATGTCTGCTCCATAGGTTCATATTTCAATATTGTCTCCTCTGCAGCTTCTTTTATGAGGTTTTTTTTGTCAAGCAGTTCCAGGTGTAACAACACATTATTTGTTTCTTTTTATCTTGCTGTTTTCACGTGTTTCTCCTTGTTTGGGTTTTGTAGATTCTTTTTTGGGTTTTTTATATTTAGTTATTTCTAGTTTTATGCTGATTTACAGATGGTCAGAAACTCAGAGGTTGAAGTAAAAATAGAGTATAATGCTTATTCACAATTTTAGCTTTCTTTGGTTTTTGGAGTTGATATTCCAACATGATCACTGTTAAACATTGTGATTATGTCTTGAAATATTCTAGATGAATATAGTTTTACTTGTGATTTGTTTCTCTATTATAAGAGTTACCTTTAATATTCATCCTTGAGAAAGCTGCCTATTGAGGTACCAAAACGCAGAAACCACAAATGGAGAAAATTGACCCTGTTGCTCTGATTCCTTGAAATGTTTAATTCTATATATTATCCTAATATTACTGTCTGATCTAATTTGGCATGAGGATAAGAGGATCTGAAAACACATGTAAATCGTAAACATGTTCAGAGTACCCACATTTAATAGTTTGACCAAGCAATAAAATTGACCGTCATGATGCACTTGACTGTCACTAAATTCAAAATTAAAATTGAATGATACAGATTGAATTGATACATTTAATTGTTTGGTTTGCAAATTCAGTTGACAGGTGATGCATTTATTGAAGACCAGGATAGTTTTGGATGATAATCTGCTCTGGGCTAACTACCATGATACTCAAGGTTGTCAGTAGCTTTTATCTATTATATATTGATATTTTGCAAGTTATGTTTCATAATTGTATTTAAGAAAATTTAGTCAATTAGATCAGAGACCCAAATTGGTCATTACCTATAAACTTGTCAGTTTATTTAACTATATAATTTTATCAGTTTAGAGTTTAGACAGTTACAGTTCTGTACCAAGACAAGACCAGAAATTAACCCAACCTACTCATCCTAAAGTATTTGCAAGTTTAGGGATTGATTTTGTTTTATATTGTTACTTTGTTAGAGATGCTCCTCTCTGCGCACAGAGCTAGCTCCGCCTTCCGATTTTTTTGCAATAGCCAATGCGCCATTAGTCGCCAAGAAGAGACACAAAGAGAGGTCTTTGAAGAAACTTCATTACTAACCAAGACGCTTTGTGCAAATTACACAATCTTTTTTTTAAGAAAACTGATTGATAATTTTACGAACATCTGAGGCTTTAATTATCACAAAAATGATTTTACTTCTATACTAATATGTTATAGTGAAGGGGAGCCTTGGCGCAACGGTTAAGTTACCGCTTTGTGACCAGGAGGTCACGGATTCGAGTCGTGAAAACAACCTCTTCTAGAAATGCAGGAAAATGTTGCCTACAAAGACTCCAAAGTAGTCAGACCCTTCCCTCGGTCCCCGCACAAGCGGGATCTATGTGCACCGGGCTGCCCTTTTTTACAATAATCTGTTATTGAAATTTCAGCAAAGAATTTTGGCGTGCTGTAACTAGTCATAGATGTATAGAACTGCTGAGAAACAAGGACCTGAGAGTTCTAACAAATTCAAAGCAAACAGTCCATTTCTTCTGTATCAAATTTGAAAAATGAGATTATCGTATAAATAACATCTAACCTTAATTTTATATATACATTAAACAATTAAAAACTGCTATCACTGCCAAGTTACTGAAACAGAATGACTGGTCAGTGTCCTTTTTTCCTTTTCATTAAAGATCCTTCAATTTAGTATGATTTATTACCTTGGTGTCTGAATTCAAATATTTTGTTTTCGACTTTAAAATTAACATTAAAGATCCTTCAATATGTTATTTTCATCTTTGTTGGGGTTTTTATTGCGAAAGCAACAAATATGTACTATATTTTTCAGGACCACCATTAGACCAAAAGAGGAGCAAGTTCTGAAGACAAAATTAATTGTTTTGTGTATGTATGAAAATGCATCATTTGCTTCTTTGAATTAATCCCTAAAAAATGAAAGACAAAAAAATGTAAATTGAACAAAAATACCGGGCTATGTTTTTTATAGTTCAAAATCAGCACCTTCACATTATGATATAGCTTCATTGCTATTTCCATCTTTCATTTAATGGAATATAACTGAACCACCAGATCAATCAGAATTTCAAGGCTCCACTTAACTATGAAGTTGTTAATCTATGCACTCTATAAATGCAGAGAGAAAAAAAATCTATTAACTAATTACTTGGGTTTTTACAAGAGGCGCAATGAAGCAAGAGACCAAAGATTGAAGAGAGAAGAAGAAGCTGTAAGAAACCAAGACAAAAATGCCATAGCGGTCGATAGCTGGTATCTGCCGCAAACCCCGGGGGGGCAATACCCGTTCGTCGGGAGAAGAAGAGTCACCACACTTGCCGATGCGCAAGCTGCCCCCAGTGATAGCAAAGACAGAATCTGTCCATTTTCAACAATCTTGTCACTTGTATTTGAGAAATATTTTCTCATGTCAGGCACAACAGCTAGAATTTTAAAATAAAAATATTCTCCCTGTGCCTTCCGCTGATGTTTAAAGACATCCTTATTTCTTTCAAGTTGGATTCTATTGCTCAATTTGTGAACACACACAACTTGTGTTTGGAACAATTAATTCGATGTTTCAAATAATTGTTGCATTTCATTGGGAAGACCAAATCAACTGAACTATTCAAAACTAACCCAAAGGTGGGACAACTGCAATCAATTCCAAGGGGAAAAAAACGAACAAGTCGGATAAGCAAGGTTGTTTCTATAATAGTTTATAACAATGAAATAGCTTCAAAATTCATAACTAAGCATAGTTTCCCAAAACAAAATATGTATTATTTATAGAAATTCTTACCCAGTCTCCAGCAACAATGAGGATTATGGCGCCAGGGAGACGAAGAGGACAACCAAGAAACAGAGAATAAATATCTACAACTGCTAAAAAACAGCTCCAAGGTATCAACAATCCCATACTTGTCACCAGAAAACTACACAAACAAATCACAGTTACATAGTTTAATTACCTAAAATTATTAATATACCACATAAAAACTCAATAGATACAAAATTATCAAAAGATGAGAAGTATTACCAAAAGGAGGTATAGCTATAGAATTCGACTCCTACAGACATGAACAGGAGAGCCGCAGTAGAAAACGCGGCTTGGCCGAGCCTGAGGGACAGGCTCGTCAGCGATCCGACCGCACCTGGTGCAATCTCATCCATTCAATTAAGGGATGGTATCTCTTAACCTCCTTTTCTATTCTTTCACAATTGGAGGGCAAGGAACTCATCTTCCTTCTGCCTTTTCTCTTGTTTCCAATTCTCTCATGGTAAAGCAAGAATTTTTATATGATTAGGTTGTGCTCTTTTTCTATTTTTATATAAAAAAAAGGAAAAACGGTAGGAGGAGGTGAAGTGAAGGGGAATAATGGAACCTGCCAATGTATGGTAATTGAAGTGCTTGAACAATTCGATTTAGTTTTTCTGTTTACTTTTTGCAGAATTTGAACATAGCGTTTTGGATAATAGAGTTTGTCTGTTTACTTTTCATACGGATGCTCTTTATTCTTTAAAATTGAATAGAATCTCCTAGTATGTTTTATTGCTACGTAAATACTTTTTCAAGACGACATGTAATTTGGTACCTTTCAACAGTTCGCTGTTGTCGTGAATTTGGTCTCTTGTCAAATGTGAAATGTCTCTCTCTTCTTAGCATTATGAACATTTTAAACAATTTTACAAATAATTTAAAATTATAAAAGAATATCATGACCACAATTTCCATTTTCCATCGTGAACATAAGTACGGAAATTTTTCAATAACTATTAAAATTTAAATTTTAGATAGCAAATTAGACATTAGTTTTTGTCAAATTCTGGATCAAAATCAACTTGAATTACACTATTAATGATAACAAATAAGAGTTATTATCGATTCTATTTGGGTATTATAATGGTCATGTTTAAAAATTAGGAAATTTGGATGTATTAGGTGAGAAATGTAATTTTTAGTATGTTTATTTGTACGAAACAAATTAATAATTTGTTACATAAATATATTATTTTTAGTTTTGAATTATTTTTTTAAAGAGTACTTTGGTAACTAGTACTCTTTAATTCTTGTCCAAAACATTCTTCCGGTACATCCTAAAGAGAGTCAAAATTTTGAAATTCAATTTTAAACTCCGTTCCTTCTTAAATTTTTTTAAACAAAAAAAAAATAAAGGTCAGACTTTAAATCATGGTAAATGATGGTTGTGACATCTAAATTGCTGACGATGATGTGTCAGAGATTCAATAGCAACCTTTGGATGGATTGAAATTTCAAATATTCATCCTTTACAAATTAGTATTTATTTTATCATGCATGTTTCTAAAGGTTTAATTTGGATTTCTACATTTTTAAGGTGCATTTTTTATGAGCAGAAAATGTGAAATATTGTTACTGAAGCAACAATAACTATAACTCATCTAAATTCTAAGAAATTTCGTGGATAAAAATATATATATATGTTAAGAATAATTTGTTATGTTCAATTAGTACATAAATATATATATATTTTTTTAAACATTAACTACTAAAAAATCATCATTCATTAATATGAATATAGAAGACAGCTTAATCATGAATTTAATCGAATAGAGGGTGATAAAATTGTTTTTTCATTCATAATAAAAAGAAGAGAAACTGTTAAGAAATATGAACTAGCTTCTGGTGAAAAAAAATGAAGGATAAAAAATTGATCCACAAGAGTATTTGATTAAAAATGTTGAAAAGAAGAACAATTTTAAGTAAGAGAAATGTATAAAAGCTCCCCAATTTTACATCTTTTAACGTGCAATGTTGTCATTTTTTCATTTTTATTTTTTGTATTGCGCTTCAGTCGTGCCATTGCTGAGCCTGAATCAATTCAAATCTATGATTTATTGTGTAATTTAGACCAAATTTTGTTCAAATAAAATTTAATTAGTTTAAATATGTTTAAAAGTTTAATTTACTGCTCTAGTTGAGCTTATTTTGCAGAACATTTGAAGCTTACGGAGCAAAACGGGTGATTCGAAGCAAGTCAACACGAGTTTTGGAGCTTTCTGCACTTTCATTGCGGCCTGCAATCAACCCAGGCCTAATCTCAGCTTTAGACGACAATTTGCACATCTCATTGCTGCCTGCAATGGATCTCTTGCGGCCCACAATAAATCTCATTGTGGCTCGCAATAGCTCTGGAGTTCTACAAACATAAGACATACTTTCAGCATGCACTCATTTCTACTCACAATGGATCTTATTGTGGCTCGCAATGACCTCAATTTTCTGCACGACAAAGCTCTTCCATAATTGTCTGCAGTCATTGCGGTCCGCAATGGGTCTGATTATGGCCCACAATAGATGATTTTGAAATCCTAATCTGCTATTTTTAGTGTCGAATTTCTGGGATTTATTTCTCATATAAATAATGCTCGAAGAATATGTTGATTTTTTAGAGAAAATTATATGGTTTACAAGGAGATACAAGGCGAGAGAGAAGAAGGAAGAAAAAGACATTGATTTTGTTGTTCGGTTGTATTTTTTTTCTTTCCTTTAGAACTCTTTACTTGTATTATGTTGATTTGTGCTTTAGTCATGTCCGACTAAAAACCTCTGTAGGGTCGATTAGGGATGTACTTGAAACTTTTGCTACGACTTAGTTGAATTTTATTTCATATATTTTCTTTGTTATGATCTATGCTTTCTTGTTATTTGATTGTGAGGAATTAACCAAAATCGCATGAAACCTTATGATTTAGTATTTATAATTGATAAATTGAATATTAAGTTCGGATCATAAAGTATAGGATATTTAATAGACTAAGTAGCGGAGGGTGACACTTGTCTTATACGGACTTTATTCAATTATTTTGAAATTATGTCAAGTGTCAAGAGGTGAAATATAGTTTTCAATATCAATTATGACAATAAATAAACTTAATGACTTTAAATTAGTGTAGATAAGTACTAAAAAATGACGTTTATTCTACTTTTATATTAACATAGATATCTCTTAATACCTAAAAATTCTAATTGTGCCTCATAAACAAAAGAACAAATTTATTATACCAACTAATCATAATAATAATGGATAGTAACCCTATGAAACCCTAACTCCTTGTACTCATTTAAAAAGTAGAATTTACTTTAGAACCATAGTTTACTTTAGTTTAAAATTACAAACAAAATAAAACTTCAAACAATCAAACACCTTACAAACTTATTTTACTCAAATAAATTGCTAATTTAGATTTAATATTTCGACTTGTCTTTGTAGAGACGATCTCTAAGCACTACTTGACGAAATTATACACTTGCAATCAAATTGAGTGAATTTAAAATTTATAATTAGCATCACAAAACAACACATATCGAATATAGTGAGGGTTTATACGATTTTAACCGCTAGGATTGACCTTATGCCGAGAGTCATTTTTAAGTTTATTTTGCAATTAATTGCACCATGCTGGTTTTCCATGTCATTTTGATTTGATTGTTGATACCTTCAAGATTTATGGGAATAATAAAAAAATTAAATATGAATGATAATAATTTATTTGAACACCTCTTGATGATTGATTTTTTTTTTGTTAAAATAAATATAAAACTGTAAATTAATTATTTATCATTTGAAATATGTTATAAATCAAATGCCGTGAAATTAAATATATATGGTTGTCCAGCAATTAGATTTTTATACAACTAAATTGTTAATTTATTAAAGTCCTCTATGAATGAAAGGAACTTAATCATGCATAACAGTTAACAATTTTCTTATGACTATTTTGGGCATAGCAGATGGCAGCAAATTAACCGGTTTCTAATAATAATAATAATAATAATAATAATAATTATTATTATTATTAGGGAGTTGATACGTAGATACCATATTTGATACCGATTTTATTATGTATCTTTAGTTGAGTTATAATGCACATTATTTGAGTTATTATACATGTTATTTTTTGTAATGAAATAGTTATACATGTTATCAATTTTATTATGCACCTTTAGTTGAGTTATCATGCACATTATTTGAGTTATTATGCATATTATTTTTTGTAATGAAATAGTTATACATGTTATTTTTTGTACTGAAATAATTATGGTATAACATGCATAATAACTCAAATAATGTGCATGATAACTCAACTAAAAATGCATAAAAAAATCGGTATCAATACTTGATATCAAATGTGGGATCTACGAAACATTATCCTTAGTTGTTGTTGTTGGAAAGTTCAATTTCTTTATTATGTAATAAAAAGTATGCAAGTATGCGCATTATTTCAAACCAATGTACCTAGTGATATTCAAAGAAAAGGGAGAGCTCATTTAAATTCTAACCTCAGCTTTTTATGGGACCCAAAATTGACCAGACTCGATCTCTTCCCTTGAACAAGTCACATAATTGTTGCATTGAGTGTTCAAATTAACAAAGGCTTATTAATGCAACCAAAATGGTAATTAAAACATTGCTTTTCTTGTATAGTGGATTTCAGTTTTCAGACTTTATCAATCAAGCAAATTCACGTCGAAAGAAACCTCAGAGTTATGCATTGAACATGTCCAGTGTTAAACTAAATTATTCACTCATAAGCAAAAATTTAGGTACTGGATACTCCATTCAATTCATGAAGATTGACCTAAAAATTATTTTCTGTCTTAGTCTTGCAAAAAAATATACATCAATCTTAGTCTGAAATTTTTTTTTTTTGATGAAACAATCTTAGTCTGAAATTGAATTGAGCATCCAATGTACTCAGTGAATGATTTACCTAATTTTTTGTCTATAAAAATGCTAAAAAAATTTCTCAGTAGTTAAGGCCGACTGAATGCATGAAGGAATGAACTCATGTTTTCGATACATTGAAAAACGTTCAGCTAACTTTTCAGCTGTTTAAATATATATATAAATTCAATTAAAACTACTATATATATGCTTTTAAAACCCAAGATATGTATTATACATTTGAAAGTTTGGGATGCGAAAATAAATATACATTAGAGATATCACTATCAATCCTTGTTGACAGGACCCCACCTGTAACGGTAATATGTAGCCTTGCGATACAACCTAATTATTATTCATCTAGCATGTGTTTGGATTATCAAAAATAGCATTAATCATGAGTTAGTGTTGCTATTCACACAAAAATATGATCCAAACATGAATTAGTAAGTTATGAATAGTGTTGGTTTGTGCTATTTTGCTAACCCAACAAAATAATAGAATTAACAAATTAGCACATGTCATGGTTAGCAAAATTATTATTTTATTACATTGTCATCATCATCTTGATATTATTATTACTATTATTATTACTTTTATTATTATTATTATTATTATTATTATTATTATTATTATTGTTATTATTGTTGTTGTAATTGTCATTATTTTATTATTATTATTGTAATTATCATTATTATTTTATTAGTATTATTGTAATTGTCATTATTTTATTATTATTATTATTATTATTATTGTTATTATTATCATTATCATTATTATTATTATAATTGTAAATTTGTAATTGTCACTATTATATTATTATTATTATCATTGTAATTTTCATTATTATTATTTTATTATTATTATTATTATTGTCATTATTTTATTTTTATTATTGTTATTATCATTATTATTATTTTATTATATTATTTACTTTTTTATTTTGTATTATTATCATTAATGTTATTATTATTATATTATTATCATTTTACTATTATTGTATTATTATTATTATTATATTATAAATTGATATCAATATTTTATTATTTTATTATTATTATCAGTTAAAAAACTAAAATAATTTATTATTTTACTAATTCTCACTATCTCTCCTCCAAATGTGCAATCCAAACAACATTTTTACTAACCTAGATAGCACAAAATTAGCACTATTTTTGCACTAATCTAGATAGCAAAAAGTAATCACTATTTCAACCACTAATCTAGATAGCACTATTTTTGCACTAACAATGACATGATCCAATAAGTATATCTACTATTCCACTGTTTGATGTCGAGATGAATGCCAATTGAAAACTCATAATTATCAAACACGATTTATTATATGTTTATGTATATTATTTTTACCTAACGTTATATATTTTCATTTAATATATAGAGAGAGTTTTGTTAAAATATTTTATAAAATAGCGAGTTTCATATATTTGAATTCATATCTCGAGATACAAGTTGCATATGACCGATCTATACCATTAAAAATATTCTTCGTATTAAAATCTATTTGGAGAATTTTATATTTTTTGAATTTTTTTTACTATTTTATCGGATGGAAAGAAGTACTTTAAATTGAATGTCTCTGTAAATTGTTAGATTAATGAATTTTCAACTCATCAGATAAAATAGTAAAAAATAAATATAATTTTATTTTCAAGTAGATATTAGTATGAAGAACAT
This sequence comes from Eleocharis quinqueflora, assembly GCA_964058865.1. Lineage (NCBI taxonomy): Eukaryota > Viridiplantae > Streptophyta > Magnoliopsida > Poales > Cyperaceae > Eleocharis > Eleocharis quinqueflora. Next base: position 201,216 of record CAXKVX010000309.1, on the reverse strand, counting down.
AATCAACAGTTTGAATCAGTCATTTTTGCTTTGTATCTCGAGATACGAACTAAAGTATATGTAATTTTTATAAAGTATTTTAGCATAACTATAACTATATATATATATATACATATATATATAATTCATTTCAATTAACAAGTTGAACTACTATATTTTTTATTTATTAGCGTGGTTATGAATACTTTTTTGTATGATAAAATAAGATACTACATAAATAAATAAGTCTACATATTATTTTATGATATTTTGTGAGTAAATTCACAGAACAAAAGTTCCATGTTTCTGAGAAATAACTCACTGCATCCACAAAAATAGTTATTCTTGACCCATTTCTCTCTTAACAGACCTTGATTTTAAACAAATATGAACCAAAAAACACTTAAAAGAACAGTCAAACAATCCTCCCAATTTGAGTATACTCGGTTCAGTTAAGTCACACATGACAATGAGCCCCTATTTGCTATGATTCACGTGTTCTAGGCTCACACATGACAATGGCATTATTCTGTCTTCTTCCTGAGAAAATTCTTACACGTATTTTTCTTCCAGAACCAAATGTATGACACATGTCTGACACGTATTTTCACTACACTACATCCATTTGTAAAAATTCTGACACGTATTTTTCTTCCAGAACCAAATGTATGACACATGTCTGACACGTATTTTTCTTCCAGAAACAAATGTATGACACATATTTTCAATCCGACACATTGTTGTACTTGTATCGATTGCTCGAGTCACTCCCACTCTGTTCCATCTACGTTTTATGTTGCATTTTCTACCTCAGACATCAGTCTTATTTTAGATTTGGGAAAATACGTCACCGTTTCCTCGATCTTTCTAGGTAAATTTGGCACATTTTTTGTATTACGACAGGAAGTCAGGGAGAGGGGTCTGAATCGTCTGTCATGCAACACGTAGTGAACAGTCAGGATTTTGTGTTGTGCAGTATGATCGATCCAAATTTGATTCAAAAGATTGAGTTATAAATTTAATAAACACGAATCTCAAAACAAATTGACGTGCCAAATCTCCTGCCACTGCCTTTGAAGCGCAGCAGAAGATCTGAACTCACTGTATGCTATATGCACCTGTTATATATTAATTACAAAGTGTTAAGTTAGAAGATGGTGCTATACAGCTTAGCAAACAATATGCTGCCAACCCCAGACTTATTTAGGTTTATAGTACAGAACAGAATCAGCATGTCTGCATGTCCATGTGATTAGCTGCATAGTGAATAAACAATGATTTACAAAAAGAAAAATTAATTATTCATACCATCTGTGACATCTCTTAAAAAGAAAATCTCCAATTGTCCCTATTTACCATGTCTCATTGAATCTATCATATGAAATTATGAATAGAAAAATGATTCTCTTTTGTTACAAAGATGGGTTTTATGACAAATCATTGGACGTGTACTGGTATATGTCGAAGACAGCAACTATTAGTTTCCCTCATTCTGATCTTTGGAATTTATTTCTAAGAAAAACTTGGCAACATAGCCTGTTTTTTTCACATATTATAAATACTCCATTTACATAGCATTATAAAGGGGTACAAATAATTTGAAAACAGTAAGAATCGAATGAGGCATCGAGAATACAAAAGGTTGCTTTGATACATTATCCTCAGGCTCTAATTTCATGCAATATCCTCAGGATCTTATTTCATGCAGTAAACAGGTTAAAAAAACTCACCAGATTCTATCATTATGGGCAAAGTAACTATTACAGACCAAGCATCACGCTTGTAAAGCATACACAGTTAAAAATGAAACAACTAAATCTTGCACCAAAGAAAATAACAAGCATAATACCTATGACTCCTACATCGTTTGTTAAACCACTTGCAATATAACAGTTGCAAATTCGACAAATATCTCCATCTGTCGGGAAAAGAAAGAATTCATTTAGTTTAATTATACTACGATTTTCACATTACAAAGATATAATAAAAATCATCAAGCATAGTATAATGTTTTCTGGTGTTTTGGTCTATAAATCCATAGCACCAAGCATACTAACAATTATACAGGAACCCCAAAAAGCAGCATAACAAGAATTAAAAGACACTTCTCCACCTTTGTTTCCTGTTGTTCTGCAGTGTGAGATCCAGAGTTGGTTTTGAAGGCGTGGTCAACCTTAGGCAATCAACTAAACAACACCCTAACCCAAAAGGCTAGAAAACTGACAATTGACAAAAGATCTGTCTGACGAAAAAAACCTGTACATACCAACCATTACTAAGCATCATGGACAGAAAACGATTAACCATGGATCTCGTGTTTTGAAGAACATAGTTCGTTTATGAACATAAGTTGCCCTTCCCCTGTGGATCAACCGTGCACAGTACTAATCATCCAAGAAAAATCAGACAGTAATAGTAGAACTTAAAAAATGGAAAAGAGGTGACCTAAGAAGACGAGATCAGAGTTCAAGCTTGAGCTCCTCCTTCTCCTTCGTAAGGAAATGGAGGATGTACGGCGTGACACGGATCACCAAGACGCACGACCCCATGATCGTGAGGTGGCTTCTCAGCTGCTTGTATGCCGTCTCCTTGTCTGGCCTCCTCGGTAGCTGAAACATCTCTCTCTCTCTCTCTCTCTCTCTCTCTCTCTGATCTCTTTTCTCTTTCTACCTCCTAAACGACAATTGACAAAACCTTTGAGGCGAGCAAAACCCTAGCTTGAGAAAAGGGATAAATGACAAGAGCACAAAGGTTGTGTCGATCGAACGGACCAGATCACATCTGGTCTATGATGCGACCTTTCATGGATTTAAAATTTGGAAATTTTGGGCTTGGGCCGTAATTAACCAGGTCTAGAAATTGTAGTTCCAAAACACGCGTTACACGCCTCGGCCCAAATACAGTTTGTTGGTACTTGGTAGTACGAAACTGAAACCTGAATATTTTAAAGAGCAAAAGAATAAGAACAAAATTAGATTGGAAATCCTGGATTAAGATCTCATTTAACAAAAATATATAGTTTTTGCATCACCTAGGTAGAAATCTGGATCAGCTACTGCGGTAGCAGCAATTATATCCTGAATAATATCTTACGATCTTTCTAAAGTCACTTCACTGAAATCAAACAAATTCTAGATTAAATGCGGAGACCGAAGTACAGAAACCACCTAAAGGTTTATGTAGTTTTAGCAAGTAATGGATTGTCCAGTAATTCTCATAAATTCTCAGTCAAATGTACTTACAAGTTTCCCCAAGGTATTGCACACAGCCACAGTCAACTCAAAACACACACACAAAAAAAGTTGCCCGACAGCCCGAAACAAATAGAAGGGGGGGGGGGGGGGGGGGGGGGTTCTGTCGCTTCGGAAATATTATCAGGAAAACGAACATGAAATAGTTTGACAGTAGCTCATTTTTTTCAGATTAAGAAATATCAGATACGTTTACACCATATCCAAAGCACTAAGCAAATAGAAAAAAGACAGGTGACCTGAAAATGAGACGATACAGATTACAGACTCTTCCTTTTTATCCGCCATGGTGCCATTAAATAATTATACATCAATTATTTCTCAAGTTGCACTACAATGGAATCAAATAAATGCTAGATGCAATATTGAGACTAAAGTACAGACATGCTGGAGTTCTGATGTAGGTTCTAGAAAGTAAAGATTTGCCTAGTAAATCTCAAAATTCATAAATTATGTATCTAGTCTCCTTCAGAATTGCACTTACGTGTAACTCGAAACACAAACCGTACAAGGTGAAAAGGGATAAAGAGGGGAACTAAATAAGAAACCTAACCGAAGTTACATGGATCAACCACTTGGTGAAAGATTGAATGATCTCGATCTAGCGTATTAAGGCTAAGAAGTTTATATTCAAACAGGGGAGAAGAGGAAAGTGAGGTAAACAAAATAACAGCTTTATTAATTTTCGAGGATGAGGATTACAAAAGTGATAGAGAGTGAGAGAGTAAATGATTGTAGTTAATTTTAAGTCAAATTGTAATTAGTCTCTAAACAAGCATTATCTCTCATATTTATAGTCTGACGTCTTGGAAAACTCAGACGGGTCATTCTTCAATCGAGTCATATTTCGCGACAGGTCGACTTTGGGCCCAGCAACGGGCCGATAGTATTGAGGCTCTATCAGATTGCTTCTCCTGTAACTATCATTTCTATCAGAATTGTTTCTAATAGAATTTGTAAAGAGGTGAATTGAGAGAAATGAATTGTATTGATCTTGTGTGTTTGATTACAAATACAAAAGTCTATTTATAACCTTGATTCAACTATTATTCTAAACATCTCCAACTCTAATTTCCTCTAATATCTCCTACTCTCATTACATTGATAATCAACTACATAATTTGCAGCTAACAATATCTCCAATCTATATTTCTAACATTCTCTCAAGCTCATCGTGCGATACGCATGTTGAACTTGCCTTTCAAATGTCTTGATAGCACAATTTTGAATCACCAATCGCTTGAATCTACATGAAGAAAGAAGAGAATGAGCTTTTTTTTGCTAAAGGTGTTCATAAAAGCTTGTTGGAATCTTTTCGAACAAAAAGAAAAGAAAAGAAAGGCTCTTTTTGAGTACTTTACAATGGCTCATTGGCTCTTTGGCTCAATGATTCTTTGACTCATTGGCACTTTGGCTCAATGGCTCTCTTGTCTCTTGAAAAAAAAAAAAGAATGGAGTTCATGATGATTTGGCTTCAATTGTAATTTGATTTGAATCAGGGATGTTTTTGAAAAATTGGTTGGATCATGCGTTTGCATGAAGGAAAATGCTTGTGTTGACATAGAATGTCAGTTCTTACTCTTTCACTGCCATATGCTTTGGGAGCGTACAGCTGCATACCAAGTCCAGTGCCAAATGTCATTGCTGATTCCTCATTGGCTATAGCTCTGAATCCCATTTACAGAAGGGGCAAATACACACTAGAAGTCTAGAACAAATTGGCGTACCAACCAGAACTTGCTTGCAATTGAAGAAGCGGTATCTCAGTATTCGCCGAGATTTTCGTAAATAGAGCCGATATCAATCTATCTACTAAGTACTAACCCTGCTGATTCGGCGAGTGTGAAGCACTGCTCACAGCTTTTGAGAGAGGTGAGTATATCAGGCCAGGACCAATAGCAGAGGCCATCCATCAAGTACTCTGTCTGTGTCAAGAGATTGCACGGAGACACCTCCTCCGTCATTTCTAGTAACAGAGCGCAGCAATAGAGTAGTAAGATTGTGCTAGGTGCGATTGCTATTTTACCATTGTTGTAACAGAACCTCGATATAAGCTCGAATGCCTCTGCGCCTCCTGGGAAATCTGGAAACCTTAGATCTCTGACGCTCGGCTTTAGCCCTTGACACGTCGGATCAGGTTCTCGATGGAGGTCTTTGATCGAGAGTACTTCTTGAGGTCTGGTACGAGATTTGGCTTGCGAGGTCCAGTCTTGATCTTCTTCGGCGCCATTGATTAGGGTTTTGAGGTGGCGGCGTGAGCAGCTCTGATCACGGAGCTTGTCGACAGAGCGGAGGTGCCAGATCTCTCCGACGAGGTTCAGTCTTGAGCTGTGACAAAGATCGATCTCGAAGTCGGAGAGATCTCTACTCGATCTGGCACGGAGCTGTGACAGAGATCAATCTCGAAGTCGGTGGGGAAGGAGGTCGATTTGATCTCGATCTGAGCAAGAAGGAGATCGATCTGATTTTCTTGATTCTTGATTCTTGATTCGGGAGAGAGCAGAGGGAATAGGCTCTGATCTTGACAGTGATCTTGTGAGAATAGAGATAGAATAAGAAGATAGAATAGATGTTTAGGTTTAAAAATAGAGGATTAGTGACAGGAATAGAGAGGTTTATTCTGTAATAAAAATTTATTCTTCGAATATTTTGATTTATTGTGTGGAATAAAGTGGGAATAGCAACATAATTTCTGAAATAGGCGCAAGCCTAATTTCAGAGACCTTGCTCTCATACCATAATAGAATTTGTAAAGAGGTGAATTGAGAGAAATGAATTGTATTGATCTTGTATGTTTGATTACAAATACAAGAGTCTATTTATAGTCTTGATTCAACTATTATTCTAAACATAATAGGCGCAAGCCTAATTTCAGAGACCTTGCTCTCATACCATAATAGAATTTGTAAAGAGGTGAATTGAGAGAAATGAATTGTATTGATCTTGTGTGTTTGATTACAAATACAAAAGTCTATTTATAGTCTTGATTCAACTATTACTCTAAACATCTCAAACTCTAATCTCCTCTAATATCTCCTACCCTCATTACATTGATAATCAACTACATAATTTGCGCCTAACAATATCTCCAACCTATATTCCTAACAGTTTCAACGTTTTGCTGATTTCATATTTTTGGTCATTTGAGGAACTAGCATGCAGAACCAACCCCTGAAGCTGGTTCTCAGTTGCCAGTGTACGACAATATATGAACTATAAAGGAAATAAAAAGGATGAATAATGAAACTAATTTGATTCATCGGATTCACTTGTTTTCTACAATTACAATTGAGATATTTATATAGAAAATATGATGTCATATGTGTGACAGATAAGCAGTCTAACTAAATAACTAATACAATTAATGTTATGTAACTAACTCTTCTAACAAACTTTTTTAGTTCATTCCGTTATAATGATTTTGAATTTGCCGCATTGATTGTGCTCTCCATTCTTATATTGATTGGAGTTGTAAACTCATGTAGTTAGTGTCAAGTGTTGAGACTAATCTCTTTTGGCATTTTACATTCTACAGCCCCCTCCCTCAAGCTTAGTGTTTTGTCAAATACGATGAGCTTGTTCCTTAGCAACTCAAATCGATAGGAGGCTAAACTCTTTGTAAATATGTCAGCAATTTGAATATCAAAGCAAATGAATTGGATTCTAGTTCCTTAGCTGTTACTTTGTTCCTGACAAAATGAATATCCAATTATATGTGCTTTATTCTGACATGAATGATAGGATTACCTGCAATGAAGATTGCTCCTATGTTGTCACACCAGAGGACAGATTTGTGAACTGGAATGCTTTGCAACTCACTAAGGGTGCGTTTGGATGAATTGCTGGGTTAGTGAGGTTAGTGATTAACAATTTGGAATAGCTACAAACCCAATAATTGATTGGGTTAGTAGAATACAAGGTTAGCTCACTAACTCAATGAAAAAAAAATAGCTACTTTTTCATCCAAACATGAAATAGCACTCTAGAATAGTTACTAACCCAAGATAGTGCTATTTTAGCACCATCCAAACACATCCTAAGTAGTGATTATAGCCATGTCAGTTATGTTGTTGCATGAGCAAGGCCTCAGTATTTAGCCTCAGTTGATGATCTAGATACAGTTGATTATTTCTTGGATGACTAGAAAACTAAATTGGGTCCTAAGAAGATTGCAAAATCAGAGGTGGATCTCCTATTATCAGGGCAGTCAACCAATCAAAGTCATTTTATGCATGTAGCATGAGAGAGTCTGATTTTTGTAGATGAATATTATGGTGCAAAGTACCATTGATGTACCTCAAAATATATTAAACTGGCCGAAAATATAAATCATTAGGTTGTGCCGTGAATTGAGAGAGTTTGCTGAATGCAAACTGTAAGTCAACAATGAACCTGTAGATTATAGCATTTGAGAGGAGAATGCCATCATGTTTGGATAGTCGAGTGTCAGAAGGTAAGGGAGTCTTGCATAATTTGTCCTTATCCATGTTTGTTCTTGCCATGATAAATTTGAGGTACTGAGTTTGAGTCAAAAGAATGTCATTGTTTACATAATTAACTTGTAACCCCAAAAGGTGACTCAATTTGCTTAGGTCTTTGATAGAGAAGTTGCTCTTGAGTTGTTGCGGTAAGGATCGAATCATGGTTGAGCTACTTCATGTGATGATAATATCATCAACATATATTAAAAGATATAACACATGTTCTTTAGTTTTTAGAATAAAGAGAGAGGGCTCAGCTTGAGAGTAATGAAAGTTTTGGCTTTGAAGAACTTTTTAATATGTGGAACCAGACTCTTGGAGCTTATTTTAGGCCATAGAGAGATTTGTGTATGAGACATACATGATATGGAAATTGTTGATCAATAAAACCTTGAGGTTATTTCATGTACATTATCTCATGTAGGTCACAATGCAGAAAGACATTATTGACATCTAGTTGGTGAAGAAACCATTGTTGAGAGAGCAAGAGTAATAATCACTCTTATAGTTGTTGGTTTAATGACGGGTGAGAAGGTCTCAAAGTAATCTAGACCTTCTTTATGTGTGTATCCTTTGACGACAAGCCTGACCTTGTGTGCCCATATATAGTTCATTAGCATGTCTTTTTTTTTTTAAGATCCATTTACAGCCAACAACATTAGTTTTTAGGGGAGCTGGTACAAGTGACCATGTGCTATTTTGAGCTAAAGCATCAAGTTCTTGAGTCATTGCCTGACCCCAAACATTACACTTCACTGCTTGAGTAAAGAAAGAAGAATCAGAATCATCAGTTGTAGGATCAGTTTGTGTTGCACGATACAACTGATGATTTGGAAACTGCTTTGCTTTGAGACTTGATGTGATGTGCCTAGTTATCATTGGATGAGATGAAGTGGAGGTTATTGTTGAATCTGGATGTGATGGAAGAATTGTTGTTATTGTTTGAGGTAATGGTGAAGTAGGCTATGTAGGTTGAGGAAGTGGTAAGATTGTAAGACCAGTTGAGGGTAAATTGGTTAATGTTATGTTTAGAGGAGACGATGATTGTGAAGAATTGGAAGTTCTAGTGGCTTTGGCAAAGGAGTAATGTAGTTCATTTAATTGTACATGCCTCGAGATATAAAATATGTTTGAGGGAAAATGCAGGAACTTATATCCTTTGTGCGAGGAAGGGTACCCCATGAAAATATATAACAATGACATGACTTGAAGTTTATGATCATTGTAAGTTTTAGTAATGGGAAACATTCACAGCCAAGAATCTTGAGCATTTTGTAGTCTAGAGGTTGCTTGAACAACACATCATATGGAGATGTACTACCAGTAGGTGTAGAATGCAGTATGTTGTTAACAAACAGTGTGCTTTCAAAAAATTCATCCTAGTATTCAAGTGGAAGTGATGTCTGATACATGGCTACTAAACCAAATTCTGCAATGTGCATGTGCTTACGTTTAGCTAAGTCATTTTTTTCAGGAGTATAAGGACAAGAGATATGAAAAGTAATCACAGGAAATTGAACTAATTGGAGAGAATTCAGTTCCACCATCACATTGAACAGTTTTGATCTTACAAGATAAAATATTTTATACTTTTGCTTTGAACAAAGTAAAAATTCTGGGAACATCTAACTTACAAGAGCAACAAAAAAGCCAACTAAACCTAAAGAACTGATCAAGAAAATGTACATAGTACTTATGGCTATTTTTGAATGTAACTGGTGCTAGTCTCCAAACATCAGTGTGCACAATATGGAGAAGGGTATTTGCTTGCATATTAGAGGGTAGAAAGGAGAGCTTGTGAGCCTTGACTTGAGAGAAGTTTGTGCAAAAAGAGATAGTTGTATTTGCAACTTGGATTTTATTTTGTTTTGAAAGAGTAGTAACCACAGCAGGAGAACAATGAACAAGTCTTATATGCCAAGTGTCCAGAGATGTGTGAACAGCTTGCAAAAGAAGATGACTCTTGTTTGGAGAGTGAAGCAGGTAAAGTTCATCATGAATGAAGACGACCAAAATATTGCAGTATTAAATGAAAATATTCATTGTAATATGAATTTAGCACATATGAATATTTAGCAACATAATTTTTTTCACAGCAAATTAAATTGATTTCAACTTTCAGTAACAATTCACACACTAATTTCAACTATGAGAGATTAGAGCCTTCAGTTGTAGCCTGACAGATTGGACGAGTTCTCAACACCAGGGAATTCGAAGAAGTACGGGGTGGTGACGGGGTGCAGAAGGGTGACGAGGGCGGTAGAGGGTGGGAGGTCAAGGGCGACAGGGGCGGCGGAGGGGTGGGAGGTCAAGGTCGATTGGAATCGATAGGTTTGGGTATGTTATCCATTAGAAGGGGATGAGGGCAAAATAGTCCTATATTTTAAATTTTATTAATTTTAATCAGAAAATAAAGATTTGTGGAAAAAATCAAAACATGTACAATTTTGCGTGGCAAATTCCAGAGGGTGCACTTTGAGGTGGCAAATTTCTAATTTTTCTGTTTTGAGGTGGTATGGAGCCAAATCCCTCTAGAAAACAATGCTAGAGGAGAAGCATACGAATAAAATGACCAGAGCATAAAGTCAAGGTCGAAAACCACCAAGCGAGGAGCTATTTTGAGGAATCGAATAATCACTAGTGCCTCAATCGAATAACATGCATAACAAAACGCTTAACATGCATAATTATTTTTCAGTACAAAATAACATGCAATCGAACTAGAATAACATGCATAACGACGCACGTTGACACACGTATCAATTACGTATCAATGAAGTATATCTGTCTATCAGCTCCCATATATTTATCATCTGTGATGTTAATGTATGGTCAATGTTTCTTTCTATCATCAATTTTATTTCATAGGTATTGAGAGAGGAGGCAAAGAGAATGAGAGTACTTTTGGTAATATTATCAGAGATATTTTTGGCAATACGAAAATGTAGATCAAAATAATCTTAAACGAAGATTTTTATTTTTTAGTTGTTTTTAATATTATAATATTTAATTTCTGGTGAGATCAATTTGTCTCAAAAATGAACGGACGAAAGAGTTGCGAAAATTCTCATGCGTCTTTGGAAATTTTCCGAACTCAAATTATCAAAGTTTAGAGGTGCCTCAAAAATCTACCTTAAATATATTTTGTGTACGTACTATATAAGCAAACCGTTCACTTCCCCTTATAAAGAAATGATGACTTGAAATAAATCAATAATTATGTCATTCTGATCTACTTGTATACGGATAAATATTTATACAATGGTGTGTAATGATATTAAATATCACTCTTGTATATGTATCCAAAACGAAGAATGTATAACTCCTTTTTAACCAAAATTGGTGGATGTCATTATTTTCTAATTAGTCTATGATGGATAATTGTGAAGTTAATAGAGATTTATATTATCTTTATTACTTAACACGCTCTCTCAAAAGTTGGAATTAGTAAATATCAATAAATTTTAGCTTCCTTGTGATATTATTAAAGAACTTGATTGACGTTTGTCAGGTCTCAAGTCTCAACTCCGCAAGAACATGAATTGAATTGGTTTGTTTCTTGAATTGCGTCATTGATAATTGATATTCAATTCTTTCAACATGAACCTACGGAGATAACATGCAAAAGTATCTTCAAAGAAAAATTGTGCAGCGTATCTCTATTATTATTATTTATTGATAAGATAAGAAAATAATAGTTGACTAATAAAACAAAACAAAAAGAATTATTTTTGCAACCATATAGCAAGAGAAAAGTTTAAATTCTAAATTGATATTTCATATAGGGATGCAACTGTACATGTTATTCGTCAGAATTTGTAACAAAAATTGAATGCTAAGAGCTTGATATTTTCTTTCATATCCATTTTATCTTCTCTCTCAGGCCGTCCTAAGAAAAAAAAAAGGAGAGCCTCTCCCCTTCCCCCATTTCTTCCACATCATCTTCTTTTTTCTGTTATCATTAAAGTTGAAAAAGGATCGTCGTTGGAGAAGAGAGAGATGAGAGAATGCTCAGTGGGTTCTTCTAGTAGCCGTCTCTCGCTTCGACTTGGTCTTGTTTCCTCCCAAAGCTTTCCGCCGTGAAGGAAAGAAGGAGGAAAATCACACCGTAGGTTTCTCCCAGTAGCAACATCTCGTTCCTACTCGACCTCTTCCTTCACCTCTCTTTTCCTCCCATTCCTCCTTCCTATCGTCTCCACCCCATGATTTTTCTCCTCAACGGTGAGCAACAGCAGCGATACCAAGCTCCAACTCGTCGTGCAGGCGGTCATGAGGAGAAAATATAAATATTAACCCTAATCGGAAGAGATCTACGACCTACAACACTCAATGGAGTTATAGCGTGCAACACCAACCTTTCGAGGTTTAGCAGCGACTCCTCAAAGATTCAACGGGGCCATGGATGTTGCGAGCCTCTACAAGCACAAAAAAATGAGATGCTTTAGCGACAAGAGCCGAAGATCTGAGGTGTGTCGGTACTCACCCACATAAGGATATAGAACTAAATGTAGGTATATTGTAGTTTATTTTGTGATCAATAGTAAAATTTGAGGGCTTGACCCTCATCTTTGAAGATGAATGATGCTACAAGACCAACTTTAATGTACGAAGAATCGTGAGGTGTATCCAAGACAGTTGAGTAATTGCATGTCGCGACAAGCGAGATATGTCTTGGGAGTTCGGTGAAGATGAAGAAGCATCGTCTTATCATATGTTAGGCTTAATATCGTATTGTTGCTTGTATTTTTTCTTAGTTCTTTTGTTTTGTGTTTTTTCGTATTTTTTTGTTTAGTATATTTTTCTCTCATTTTTTTTTGTAATTCAAAATTCACATTTATATAATCATTTTATATATGAAATTTGAATGGCTTAACTCCATCTTTTACTAAAAAAAAATATTCTTTGTTGCAAAGATTTGGCAGCAAGTCATTTGCCCAATAGTTAGGACCATTTCATTTCATAAAATCAGAACTCATGGACAAGCCTTACCTTATGTTAGATTCGTCAGGATGCAATTATACAAATGATTGACCATCTGTCTCTTGTTTTGCATAACATAATCCGTTTAATGATTAAAAAAGTGCCAAGATCCAATTTTCACTTTCTTTGTGAATCGAATCAAAGTTAGGTTTTCCGGATACCGCATTCCGTATCAAATATGTGCCTGATACAGAAATATGTACAATACGCATTCGATATTTAAGATGATGTATCGTATTATTTTAATATTATTGATTGATTAGATACAATATGATAGAGTTGGGATATGACATGATATAATTGAAATATTTTCAGAGTGCGCAGCGTTTAGTATTTTGATCATAAGTTCATTCGAACTTCAATTAAGATAATTCAAAGTGCGTTAAAAAGCTAAGAAAGAGCATTACAACATTGGTTTATCATCTAGAACATTCTAGCTGTTGATTTCTGCAATAAAATATACTAAAGTAGAATAGTATCTTAAATTCTTATAAAACAAACTTAATTTAACCTTAATTACTTCTAAAACCTACAAAATTCGGTCTATTTAACATAATTAACTCTTGGTTTAAACATATGCTCCGCCATATTATAATTTTGACATATCAAAAGTACAAATTATTGAAAAATATGTATTTGTGATCAAAATTGTTATATATTATATATTTTTTAATACATAATATGATTTTTTATTATTTTATGCATCACCGTATTCTAATATTCATATTTGTTGCCGTATTGAATACAATATCTGCATCCGCACCGTGCACACGTAGAATCAAAATTATTATATGAATCATCTAACAATCCAGAAATCAAACGAAATGACCTAAACTTCAAAACGATCCAAATATGAATCAAAATTATTAAGGGTGCGTTTGGATCACCCTAGGTTAGCACAAACCCGAAAATAGCTGCTATTCTGAACTTCAAAACGATCCAAACATGTTTTAGCTATTTTGGGTTAGTGCCAAATAGTTGCTAATCCGCTAACCCGTCAATTAGTTGGGTTAGCAAGGTTAGTGGTTGTAAGGATAGCAAAAATCATTTATTATTATTGTTATTATTATTATCAGTATTATTATATTATATATTATCATTACCATCGTTAAATTATTTATTTATTTATTTCTAATTATTACCAATATAATTATAATAATTATTATTATTATTTATCATTATATTATTATATTATTTATTAATATTATTGTTATTATTATTATTTATTGTCATTATTTAGAGCATGGCTAAAATAATATGCATAGTACACCACATAACGTACTATGCGCCCATTTTTATTTAATTTGGTCATTAAATTTATATTTAAGTTGCTCAATAAATTCTTCATATCAAAATCTTGAAGGAAATAAAATTTCATGATTTTTAGAGCTTTCTTGCTATTTTTTAAATATTTTTTAAAAACAGCCCAGAAATGAAACTTTTGAAGTATTAAATCTGGACTGTTTTTAAAAAATATTTAAAAAATAGCTAGAAAGCTCTAAAAATCACGAAATTTGATTTCCTACAATATTTTCATATGAAGAATTTATTGAGCAACTTAAATCTCAATTTAATGACCTATATCTATATGCATAGTACAAAATGTGGTGTACTATGCATATTATTTTAGCCATGCTCCATTATTTATTATTATATTATATTATTTATTATTAAATTTATTATTATTTATCATTATAATTATATTATTATTATTATTATTATTATTTATTATTATATTATCATTATTGTCATTACAATTATTATTATTACATTGTAATTGCAATTATTATATTATTATTATTATTTTTTATTATTATAATAATAAGTATTATTTTTTATTATTATTATGATAATAATTATTATTATTTTCATTATTTTATTATTACTTTTTATTATCATTATTATTATTTTATTATATTTTTATTTTTTTATTTATTAATATTATTGTTATTATTATTAATTATCATAATTGTCATTATTTATTATAAAATTTATTATTATTTATTATTATAATTATTATATTATTATTATATTATTTGTTAGTATTATTATATTATTTATTATTATATTATCATTTTTGTCATTACAATTATTATTATTACATTGTAATTGTAATTATTATAATATTATTATTATTATTATCATTATTTTTATTTTTATATTATTATTATTATTATTGTCATTATTTTATTATTACTTTTTTATTTTGTATTATTTTCATTTGTGTTATTATTATTATATTATTATAATTTTATTATTATTCTATTATTATATTATAAATTGATATCAATAGTTTATTATTTTTATCATTATAATTATTATTTATCATTATTGTCATTATAATAATTATTATTACATTGTAATTGTAATTATTATATTATTATTATTTTATTATTATTTTATTATTTTGTATTATTGTCATTTGTGTTATTATTATTATATTAATATAATTTTATTATTATTGTATTATTATATTATAAAGTGATATATTTTTTTATTATTATATTATTATAATTATATTATTATTGTATTATTATTTTTTTATTATTATTCGTTAGAAAACTAAAATAATTTATTATTTTACTAATTCTCACCATCACTACTCCAAATGTGGAATCCAAACAATATTTTCACTAACCTAGATAGCATAAAATTAGCACTATTTTTGTACTAACCTAGATAGCACTATTTTTGCACTATTTCAACTACTAATCTAGATAGCACTATTTTTACACTAATCATGACATGATCCAAACGCACTATTTTTGCACTAAGCATGACATGACATGATCCAAAAGAAGGTACCTTCTTTTCATCAACTACAATACTCGCAGCGTTCAGTTCAGTCGTTCAGAGTCGAGGCATTAAAAAGTAATTTACACATGTCAAGTTAAAATTTACATTAGCAATATTTCTACTCAAAACAATGATAAGTCTACAGTAATCTAGGAGGATATAACAAACCTTTTCTCTTCTCACCTAAACAAGGTCCACGGAGCTGATTAATTATACAATATGTGAGCCTCCGTGTCACTGACATGAACCGAATAAAACAGGACCACCCAAGCTGAGAAACTTTCTTCTGATGTCACAATGCATTATGCATCCTGACCCCATCAAAGTAACCTCCCAGCCATCTCCTAAAACCAGCACCAAACCGAACTCAATCAAACAAAAGAATTTAAAGACATAATAATAAAAGTAAGAACAGCAACCATGAGAGAACTTCTAGCCATCTCTCCTTCCCCTTCCCCTTCCCCTCTCCCTTCAACTTCTAGTACTACATCAATCTTTTCACCGAAACATGCAACCATCAACCTCAGCCCACCACTAATTGCCATGATGGTGGTCGTCGGCACGGCCTTTCTCATAGTCTTATATACACGTGTCATCTCCCGGCTCATTCGCCAACTCTATCGCCGCTTCCACCGCTGGAATTGCCGTCGTCGTCTCCTTCTATTCTCAGTCCCTTCTCCGATAGCGCACCACGACCCAACTGGTGCTACTACCATCTCTTTTGCCTCCTCGTCAGATTATTTCATATTCTCTCCGTATGGCCTCGACGACTCCTCCATCAAATCTCTCCCCACCTCCCTCTTCTCCAAATCCAAAGCAAAGCACCTAGCTTGTACCAACCGTGACTGCGCGGTTTGCCTGCTTGAGTTTGAAGACAGCGATCATATCCGCACACTTCCGTATTGCTCCCATGCATTTCATGTTGAGTGCATCGACATGTGGCTGAGGTCACACGCCACATGTCCCCTTTGCCGGGCTTCAGTTATCAGACCCGAATTGAACTGTAATTACTCACCATTTGTTCCGATGCGGGCATCTCGGATTCGCCCGAACCTCGACGACCTTTTACTCTGCCCGACCGAAGACCTCTTGAATATGCAGCGAGAATCGATATCTCAGTTAGAGCCCGACGTGGTACCTGCCAGTGCCATCTCACCACCTACCAGTTCTAACAGGGGAGAGTTCAATTCAGTACTCAAAAGAAGCTACTCTTTTGGGTTTGAACGAAGCCTGGCAAATGAGAGAATGGTTCTAGAAGCTTCAACCACTTCACCGTGGCAGTTTCGTCAGAATCACCGAAACAGCTTCTGGAGCAAGCGTTGGCCGTCGCCATTCCAAGGTTCAACATCCGCATCAAGATCGTCTCGGGTATTTTCCTTCCGCTCGTTCTGTGCCATCAAGTCACCATTCGCTCGCCGCCGAACAGAGACGAGCATACGGCTCGGTCATGGGCCGGGTTTATCAGCACGGCGAGCCCAGTCCATGACAAGCCCTTCGATGCATTTCTCACGGCCATCATTGGGGTTTTATTCAAGTAGGATGAGGTGTGGTGATCCCGAGGCGCTGCTATCGCCGGAGAGATTGAGGAACCGGCGATAACCGGTGGTCGTCTGGCTATGCATTGTTGACCGGGAGTCGCCGGTGAGAGAGAGGGGACCACCGGCTGAGGAGATGCTTAAAGAGACATGCTAGAATTAAATGAGCCTGCTGCGGCCTTTATTAGTTTATTGTGAGTGTCGAGCAGTCGAAGACCCGGGATAGAAAAATCCAGTGGAATTTGAAGAAAATAATTTAAAAAGATATTACCACTCTGTGTATTTACTAATGATTACTCATGGATGACGTGGTTCATTTTCATTGGTAGAATGGAGTGCGTCAACAGTCCGAATTAATCGTACCATCGTGGCATCATTATGCACGGAAGAAGGGGAAAAGAGAAGGCATTTCTCAAACCTTGTTAGATTTCGAATTGGATTTACAATGCAATAATTGGATTTATCAAAGTGTGACAAATCAGGAGGTGGTAAGATATTGTGAAATACGGTATGTGAGAACAATTATTCAGAAATTAATGTCAGTACCTGGTTTGGTGAGAGTCATTAATGCGGCTTTTATGAGAGCCTGGAGAGAAGCGGGAAAAGCTTGAAGGATTGCGTGGACACGTTCTACGATGGAAGGACGTCACCTTCTCTTTCGAGTGTACCGGTGTATGATATGGTGCACCAGCGGAGCAGGATGATGTTTACACTGGAAGGTAGTTTGGCTGTTTACAATTTCTCCTCTCCATTCGTACATACTCGTTATAGCTCAGGAACACATCATTTACAGTGTCTTATCGAACTGCTTCTACACGTGGAATTGTGCTGTTGTCGTAAGAATGGAGAGGTTTGTGTGGTTGCCTGGTTGGAATTTGATTAGCTGTCAGGTGCCTGGTGCAACTTGAACCATGAGATGCTGAGTTACTGAAAAAGAAGTCTTGAGAAAAGTGCTTAGCATCGGAGGATGAGAAGCCTGTAAACTCTGTTGATAGTTACTGGTGACAACTCAAAAAAAAAAAAGTTACTGGTGCAAGACCCAGTAAAAATAAATTTGGAATAAAATTCAGTCTATAGTTTTTAAGGATCGTATTATTACTAGTTTTGATGAGTTATGTAAACAATATGTTATTTTTTTGTATAATTCATTGTGAATTGATTTATTTTTTTAGATTTTCAAAATACTACTTTTTTCAATAAACGTGGAAAGATGTCCATTATTGCTATGGCAGTTTGGCCCGTCGGTTCATCGGCCCGCACATGTCTACCCAACTCAAGCACTATATCCGTCTGACCCATTGTCATGGAGGATCGAGTAGGGTCGAGCCTATGAACGAATCGGAACAAACTATAGACTGTGAAGTTGTACCTAGCGACGGATTTAAAGCCACTGAAAGGAGGGCTTAGCCACCTCTATAATTTAAAAAGTAGTCAATTTTTCATTTTCTTATATTTCTTTTAATTATTAATACTAATAGCCCCCTAATAGTACTAATATTGTACAAATTTTTTTATTTAGTCCCTTCCATACATAATTTCTAATTCCGCCCCTGGTTGTACTCATGGGCTACCCATGGGTCGATTATAATATTGAATTAGATTGGACCTTAGTATATGATGTGAGGTCTGAATAGATTTGGTCGATTATAATACTGATAGCTGATTATGATATCAAATTATCAGATGATATTAATTTGAAATTCTAAAATTATCACAAATTTTACAATTCAGTAATTACAAACTATACATTCAATAATAAAAAAAAAAAATTTTATTTGATGCGCTGATGTTGTGATGCACTGGGATATTGGACGGGCCTGTGCAGGTAGCCCATTGGCCGGGCTGTGAAGCCCATGGGTAGGCCGGGTTGCCAATTCTAAGCCCACCTCCGTGAGCCGAGTAGACCGGGTATGACATTTTTGCGGGCCGAATAGGCCGAAAGATAGGCAAAATATCCGTGGATAAGGCCCATTGACATCCCTAATTATTGCTCGCAGGGGCAGAGAAAAAGAGGAGTGCACTTCCAATATTTCGGTTAGTAGATAGTGGTGCTTCATACAATTTGGACCAACGTATTAGGGATTTGATATCTCTACCACCCAATACAGATGGACGGTCTGAATTTTTTCGTGTTGTGTGAATGGATCACCTGCGATGAACTGCATGAATTAGATTTAATAAGTTGGATACATGCGGATTTAGATGCAGATCTGATAGTTCACATCTTGCGCTAGATGGAACTAGAGTATTGAAACCGGACGGTTGACTCGCCCGTGGTTTGACCCGTGATCGATCCGCCCTGTGGTTTAAACCCGCCTCAACTCATGGAAAAAAAATCTGTGGATCTACGGCGGGTTGGGGTGCCCTATTTTCCTCCAAACCCGTCCTAACCCGTGATCCGACCCGACCCAACCTGTGGCAAACCTGCCGGGAACCCGTCCAACCCGAGGAAAACCCGTGTGAACTTGTGATACCCGTGCTAACCCGTGATAAACCCGTGCAAAACCGTGTAAACTCGTGTTAAACCCGCGGAACTCGTGACAAACCCATGGGACCCGTGGAACCATGACAAAAAAATAAAAATAAAATTAATAAAAAAAACCCGGCGGGACTCCGCCCCGACCCGTCCAAACCCGTGCTCGTTCGACCTGTCCAGGTTTAACACGAGTCAGGTTGACCCTTACCTAATAAGACCCGTGGAAACCCACCTTGTGGGACCCGTTGACCCGTCCGGATTGGATTCATGGGTACCCGACTCGCCCCGTCGTTAATCCTCTAGATGGAACCGTATTTTTTGCACTCATTTTTTCGGCTCACTCTGCGCAGGTTAATTTGAACCATCGAATTAAAAATCAACGCTCGATCGTCACTGATAAAATTCGAGAGGAAGTTGTTGATCTTTAATCTGACATTTCAGATTAACTTGTGCACTCTTAACTCAGATAAATGTGTGCAGAATATACGGTTTACGCAAGAGGTGCCGCACAGAGATGATCTGGTTTCAGATATTGGGGCCTCTCAAAGAAAAAAAAAATCAACCCAATACAATTTGGACAAAGTTATTAGTAACACTTAAAGAAATAAATGTATTTAGGTAATTCGTTTTATACTTTTTTTTTTTGAGAAGAAATGAGATATTTGTTTCGAGACTAATTCAAATTTTGATCTAAAATTTTTTCATAACTAGATTTTAAAACTGCGAACTCCATTCGTTTTATGTTGACATTGTGTGTCCAATATCTTTTCTAAGTTATGTTGACCCATTAAAGAAAAACGAGAAAAAAAATATACAACGAAGCCCTAGAAAATGAAGAAAATGGAAAAAGTAATAAATACAACGTTGCCTAGCAAACTGCCAAACTCTCGATATATGATGTGCTAACATAGGCGGATACATGTGAAACAAATGGGTGTAAATGTCATCTTTTTTTTAAAAGTTATCATTAGATATGAATATTTATAGTTATAAAATATAATTTTGCTAAAGATATTTATTTGAACCCCACAAATATCCGGATGATTTTATATTAGTAAACTCCATTCATATTTTGAAATTATTATGACTAAAAAAAGAATTTAGCAGAGTTATGAATCTATGTTGACGTTTAACTTTATTTAAATTTAATATGGTGGTTTAAATATTATTAATTTAGTGAATTACATTGTAAAATCATCTGTTTAATTTTGTGATATCCGCCACTGTGCACCTCTTTCTCTCTATCTTGCTGAAATATCCCTCATTGGGTACACTATCTGAGATTCTTGTTATTTCACTATAACCTTTTCAGAGTTCGAAAATATTTCACAAATTAACAATACTTGCATGAGTTGCATATATAACAGCTAAATCGAACATCCATAACAACCAAACCAAATCCTACACAAGTGCAATTACATGTTATCTCAATTATATATCAGCATGTGAATTTTGGTGCTTGAATAAAAAATGGAGCAATGTCAACGCTGCCCCATGTTAACAGCATTGGTCCCATACAGGTCTAACCAATGCATTCGGCCGGAAATCATTATTAATCAGCTAAGTTAGGAACTATTAGACCAAAACAGATAATCAAAGAAAAATTAAACGAGAAAATAGTCAATTACAACTTACAAATATGCCCCCAAATAAATTAAAAATCTTAAAAAATAGGAAATGAAATATAATAATATTAGTAAACTACCGGTAGATTACTAGATCATTTACAACATTATGTGTTTTTCGGAAATCTCTATATACTAAAAAAGTATAATATAACAAAATATAATTAATTATTAAAAATTAAATAATAAGTGATATTTTACTTTACAATTAAAATATTAAATATCAGTATTTTTATCACATCAAAATATTTCTACGCTAGTTCGAAGATACTGACTGACTGAGATCTGATCGGCTGAGCATCACTTAATCTGAAAGACGCTTTTTTTTTTTTTTTTTTGAGAAAGAAAGACGCTGTTTCAAAGGGATTTGCTCTACCAGAAATGGGTCCGAAGCTGCTATTATTTACATGAAAAAGTAGTCCTAATATTCAAATCTAAGACCGTTCAATTAAAACGGACGGATAAGATTTGACTGAGGAGGTAGTACTTTTTGAATCTGATCCGTTCATTTTATTTCAACAGTTTGGATTAAAAAAGTCGGTTCCTACTTTTGTTTTTCGAAAAGTAGGTGATCTCAGTCTAGAAGAAATAGAGAGAGAATTTAGAGAAAGAGAGAGAAGCGTGAAAGAGACGCCGCGCCGGGCCGATCCGGACCTTTCTTCGTCGCAACTCCAATCCGTTGCTTTTTTTGTTAATGTTTATTGTAACGTCGGTGATGGCAATCCATAGCCAACTCACCCCACACTCTGACACATGTGCTCTCCTATTTCGCGCGAGGGTTTCTCCTGTGGCTGGATTACATTGCCACACGGTTTATCAGAGAGCTATGGCCGCAGGAGAACATAGAAGAACAGTGAGATTCGCCTCTGGAAGAATTCTATCGCTGGCGGGTTGGTGCCTTGGTGGAGCGTGTCTGAGAAGGTTAGTGTTTAGCAATACAGTTGGATATACAGGTTGGCGCCACAAGAGATTAGCGAGTAATAATAGACAGATAGATAGAGTGTTAGCCCAGTTTCTTATTCCTTCTTTTTTGACTTGTACCGCAGAAAGCTCTTGCGCTTCAGTCAACATCATCTTTCATATCATTTTCTTAATTTTAAGCAAATTTATATCATTAATTTAGTGTTGTATTAGGTTTGATCATATTAGTTAATTAAGGTAATTATCATTCTTATCTTATAATCATTATGGGTCAGGTAGAGAAGATTCTCAGTCTCTTAACCTTTTTGTTCTTCTCCTCTTTCTCTCTTCCCTCTCTCTCACCTCCTTTTTCTCATACAGAAGAAATCATAAACAGAGTAGCATCTAGATAAAAAGGGAAAGATAAAAGCTGCTAGTTTCGATTGCAAATTCCGCGTGGTCGGGGCTTTTTATGCGGTTTCTAGGCGTTTTAGATGATAATTGGATTGAATTGTCGACAAATTCTACTCCGATCGAAGGAATTTTGTTCTCTTTAAGGTATAGGAGATCTCAAATTCTATTACTTCATTCAAAATTTCCCTTTTTGACTGTGTTTAAATAGCAAGCTAGGCCACTTATTATTATAATGATTGATAAGTAGTTCAATATTAGTTATATAAGGAGAAACAGTCTTTTTATACAAGTTTGTTATACTTTCTACATAGAGGGAATTTGTGGCATAATATGACACCTTTGCCTATCCGAAAATCTTGTCAGTTTATTTTAATTCATTTAGACCTTAGCTAGTGAATTTTGAATCATCCTTGAATGAAAGGAGGACACACCAGTAAGTATCGATTTTAATTTTCTTTGCTCTGTTCTTGGTTCATACAAACCAATTTTTAATTAAGAGAACGCTAAAACTTTGACGACATTCTTGAGAATATACGATACTTTTGTTTTGAAATCTTGGTATTATTGGCCGATAGGTTAATCTCGACTGTCAAGCTTGTAGATAATCAAATTAGGATCGTAATTTTGGGGTATGCTGATTTGATTTTTGTTGTTTTTCAGAAAGATAGGTGAAATAACAGGTTCTTAAGAGATGGGCTGGTTGAGTAAATTTTTTAAAGGAGCGAGCAATAGCAGAGTCTCAAGGGAACAATACTCTGGAAGATCTACTTACATTGTAATTCCCATTTCGTTCATCTATTCTCTTTTTCTTTTACGCTTAAAAAGGTAATATTACGGTACTTGTACTGGTATGCCTGGAACAGTAATGCCAGTACAATCTAGACTGCAATGGGCAAGGAAGCAGTGCCTCAATGTCATGCTGCTGTGAGCTCAATGCAGTACTGGTTTCCTTAATGGTAATACTATATCAGTATGTACGGTGCACTGCTCCTACTTAGTACTGTATTCTTTTTTTTTCACAAGTTCCAGTCAACTCTGCGTCTAACTGAGGCTTAATTCCATCTCAATTTAGGGGTAAAAGGTATAATTTTTGGTATGGTACTGGTCTCTATGTATCTGATTGGATGCAATTGGTAGTTTTGATTCCTTAATTATTAGAATTCTGATTAAGCCTATATTTGTTGGCTGGACTAATATTATATCCATTGCAAGAATTTTGTATTTTTGGCCCTGCTAATCTTTACTTGGTACAACATGTAGGATGAGCAGTCAGAAAGTGAGATGGAAGACCTAGAGCGTGCTATTGCTCTATCTTTATCAGAACAAGAACAGCAAAAGGGAAAAGAGCCAATTGGTTAGTTCTTTACATGACGCTATGTTTACTAGCCTAAGTTTCGATGGATACCTGTTGCATACTGCTGATTCGACTTTGCATACCCGAATATTTTATCTCCTTCTTTTCTGCTTTTTTATTTTTTTCCTTGTGAGTAGTCACAAAAGTAAACCCTGAAAATAATCAAGAAATGCTGATGGCAGAAAACGGTATATGTCAGGTGCAATCAGCCAAATCTGAAAAGATATAGGTATCGTCATGGTACAGTACCTTTTAAGTTTTGTTTAAGAAACTAGAAAACTGTACTTAGAATATTGTCTTTAAGGCTTTAAGCCTTTAAGCATATTTATTTTGTCAGGTTGTATACATTTTAACTCTTGGGACATGGGGCAAATTCCCTGCTGTTAAGAAATAAATGTACCTAAAAGTTGCTTATTCAACTTTACTAGTTTATTCTGATTCTATATGTTGTAATTTTTGAGTTAGAAACTGATCAACAACTGGAAGAAGATGAGATGCTTGCAAAGGCCTTGCAGGAGAGTCTAAATGCAGAATCTCCACCTCGGCAAAATGGGCAAACTGTTCCAAGTCCACCAAGACCTGCTGTTATACCTCCAAATGGTCAAAGGTATTAATCCCTCTACAATATCCGTGGCATTTTTCTGGATTTGTTTATTTACTTAGTATACTTAAATATACCTTTTTTTCCTTGCGTCTTCTAAAGCACCCAGATATCTTATAATATGTCTCATCCCAATGGCTGTGGGCTGTTTGCACAAAACAAAAGCTCACTAAATGATGATAGTATTTCCATATTGCAATTGCTTCATTGTTTGGTTCTCATTATAAGAAAAATTAAAAGCCAACATGCAGTGTATTTTGGTTAAATTTGCTGGTGTAGGGGTGGTTAGGGGCAAATCTGGCAATCATAAAGTAGCCTTTTCCTTCTACTAACCTGTTGGTGGGTCCAAATTTGCATTTAGATTTCTAATAATCCGATCCTTTATTAAGTATTTACTCTTTAATCATTTTGATCGTAAAGATGTGCAATAAAAGGGAATTGTGGAAATTGTAGCAGATGTCTACTCTACACAGCTGAGACTTCAAAATTCTTTAGCAGTATATTTGGTGTTTATACTGCTTTCGCCAATTGTATTCATGTTTAAATCTCATTATTTGTTATGATCCAGAATTTGTGCTGGGTGTAAAACCCCAATCGGGCCGGGTAGATTCCTGAGTTGCATGGATTCAGTGTGGCATCCGGATTGTTTCCAGTGTGATGCCTGTGACAAACCAATATCTGATTATGAGGTAAAGTGAAAAAAAAAATATAAACTTTATCTTGATATTATCTCAACCTAAAAGAGTAACTATCATGCACAGTTTTCATTGCACGAAGACCATCCTTACCACAAGAATTGCTACAGGGAGCTCTTCCACCCAAAATGTGATGTGTGCAAGGACTTTGTATGTTTTCTCTGTTAACCTTCCGCTTGTCCTCCTATTGTAGATGTTTTTATTTTCATACAAGTACCATATATGCATATTTATACCATGGATATTACCATACATTATTGATGATCATGTTAAATGTTATAACATGGATATTACCATATAAAATTGACTACTCGGCAACAAAAATTGGAAAAAAAAATAAATTCAAGTTGTACTTCAGAAACAGCAATGATATTATGAGTTATGACCACTTACATATGCAAAGATATTTAGTTATGATACTTCTTGTCATGCAGATACCAACAAATAGAAGTGGATTGATAGAATACCGGGCACACCCATTTTGGATGCAGAAATACTGTCCATCTCACGAGGATGACAATACTCCCAGGTGTTGCAGCTGTGAGCGCCTGGAGGTTAGCTTTCATGAATTATTTATTTTAAAGGGAAAGTGTTTGTGTTAGTTTTCCATGATTAGATATATTTCCAATACTTTTTTAATTTCATCAGAAAATTTCCAGATTATCATCTTCCCTCATTTTGGGTCTCTTGGGATAAGTGAATACAATAAATAAACAAGGTTATAGAGGATATCATTCAGATAATTGTTGGAATGGATGTTAATATGTTTAAGGAGAACACACGACGAGACATTGCATTTCAAAATCATATTCCTTGCATAACCTGACCTGTCAACACTCAACTATACTTGCTAGTATCATATCCTCTATTTGTATTGTATTGGTATGGACCATCTCTGGCATAGTCTTTTTCTCTGGTAAATGCTTGTGATATCTAATGGTGGCATGTAACAAGGATTAGAACAATGATTGGCAACAAAACTTTCAGAATCTGTGTGCCATTATGGTATTGATTAGACTGGTCTAGGGATGCAATGGACCGGGTTGAGTTGGATTTTCATAAATCCGAGCCTGGACTGTCGTTTTAATACATCAGCCTGGCATGTACAACCCATGTCACCGAGCCTAAAAGTTCAGATTCAACCTGACATGTGACAGTCGCTGCCTGACCTGTGCATACATTCAAAACCGAATTAAATATTACGAAACAACAGTAAATGTTTTTGAGCAAGCCTATTGGAATCATACAAAAATACTATGCATAATATAATTTCACATTGTTGTTAACAAATATATCACGATGTCACAGTAACATAAAATCAATTGATCAAGAATTATTTATATGCAAGAAAAATCAATGTACATCTTTAATTGATAATAACTAAAAAACAATATTCAATGATCATAATAGGTCAGGCTGGGCAGGTGGGCACCCTAAGCCCATTAGGTCATTTAAGAATGAAGAACCTGAGCTAAGTGCAATCCCTAGATCACATTGGTTCAATTAAGCCATTCTTTAGCCATATAATTATTCTCAAGCCAACAACAGTACAAAAGACAGAACTAGATATATTTCCTGACTCTCTATTTTTTCCCTATGTTAAAAAACAATATAAACAAAATAGCCAAAGGATGTAAAGTATATAACTTTGGACGACGGGAGGAATCTTTGTCTAGAATGCCTTAACTCTGCAATTATGGACAATAGTGAATGCCATTCACTATACATAGACATTCAGGAGTTCTATGAGGGATTGAATATGAAGGTTGAGAAGCAAGTACCCTTGCTTCTTGTGGAGAGACAAGCCCTCAATGAAGCCATGGAAGGAGAAAAAATGGTACTATTATATTCATTCAGTTATTACAATGATATCGTTCTATGTATGTCTGCTTTACTTCCTTTGTTAGTTCTTTCAGCATGTTAAATACAAGAGAAATATAATTCAACAACAACAAAGCCTTTTGTCCCAAACAAGTTGGGTTAGGCTAGAAATGAAGCTCATATTGATTTTCATTTCCATAATTGGCCGAATTTTTATGTTGGCTCACCAAGCCTATCACAACCCTCCTCCTTTCTGAGCTTGGGACCGGTTATGTAAAACATAGGCGAATTTTTTATTTGATTTGTGTTACAAAATTGAAATCAATCCAATTCTTGGCCTATTACAATGAACTTCTTCTGGAAGAATGACACAATCCCAACCCTTTTGTAATGAGAAGTTTTACTTCTGAGTATATTTTTCTATTAAAATTAATTGCAGGGGCATAACCATCTTCCTGAGACGAGAGGTCTTTGCCTCTCTGAAGAGCAGATTGTTCGAACAGTAAGTTCATTGTTTAACCCTGTGTGACATATTTGTTTAAATCATGAAAGTACATCTAAAATATTTATTTTAATGCAAATGTTCAGATTTTGAAGAGACCGATTATTGGTCCTGGAAATAAAATCATAGATATGGTGACAGGACCTTACAGACTTGTGCGTCAGTGTGAAGTTACTGCTATCCTGATACTCTTTGGGCTACCAAGGTAAATTTACAGCTTTTCATGATTATTGCACCTGATGTGCCTACTACCAATCATTGGCAGAACAGAATTGTTGTAGTACCAGGTGTAGTAGTTGCTACTTGTTAAACCATTTCTTTTTTCTTTGCTGCCTTTATTATGAATTGGAGGACAATAGTCAAATCAGGTCGTGTTGTCTAATATTGCACAACTGAGAGTATTAAGTCAAATTTTGGATAAATTAGCTTATATGGAAAATTTGACGATTACTAGATTTAAGAAGTGTACTGAAAATTCGAGGAACTATTGCTGGTATGCTACAGTACCTGTGTCATACTTGATAATGGAACATCTCATCCAAAAGTTTGGCGAACAAGCAGAATTTAAATCCTTGATCACCCAACTAGTTATGTGGTCATGATATGTATTCATTGTATTGACATGTATTTACTTAATTAACATTGTAGATTATTGACTGGTTCAATACTGGCTCATGAAATGATGCATGCATGGCTCCGTCTTAAGGGTGATTTTTGTTTTCTACATTATTGTTTTCTGTTTTATTTACCTTAACTTCCTTTGTTCAAATTACCTTTGAGTTAGTAAAGGGACATCTTTTGCTGAAAGCTATATTAGAGTGCTTATTGACTGTCATCACCCAAGGAGCGATCACCCATAGATTCCCCATCCTCACATATACCATAAACCTGTATCATATATACCAAAGTACATACAATACCATTTTCTATGCATTAGACAAACCTGTAGAGTAGTATCTTATATGAATATGTTCATAATTTGAAACATTTATCTGCAAAACGCCAGAATACCAATTTTTTGTATGTAATTTACCATAACATAACTTCAGATTTATGCAATTGACCATTTTCTGGTATACTACATGAAAACATCACTCATTGTCCAATAATTTGACGATTGTTATCGGGTCTCATAGATTGCAGGGAAAACAAACAAAAAGCTCCTTATCTTTTTCTCTTTTTTTTTGGTTGTCTATCCAGGTTATAGATCTCTTAGTCCTGAGGTTGAAGAAGGCATTTGCCAAGTTATGGCTCACATGTGGCTTGAGTCTGAAATTACATCTGGTTCAAGCTCCACCACTATCACACACACTGCATCAACATCAGCCTCCACGTCTTCATCATCAACATCGTCAAAGAAAGGGCCCAAAACTGATTCCGAAAAGAAACTTGGTGAATTTTTCAAGAATCAGATCGAAACTGATAGTTCTTCTGCTTATGGGGATGGCTTTCGTCTTGGTGATAAAGCAGTTACGAAATATGATCTTCGAACCACTCTGGAACATATTAAGTTAACTGGTTCATTTCCTTATTAAGAAGGACTATCCCTGCCAATTCTTGATGGTATGAAAAGTATCAGTTTAGTCATGTCTCTTAATATTTTATTTTCATAGATTCCTGAACTCCCCTCTTCTTGCCTCTTTATATTGAGAATTGAGAGTGACAAGGGGGCAGCTTGGCAATTTTTAAAGAAAAAGGGAAAATGGGGATGTAAGCAAATTTTCAGGTGTTATACTTTCTTGTTTTGCAAGGGTATATGTGGAAATTTTTAGGTTTTTGCTGGAGGGTTTTATTAAACTGCCTGGTTCTAAAATGTAAGTTTTTGTAAGTTTTCAAAATATATCCAAGCTAGGAGTAGATATTGCTTATAGAAAATAATAAAATCTATAGGAGTATAGAAAATAAAATAAAAGAGGGAAAATGTTACTATTTATTTTATTGTCGAATATTGTTATAGGCAAGGAGTTAGTAAAAACAAAGAAGATGATTATTAATAAATTTGTTAAGAGTTTTTGTAATTATCTTGAGTTTCATAATTTTTGTTGGTTTGGCCAAATTCGATGTTAGAAGGAAAATGTAAAAAGCATAGAACTTAGAAATGTTGCTGTTGGTACCTTTCCGAGATGTTCTTTTTACCAAGGAAAAGGATGGTAGCCTATCTTGCTTCTTGCTTGTGCATTCAGCGACCACTTGGTTTTATTTTAACATATATTGTTTTCATGTTAACATGTTGCTAACTTTTTTAACAATATAGCAATTTTATGTAACAGATAATCAAGAATAATTAACTATCTAAATATTGTACGGAAATGCAAAGATAACTCCATATTCTTGCAAATGCATTTAAAAATTGGAAAAGTATTTGTTGTTCTCTGTTTCACTCTCACTCAATGCTTCAGTAAAGAACTCTCTCTAAAGTCGAAGCATATAGAATCCACGCTTCAGTCAGAGCGAGAAAAATGAGGAACAAAACAGAAGATATTGTATCATGCTCATCAAAATTATAATATGTTAAACTTTAAAAAGTTTATATTTAAACGAAACAACGAATCAGCTTTGAATGGCGTGCCTTGTGAGGTGTACTGTCCCCCCGTGACTCTTTTAATAAATGCTAACAGTTCTGATATCATATATACACGTATGTTTCTTCTCGTTCGTTTCTCTTATTTTGTTATTGTTTTATTCTTATTTTGATTATATTGTAACTATTTTAGAAAATGAAAATGCTATTGCGTTTCCGAGCTATTAAACGCACCCTATTAACTACTATTAACTATTAAGATGCTAGAGATTGAAAAAAATGTTAGGGATTATGATTGAAATTTAGTGGTTGTGAGGGACATTATCCCAGGTTTTTGTTAGGTTGGATGAAATTGTCAAAAATATCCTTTGCAATAAATAAATTCAGATAAATTAAGGTAAAAGCTTACGTACTTCAAAAGATGAATATATTAGACACTCTAACTCATCTGACTATTAAATTATTCGAAATTGATGAAAATTTTTTTTTTTAAAATCACAATAAAAAAACTAAAGTAAATCAGTTTTCATCAATTTCGAAGAATTGAACGATTCAAAGAGTATTCAATATATTCTTATTTTGAAGCAAAACCTAGGTTTTGCCTAAATTGATGCAGCAGTCCATCAGTCGCTTTCGTTTATGCCTTGCATCATAGGGTTCTCTCTTAGTGGGACTTGCAACAATTAATTTCATTTAGCATTTTCTATTAGGTGAGTTCTGCTACATCTGGATTATTGTAATTTTGTTTGCTTTTGGAAAAGTAATGAAAGTTGGTGTCCCACTGTCCCCATTCCGAAGCTACTTTTATCAAAGGAAAAAAAAAAATGTTGGCATTTGATTGAAGATATCATTTTGACAAAATGTTATTAATTTGGGAGTTGATACGTAGATATCATATTTGATACTAACTAATGATATCGATTTTATTATGCATATTTAGTTGTGTTATTCTGCATGTTATTTTTTGTACCGAAATAGTTATACATGTTATCGATTTTATTATGTATTATTAGTGAAGTTATCATGCACATTATTTGAGTTATTATGCACGTTGTTTTTTGTATTGAAATAGTTATACGTGTTATTTTTTGTACTGAAATAGTTATGGTATAACATGCATAATAACTCAAATAATATGCATGATAACTCAACTAAAGATGCATAATAAAATCGGTATTAATAGTTAATATCAAATGTGTATCTACGAAATATTATCCTATTAATTTTTGTAAACTGATTTCGTGAACATGCAGGGATGTAGTTGCTTGTTTGTTTCTCAATATTTTTTTTTTTGTCAGGATTAAAATCTGAAAGTAACATTATTTAATCATATCAATTAAAATATTCGTATTACATGTACTTGTATCAATAAGATTACTGAAGTGATAACTATATTAATTATTTAAACTAATTCCTTTCTATTATGAATACCGATTGTGTGACCAATCACAGTGGGTATCTGTTAATTATTTTTACTTTTTTCATGATAAAAAGAAAAGAAAAACCAGTAAAAGAAATAGATCAATATCATTCAGTATTTCAGTGCCATATGTGCCAAAGCCTCTCTGTTCTATGCTCTGTTCATGAGATTCGTTAAGAGATATCTTTATTATTAATAAAAGTAGATTGAAGGTTTTGACTTCAAACTTCTATTCACCTCTCAGATCAATACAGAGCGTAAAATTTTCATTTCTTTCGATCACAACCCTCAATTTTAGACTTTGAATTTCCTAACACTTTCAATTTCCTTACTATAATAAGAGCATGTAATATCTTTTCATAGAGACGAGATATTCTGTAGCATTTATTACATATATCTTGTTATTTATGATATTGTTATTTAAGATTTTTTGTGTAGTTTTTGAAAGCAGGGTCAAATATTTATAACCATACAGTAATATAGTAATAAACCAACATATATTTTCAAAAATAGACATTTGAGAAAGAAACACGACTAGATTTTAAATTTTTTTTAATTTCATTTTAAAGTTTATGAATCGAAAATATAAAAAAATGTACATCAACATAATTAGTTAATTAGATATTAAATCTTACATATACTTTATTATGAAAGATATGAAATATATTATAATATTATTTATTTTACCGCATCGTGTTGACATTTTACTAGTTTAGTAATAAATACTGGATGTTTACTCTTATATTAAAAAAAATTATGCGTGCGGATTCAGAAAATGGGGTCCGAATCTGCTGCTCGTAAATCCCTGCTTGCTTCCCTGCTTGTCTTCGATCCGACCGCTCGATCGTCACGGACGGCTGTGATTTGATTCAGGGGGCAGATACTTTGGCTGTTAGATTAGTTTTTAACGGTCAAGATCGAAACAAGCAGGGAAGCAAACAGGGATTTACGAGCGGGAGATTCGGTTCCCAGAAAATGAGTGGATGTTCCATATTATTATTTTCTTTGAGAAGCTTCACTGTTTGCACAAATAATTGGTTCATTAGTTATCGAAGATTAACATGCTTAAAACGGATAAAGTATGAAAAGAAAATGATAGTTCATTGCAATAATCTCACCACAGAGTACAGACACCTCATGAAATTAAGAACATGCTTTGAAATCATTGGATTTCTGAAAGCTAATTAATTATTGTCCCTAACTTCCGAACATCTTTGTTTTCAGTTCAAATCACAAAGTAATGAAGTATAGTTGGATTACCCATGTGTAATTCCCTTTATTACGCGCATTCCCTTTCTAAGCTAACTTTATAGCTATTTTTTTTAATTATGGCCATGCTTTTCCAAATAAGCAAACTGACATAAACCAGAAAACTGCATTAATTAATTGCATGATACATTCACCACTTTATATACCAATACCAAATTATCATTTACCCATGACCATGAGGCCATGACCCACTAGTACTATAGGGTGTGTTTGGCAACCACCACTGTTTCGGAATAGAGCTCTATTTCAGAATTAGAGAGTGCCAAACATGTTTTCAAAATAATAAAATAGTGGTAAAATAGGCTATTGCGGTATATCACCATATAGATGGAATAGCGGAATACACTGTTCTGTATGACTAACTAATCAAATTTATTGTATTTTAATATTTCATCTTTATTATTATTATTATTAATATTATTATTGTTATTTTTATTGTTATTATTATTTATTATTAGTATTATAATATTTCATCATTATTATTATTTTATTATTATTTATGATAATTATTATATTATTATTTATTATTATTAGTATTATTTTATTAGTATTATAATATTTCATTATTATTATTATTATTATTTTATTCATTATTATTTATTATTTATATTATTTATTATTATTGTTATTATTATTTATTATTATTTTATTATTATTTATGATAATAATTATTATATTATTATATATTTTTTATTATTCTTATTTATTATTATTATTATTATTATTATTATTTTATTAGTATTATAATATTTAATCATTATTATTATTATTATTATTTATTATTATTATTATTTATTATTATTTATTATTATTGTTATTATTATTTATTATTAGTATTAAAATATTTCATCATTATTATTATTTATGATAATTATTATTATATTATATTTTTTATTTATTATTATTTTTATTTTATTAGTATTATAATATTTCATCATCATCATTATTATTATTATATTTATTATGATTTATTATTTATTCATTATTATTTATTATTTATTATGATTTTTATTATTATTTATTATTAGTATATAATATTTCATCATTATTATTATTTTATTATTATTTATGATAATTATTATTATATATTTTATTATTATTATTATTTATTATTATTATTATTATTTATTATTATTATTATTATAATATTTCATCAATATTATTATTTTATTCATTATTAGTATTATAATATTTCATCATCATTATTATTATTTTATTATTATTTACGATAATAATTATTATTATATTATTATTATTATTATTATTTATTATTAGTATTATTATTATTTCATTAGGATTATTATTATTATTATTTTATTAGTATTATTATTTATTATTATTATTATTTATCATTATTTGTTATATTATTATTTTATTATAATTATAATATTTCATTATTATTATTATTTTATTATCATAACTATCAATATTTTTACTATTCCAATTGACATTTGCTAAATGACAATTTTTCTCTTCAGAATAGTCAAGAATACCACTCTTCTAAAATCACACTATTCTATTTTTACTATTCTAATTCTACTATTCTGACGCTATTCTTTGATTTGCCAAACGGACCCATAGACTCGACATTTGCATTACCTAAACAACATTTTCTTGAAAAAAAATCCTTTTAAATACAAAAATAGCTTTCAGCGAGGAGTTTCCCAATTTGGGGGTCTAGCACAGTTCCGTATGCACAGTTTAATACCATTTTTCTGGATCCGAATCTGCTATTATTTTGAGAAAAAGTAGGGCCTACTATTTACTGTAGACCGTCAGATTAAAACGGACAGACGAATTTGACTGAAGATACAAATTTTTTATTTAATTTGATTCGTTAGTTACATTTAACGGTTGAGATTAAGAAAATTAGAGTTTTTTTTTTTAAAGTAGGTGATCTTAATCCCATTTTTCTCGAGTGTCTAAGCAATAAACATTTAATAATAATAAAACACGTTGCACATTTGCAAAATACCATCAATACAATTTCCTTATTCCCCCAAAAGAAAACACGGACAGTCAAATGTTACACAAATTGAAAATAATATTTTTTTAAAAAGAAATGTAAGAATTTAGTATGAGCTAGGCGATGTTACTTAACAAAGCGTCACTCACGTCAAATTTCGTCTTCGTATCTTCAATTTCGAAATTCAACTGACCGATACAAACGGTTGAACTTGATCTTCATATTAAAATCTCTTTAGAAATACAATTTTACATGTTTTCATCTTTTTTATTATTTTTAAAGGAGTGAAAAGTTGATTAATATGATTTCTGGACCATCCAATATGAGTGATTTTTCATTTCTAAAAAATAGTAAAAAAATTCCTTAAAAATAAAAGAAATTTTTCTAAGAAGATTTTAATATAGAAAACAAATTCACTAGTTTGAATTTCAAAATTAAAGATATAAAATGAAAAATAAATTAAAATTTATCATGTAATTGAAAAAAAATCTGAAAAATATACTTATAATTTGAATTTTTAAATATGCATTATTTTGAACCATCCTGAAAAATATGAATTTTAAATATGCATTATTTTGAATCACCCTAAAAATATCCTGAATTCGTCCCTGAATACCACATAAGTGGCGATTTGTGAAGTACCATAAACAATAGAAAATACGGATTGTTACATTTTGCACAATTTCAATTTTGTGCTGATCTGATTCGTTCTTTTTTCATCGGGTTTTTCTTCATTTGACAGTCCAAATTAGAATAATAAAATTCTGCTTTTCCCTAAATATAATAACAGTTATGGATCTGCCACATCGAGTTGTTACTTCTATGCAAGATTTAAAAACCCCAAGCAGCTGTTCTCATTCACGAATAATACTCACCGATAATGACTGCTATTGTTTTCAACTCAGTAAGTTCAAGTAATTCACAGCCATTTTTTTTAGTTTTTCATAGGATATTCACAAGTATGATTTGAACTATTAATTACTCGTCAGATGGTTCCAATCAAACTCACCTGAACCATTAAAAAAATATGGATTTCACGGAGCATTCAGGTCAAATATTATCTAAGCAAAAAAGTTTAATTAGCCAGCTTCCATTAAAAAGCAAAAGAGGAATTTACAATATACTAAAATCTTTTCCTTTGACATTTCAAGTCTAAACCTAAAAAAAAAAGTTTGAAGCCTATATTTCCAGCTCTAACCCTCCAGGACTATATACAAATTTATAAACTTTTCTGGGCCACTATGCAAAATCGAAGGGAAAAAACAATTTTATCTATAATAAAACACAAGAACCCAAAAGAGGCTGTATTAGCGCGTGGTGTGAGCTGTTGAGCAGGAAACAAAAGTAAGTTACTCAAAGAATTGAAAGCTCCAAAAAGAGAACCAAACCAATAACACGTTTACGCGTCGTCGATGTAAAAAGGCCTCTTTAGCAAATCATATGGGGCCCAGAGAGCATCTAACGGGCACGAGCGACTAGCATCGATCCGAACCCAAGGCTTCCCCTTCCCACTCCAATGCAACAGGCTAACGGGTCCCGGATGTAAATTCCTACACAACCCGCGGTAGTTATCTCCTCCCAATCCGTGTTGGTTCCACCTGTGATCCACTGCTGCAATTCGACCCGCAAATACTAATAGGAATGGAGGTAACGATCCGAGCTCGTAGATCCGCACCCGCTTTTGTAATTCCATCCATTCCTCGATTTGCGTCGTGAACCCGCTAACGCGCCACTTATCCAAATCCATCACCATTACTCCCGTGTTGAAATAACAAGCTTTTCTTCCCTCGAAAGTCATTGACAAGGCAGGGTTAGACCAGAAGGTAGAGGTAAAATAAGCAGTGAAATTCGCATTGCAGTACTCGGGCGCAGCTAGTGCGACCTTATCGGGTAACGGAGTGGATGCCAGTCGGGCAATGTCATCAACTAAAACAAGATCCGAATCCAAGTAGACGACCTTGTGAACACAGTCAGGGAGGAGGACTGGAAGGTAGGATCTAGCGTAATTCAATGGACGGTCCAGTGCTTTTCGGATCGAGGTGGAGATGAGACCCGAGACCCGGGACTCGTCGAAGGGGTAGATCTGGAAGGAGAGGGAAGGGAAGGTGGAGCGGATGGTAGAGTTGAGAAATGAGATCGAACTGGAGGCGATGAAGTGGAACTGGATGTTTTCTGGACAGGAGGAGTGTTGCAAGACGGAGAATATTGCGGCGACGGAGCCTCGTAGGTAGGCCACGTCAAGTGTCATGGCCACGTGAATGGTGGAGATCGATTCGCAGGATTGTGAGTTGTAGAATTGAGGCGCTTCTCGGAATTTGGGAAGGGGTTGGGGTTGGGGTTGGTGGCGATTGTCTCCATTTAGAACGATGCGGGAGCGTGCGGCGGATGAGAGATAGAAGGGGAGGAGGAGGATGAGGAGAAAGAGGCGGAAGCGGAGCATTGCGATTTGATAGGAAGGGAAGTAGACATTATTATTAGTTGTGTGTGTTTATATATAGAGATGGGAGGTCTCCGTACTAGATTAGTCAAAGAACCAAAGTTGGAGCAAGAGACTTCAGCAATTTTACAAAAATATCACACAAAATAATTTTTAAATTTTCTTGCGATATACTCAGTGGACCTCCGATTTTTTTATTATTAGAAAACATAATAAATAAATTGCAAGTAGAAATAAAAATTACAGAGATCGGAATTGACATTTTCGTGCATTTGAATTGCGTTGAGTTCGCAACTCCGATCAATTCCGTGCATTAAAAAATTACATACATTTGAATTGCACTGAGTTGCTAATTTTGTGCAATTCAAAAATCTCATACATTTGAATTGCACGAAATTTACAATTCATACCAATTTAATTGCACTAAGGTGCCAATTCATGCTAATTCAGTGCATTCAAGAATCTCCAACTATTGCACTAAAGATCTGAGTTGGAAATTATATGCAATTCAAATGCACAAAATTGTCAACTCTAATCATTTCTATTTTTGCACTTCTCCAATAATTTTATATGATTTAACTTTATATGTATGCAAAATATATATAACAAATTTTTGTTGAACTGCTTTATATATATCTAAGTGCATCAATAATCATTATATAATTTGGATATGACAACTAATCATATCAAAAACTCAATAATTATTATCTACTAATTATCACTTATATACAAATACAATACATTACAATTGTCTTTCTGCCGGACCGGTCCAATAATCAAATTATACATCATGTGTATTTTTTGTGCATAAATTAAAAAATAATTAATGCCATTATACACATTAATTATTTTCTAAAATATATCATGATCTGAAATCTTCATAATGACTTGGTATCATCCGTAAATAATAAAATACCAAAAAATTTAATTTGGAAAATTTTGAATTGACAAAATAACCAAATTAGTACTCCGTACAGGGTCACTTGAATTGTGATTAGAAGATATACATTGTTCTACTAATGACATATCTCCAACCAATAACATATCTTGGTGGTTTTTTTTACTCATGAATATTACCGTGACAAATTATGGTAGTGAGTCTTACAAATCATGCCAATGGAACCCATGCAAATCAAATGTCTAAATTGGCCAACCAATTAAATTAATTCTAATTAAACAGTTCATGAGATCATGGTCGTGTCAGAATTAAGCCAATCTCTTGTTTTCGTGAATTGTGAATTTGTGAATTTGTGATCTATCACGAGGAACTCAAATTTTCACGTGCAAAAACACACGATGTATAATCAAACTTGAAATGAAGCGAAGAAATACTCAACACTATTTCTTGCGCATCAATAAAATCAAGAAACCATAATCTTAATTGCTTTCAGCGAAACCAGAAAATCAATTAGAATATTTTACCATGATCATGATTCGTACAGAGAAACAATTACCCCCAGCGAAATCACAGAAAACAAACATCAAAACAAATTTATTTCATCAAGCTGAAAAACAAAATCAAGATTTTCCGAAAAGCCAAAGTTCGTTGTCTTCGTTGTTTCAATAAGAGATCGTTATTGTATCGTATATGAAATTACGATATCAAATAATAAAATATGTTTAATCACCTTTATATATTTTATTAATAAATTAAAGCTGGAAAAAATAATACGTAATTCATATAATAACAAATAAAAAGTGAGAGAAACTGAAATTATTGAAGAACGAAAATCAGTAAGCGAAAGCGTTAGTAGCGGTTTAAAAAAAAAGAAAATTCCATTCGCTCTTCTGATTCTTCTTTATTTCCCTTTGTTTATATTTCCTATTTATTTTCTCTCTAATCACTTATCTCGCATTTCTTTATTTCTGTCCGCACAATATAGACAAAAATAAGAGAGAGTGTGTATATGAAAATTGGAGAAGAGAGAAACGTCAAAAGGACCATATCTTTTTTATTTATTTAATCAAGAGGTGCTGTTGAATAGGTGCATAATATAGCACCCCTAATGTGACAGCTATTCTTTAATTAATTACTTAAATTAAATAATTAACACATCTATGTTAATTGATATAGAATGGGGTTTGTCATAAACATTATCAGAATGAATATTTTAATAAATATGTGGTAATTTTCGGGATCAAATATAATAAATTTTGATCATCAATCTTCTCCATCAAAATTATGATGCATCTTTTACTAAATTCTTAATTGAATTTGACTCATAATAATTAGATATGCCACATAAGTAATATTATAACATATAATATTCTAATAAACGAGTCAGTTGTTCTATACTATATATGTAACAATTGTTAGAATTAGAATTCTAAGATCAAGTTCTAGTGTGGAAGCAAGTACAATTTCAAGACTAATAGCAATTACTAAAATCACAATCCACTAATCAAGTAAATTCTAATAGTAATTGAACAATTCAAGCAATAAAGTGCACTGATAGTAAAAAAAAAGAGTAAATACCAAGAAATCAAGAGAGAGCAAGAGAACAAAAGACCACGCTATGTAATGTGGTTCAGTCTATAAACAAATTAGACTACTTCATGAGACATCCGGATCCAAAAATACCTTTCGGGGCCAATTTCAATAGATCACAAGTGTTCTTACAATTGCGGAACATATCTTTGATTTCTTCTCAACAAGATAATAAATCTTAGGTTCATAAATCTATGCAAGAGCTACACCGCTTTACAAGATAAATGTGTCTGATTGACAACACAATCAATGACGGATATGAACTACTTGACAACACAATGTAGTTCACAAAACTAAAACAACAACAAAGTGTTCTCTTGGATCAACAACTTAGAGAATTAGCTATCCTAAATACTAACATGGTTGGATATTGAAGGAGAAAGTTATTGTGCTATTTTTAATGCTTAATTGTATACTTGGGGAATGCCTTCTTTTATAATCTTGTTCAAATCACCAAGGTATATATTGATTGTGCACATCTTGAAGTCTTGAAATTTTAGTCTGCACAACTTGCGTTACAGAAATCACCTAACCCATTACAGAATCCTTTGTAACGGGTTGGTGCCTTCCCAAAATGTCCTTCAATGCTTGTATATCTGATTTTTGGGCCATTCTGTACAGGAACCCTTTGTGACGGATTTGGAATGCTTTATGGTAACACATGACTCTGCCAAACCGGTGAAATCTCATGTCTTCAAACTCTTCTCCTCTTCAATCCGTTACAACTGATTGGTAACCCGTTACAACTGATTGGTAATCCGTTGTGACGGGTAGGGAATCCATTGTGATAGGTTCTCCATGCGTTTATGTAACGCATGGCTCTGTCAAGCCAGTGTTTTTGTCCAAGTTGCTTGCTCTTGATATCAATGTGATCGCCATGACTTGTAAATGCATGACTGAGCCTTTGCAACATCATAATGTACCTGTATAAACCTGCAAATAACAAAACTCAATTACGCAATGTCAGTACTGTTTTGTTTATCAAATTTTCAAACAAAAGAAATTTTTAATCTAACAATAAGTTCATAACTTTTTTCTTTTTTTCACATTTATGTTATCCGACCATTTCGTTATATATATTCAACAGTACTACTGTTTTAAAAATGTCGACATGTGTGTGTTGTAAGTCTATGGACAATGAATTAAAAAATAATATCGGTATGAAAATGCTTTGAATCACCGTTGTATTACAATTGTATTTTCTGAAGTAATTGCCATATCATTTTGCTAAAATTTTACTAAAATTATTTTCAGAAACTCATGATTCCAACAAAATGTTCTATTTCAAAACTTTTGATCATAGTTTTAAGGAAGAAAGTGGATGCAAAATGACAAAATAAAATTTGCGCAATTTTACTGTCAAACTATTTTTATATTCTTTATAAATTTTTTTAACAACGCTATCCGTAGAAATCTAGACAATTATAAAATATTTTTTAACACATGCACTACAAGTCATATTAAAGTAGAATTGAAGTGCTCATATATTTTAAACATATTATTACTAAAGATTTAAAAATTCACTAAAATAACAGAATAAGCAAAAAAAAATGCAAATTAATTTCCGTTATACACTTATCCTTTTGCAATAAATAGATGCCCCGTAAAGTGGAGAGTATACATTTTATAGATCTTCCAAAGAAATCATAATATCATATATAGATTTTGTTTCTTTTTAAATTAGACTTTCTACTTTACAAATAAGAAAAAATTTAGTTACATTATTTAATAGTTACATTGGATACTCCATTCAATTCAAACCGTTCAATTCATTAATATTGACTCAAAAATATTTTTTTATCTTAACCTAGCAAATAAATTTGCACTAATTTTGATGAATTAAACAATCCGAGATATAATAGAGTATATAGTGTACTCGGTAATTGTGTTTCTAAGTTTTTCCTTGTAATTACTGTTAAAAACTAAACAAAATTACTGTATAAACAATATTTTTTTTAACAGTAGGCCTTATGAAGATGATGTTGAGGCATTTTTCTAAGGAGAGAAATTTTTTCACAACGAACTTAAAAATTAATAATACTGAAACCAACGTTAGTTTCTATATCAAAAAACATATTTCTATTTCAAGCGATTGAAATAATATATTAGTAAAAGAAGACAACACATCTATTCTATAAAATAAATAAAAAAATAGATGGAAAGACAAACATCCTACCTGGAATCCTGGATAGATCGTGTCTCTTTTACGCCGAGTCGAATGCAAGAGAAAGTAAACAAAAAATACATTTTTTATTCCCATTTTTACAAACCAAACACATGTCCGGTGGCTATGGTAACTGGTAAATAATGTACATACGTTTCAAATTTTGACACTTTGACTACTGGTAAAATTGGAAGATGCTATGGTCTTATTGGGAAAACCGACAGCTTGCCATTTTTGACGCGGTGACGACCGGAAGCTGTTTTTCTGCCGCGCAGTATCGACGGATGGTTCAGATTTTCTGCATTGTAAATTACGGACGGTTCAGATTTGATTCAGAAAATTTGATATTATAAAGTTTAGCTTGCACAAATCTCAATACAAATTAAAAACTGAAATTTGCTACGCAGCAGTGTCGGTGCTGCGCGGTAGAAGATCGCGTTCTGTGACGACTGAGACTCTTGGCTTTTACTGGAGTCTTTGACATGAAATGACGACAATGACCTTCTAAAAGTGATAAAGAGATGGAAAGAATGGGTCCGAATCTGCTGCTCGTAAATTCCTGCTTGTCTTCGATCCGACCGCTCGATCGTCACGGACGGCTGTGATTTGATTCAGGGGGCAGATGCTTTGGCCGTTAGATGAGTTTTGAACGGTCCAGATCGAAACAAGCAGGAAAGCAAGCAGTGATTTACGAGCAGGAGATGCGGTTCCGGAAAGAATGGATTAATGAATGTGTTGGCATGTGGGACCCAGGAGAAGAGGAAGCTGGGTCCCAATAGTCATTACTGTCGAATGGCGGAATGAACATGTTTTCGGTG
Source organism: Eleocharis quinqueflora (assembly GCA_964058865.1). NCBI lineage: Eukaryota > Viridiplantae > Streptophyta > Magnoliopsida > Poales > Cyperaceae > Eleocharis > Eleocharis quinqueflora. The sequence goes on along the minus strand of CAXKVX010000309.1, from coordinate 158,723 downwards.
ACTCGCCATTTGGCAGGGATTTGAAATTTGAACTTGTGTGACTTGTGAGGATGAGTTCAGATAATGTCGTGTTACACTTAGTGCGAATCGTTGGATCGTCTCGAGATCTGCGTTGGTGCAATCACAAGGTGATTATACGATCCACCTGCAGCACAACGCGACACTAGACAACACAGGATTTGGTTTTGAATAGTCAGGGTAAAGTAAGGATGGATATATCATATATATACCTTTATATTTATATTCGTTAATTCTTTTTTTTTTTCATATTTGTTTGTACTTGTAAAAAATTTGATTTCATTCATATTTTATTTTCATTCGTTAAAAATTGACCTTATTTGTATTTTATTGTTATTCCTTAAGGATTCAGATACGATACGAACGTATGATAAATAACGAGTAAAAAATAATATTTATTTAATGACAAAATATATGATCTAATAAATTAATTGCATCAAATAATATATTAATTATTACACTTTAGACATGATATAACAAAATTCATACAAACTTTTTTTTGTCAATTGTCATTAAAAAGGCATATTAAATGTTGTATTTTATTCAAAGTTGAAAAAGATATATATTAATTAACATAAAAGTAAAGGTAAGATTCTAAATATGTATAGCGGCCCGTAGCCATACAAAAGTTATTTAATGTTTAGCTATTTAACGGCGATATATCGATCGTTAAATCACATTACTGCAAATTTAGAGGTAAGGCTCTAAATATTGTATAGCGATTCGTAGCGATACAAAAATCATTTAGCGTTTAGTTATTTAACAGCAATATAGCGATCGTTAAATCACAATACTGCAAATTATACAAACACAAATTTTAAAGCATAATGTTCAGATTTCAATGAAATTACATATATAAATTAATTTAGCATCAACAATCAAGTATTCATGCTGCATAATTTAAGTCTAATACTAAATGAATTCGGTAATATAATCATATATAGAGAGAGAAATGTTATGGTGCACTATGAAGCCAAGATTAGTTTTGACATCACACTCAAATTTTAATTTTTAAAATTGAAAGGGTCGATCCAGACCGTTCAATGTGATCTACATATTGGAATCTTAATATAAACCATTTTTTCATTTTTTAGAATTTTTTAGAGGGTTGCAAAATCAGCCATATTGGATGGTCCACAAATCATTATATCAACAAATTTCATACCACTATAAAAAATAGTAAAAAAATTAAAAAAATGAAAAAATTGTCTCTAGTGATATTTCAATATGGAGATCACATTGGATGGTTTGGATCAATTATTTCAAATTTTCTTTTTTAAAATTTGAGTGTGATGTCAAACCTAATCATGTCTTCGTAATGCACCATAGCATTTCTATATATATATATCTCTCTCTCTCTATATATATAGAGAGAGATATATATATGCTAGGGTGCTCCATGGAGCACCAAACCTCTAATGCTCCACACCGTATCTCCAATTTAAAAACTCGAACGATTGATCCGAACCGTTAAACATGATCTACATATTGAAATCTACTTGGAGATTGAATTTTACATTTTTTTGAATTTTTTTGCTATTTTTTAGAGAGGTAGGAAAATTACAACTTTTGTTGGTTCAGAAACCGTTTGATTAACAACTTTTCTACCTCTTTAAAAAAATAGCAAAAAATTTGAAAAAATAAAAAATTCAATCTCCAAGTATATTTCAATATGTAGATCATGTTCAACGGTTCGGATCGGTCGTTGAAATTTTCAAATTAGATATAATGAATGTACACGAGCGATTTGGTGCTCCATGGAGCACCCTAACCTTTATATATATATATATATATATGATTTGAGGAGCATTAGAGGTCGAGTTCCTGAATCTGATGGAGGGTTAAACACATCAAAATTAATTCGATTGAATTTAATTGATCCTCAATTAGATGCATTGCCTAATTCTATCATGACTCAATCTAAAATTAAACAAACATACATAATCAATCATAAAACACACACAAGTTGTACTTCAACGAAATTATTGCTTAAAGAATACAAATCTAGTTTCAGACTTTCAGCAAAAACTAGAGGAAATTTATTTTATACGGTTGTACCATTGAACATTGTCACAAGTTGTGTTTCAACTAACTAACTCAATATAATCACAATTCACAAAAGACAAAACACATCTTTAATCAAAATTAGAGGCGCTATATATTGTTTTGAATTTACATTTATTCTGTACTGAAGGAAGAGGCGTTGTGCGCCTGTGCCGCTGCCACTGCGTGAGGGATGGAGATAACAGAGAGGAGGAGCGGCACTGTGCCAGGCGGGTCACCGGTCCGTCGAGCGTTGGAGAGTCACCGTAGCGCGTCGAAGCGATGGAGTCGCAACTCGCGAATGGAAGGAGTAGCGGCACCAGAAATTCCAGAATCGATTTTTTTTAGATGGGTCGGGTGTCGGGACTAGGTTTAGGAATTAGGAGCAGGGAGAGAATGATTTCAGATTTTCAGATGGGTCCCTTGTAACTTTTTAGATGGATCCCTATATTTTTTTCTATTTACAGATCAAATTTTGTGTAGGTAAATTCAAATTTTCAGGTGGGTCCATGGACTCATCAAAACAACTGTAGCTTCGCCTCTGCACTCAACTGAGGTTAAGCATGAGATCACCGTAGTGAAAGTAGAAGAAGAATAGCAGAAATATTGAGTTGGCGCCTTTTTCGCTACTGTAATCTCTGCTACTCCCCAATTTGAAAGGGAACAAAAATAAGTTGTTCGAGAGAAGATTGTAATCTAACTTAACAATACCTTCTGGAGCAAGAAACTTTGTGGTTTCACCTTCCTTTCTCCTAACCTCTCCTCCTAATTTAGGAACCAAATTCGCTGCTTGTATAATTTCTTCTTGTTTTCTGTTTGTTTCGATTTGGACCGTTCAAAATTAATCTAACAGTCAAAATACTTGCCTTCTGAATCAAATCACAACCGTTTGTAGCGTTCGATCAATTAGTGACGGCCGAATCAAAATAAACAGAATATTGCTTGCCTCAAATACAAGCAGCAGATTCGAATCTCCTAATTTAACTGTCTGGAGCACAGCACAGAAAATACCTGTACTCTCTGTAGCAATGTTACTATTTAAAATTCAAAAGCACATGCAACAGCTTGCAAATTAAACACTGAAAACGACATTGATTTTTTTAGCACATGGAATATAATATATGTTGTCTGCTGATGATCTGCGAGTACATGCGCTTGATGTGCTAATCATGTACTTTTTGAGACGAATTTATAGCTTGATATTTGATTATTTGGCAAGAGGCTAATCCGATCTTTGTGAAACAAGTAGATGCCCAATATATAATAAACCATGTACTTTGTGAAACGAATGCATAGCTCGATATTTATTTGGCACAAGGCTTCCAATTTGTAGATTCAATTTCACAATTGAGCACCAATATTTCATGGGAATTCAACAACAGTAAATGAATTACAGCACGGAATAAATTAATAGACATATTCTTGACATAATTGTTTATCTAGGGGGTCATATTTCATGACACTTATTATGAAGTATCAAATTATATTTAATCTTTTTTTTTGCAATTGAAAACACTACCAATCGATAAGTTAAAAAATATGAATATATTTTTTATTCAATTTTAAAAAATTTATGAATTTATTTGAAAATTCATCAAAATTGTTTCATTGTCAATTCCGCCATCATGCATATGTTATGTATATACATAAATATTTCGGGGAATGAAATCGTTGCTCTTGATTCAACTCTAACGGTTCAAATTGATCCACGTACAAAATAAAGTAATATAAAAAAAATCAAATTCATTCATCCCCATCCCACTAATCCATCCACAAATTATTCACAAAGTAGGCTTCCTTTTTCTTGATATGGAATTTCGTATATCAATACTCGTAAAAAAGGTACAACTCTCTTTAATTTCTTAAGAAGATAAAAACCAAATGCATAAAAATTGGGTTGTGGGTATGTTGAATTGGAATCCGTATCTGCAGTTATTACGAGGGAATAACATGGTTTTCGTTGCTGACCGTTCGATCTATACGGACGATACGAATGAACTACACAGAATCTATTGTATTATATAAGATATTTGTTAGATCGAAAATAAACAATCAGATATAAAATAAGAGAATCTTATTATTTTCTCGGAATAACAACGAATGTGAAATCGTTGAATTGAGGCTGCAGCTCAGTTTTATTAATGTCAGATCAATTTATGGTTTGCCGGCTTTAGGTCGGATTGCATTTTGAATTTTGAAAAATATTCAACACCACTTGAGTGGCCAGATTGTCCTTTTGGAGTTTGACCAGCCAAGTAGGAAGTTTTGTCAGGTCAAATGTTACCTGATCTATCATTTAACATTTAAGATGCAATGAAGCCTCAACTGTAATCGAAACTATATACTCTGCATCCATTAAAAAAATGGATGCTTTCTGTATTTATTTAATTTGAATCGTTAGATTAAATTTAAACGAATATGATTTTATAATATAAAATATTTCATGAATCATATAATTAGCTGTCAATCGTTCAGATCTAATCGGACGATTCAAATTAGGAATGTAGATGAGTTTCTTATTTAGAAATTTTGCTCAAGAGTTTTTTATTTAGCAACTATGTTTTAGAGTTTATAAACTATGACATGGCTTAATCATTAGTTAAAATTGATCGGTCTCTCATAATATTGATAATATTTGCTGACGTAACAATTTAGAAACTCTAATTTTTCAATTTTAGAAATGAAGAGTTTAGAAACTAAAGAAAAATTAAATTTCTAAAATTGATGTGACAATAATTTAAAAACTCCGAAAATTGTAGAGATGAAGATGCTTTAACTCTACTTTCTAAACTATGCAATGCAGCTAGAATTTTGAAATTCAATTGTGCCAAAAGTCGCAAAGCACGGAGAAAAAATTCCAACACTTCCAACTCCCCACCAGTAAAATACAAAATTGCAGCCCCTCTCTGAAATTGCTGCCATCAAAGATTGAGAATTCGGCTAAAGCTCGTACAAAGATTAGATCATTAAAGGTCCAGCACTTGAAAGTATTTTATCTACACCAGAGAAAGACTAATGGTATCAAAATGCACTTTCTCTTGTGGTTTTGTTAATATTTTAATATATGACCAAAATGAACTTAAAAATCATGTCAATATGTCATGGTACAAGTACTAAAATTGAGATTGAGATTCTCTGCTTTTCTCTTCTTTTGATTTGGATCGTTAATTTATAATGAATATATCACATGAATATCAAAAGGAACCCTTCCATTCCATTTGTGCTGATCTGTTCACCTGTTTTTAATCCTCGTAAATGAATAATATGACTCTATTTTTTCTTCAAAATAATAGCGGATTCGGACCCCTAAAATTATATATCATTGATTGATATGACAAAGGTACCAACAATATTCCAAATTTCAACAGGTACATACTAAGAAGGAACAAATCTTGAATGTAATACGTGAGAGTTTCAAACAATACCTATTCCAAATCAAATTGTAAAGCAATAACAACTTATTTTACTCATCTAAAAAAAACAACTTATTTTACTAAATAATAATGTTGACCTGTTATAGTTTTTAGAAATATATGAAAAGCTGAAAAGGGAAATGTTGAAATATAGTTGAGCAGATTCCTCTATTTTGTATTATTACTTCAATCCAAATTTTCAATTCTTGCCTGACTAACCGTTGATTCTCTACTTATCTTGTTTCAGGGAACAATGGAAATAAAAATAAATAACAATTGATTATCAAAATAAAGCAGAGACGTAACATGCAGTTCAAGAACCATTGCTGCATTGCATCTGGTTTTAGCCTTGGGATGATATATTAACTCTTACAAAAAAATAGCACTAACCATGAGTTAGTGTTGCCATCCACACAAAAATATGATCCAAACATGAATTAGTAAGTTATGAGTAGTGTTGGTTTGTACTATTTTGCTAACCCAACAAAATGATAGAATTAACAAATTAGCGCATGTCATGGTTAGCAAAATTATTATTTTATTACATTGTCATAATCATCTTGATATTATTATTATTATTATTATTATTATTATTATTATTATTATTATTGTCGTCGTCGTCGTCATCATCATCATCATTATTATTATTATTATTATTGTAATTGTAATTTTCATTATTATTATTATTATCATTATTTTATTATTATTATTATTATTATTATTATTATTATTATTATTATTATTATTATTATTATTGTAATTGTCATTATTATTATTGTAATTTTCATTATTATTATTATTATTATTATTATTGTTATTGTTATTGTTATTGTCATTATTTAATTTTTATTATTGTTGTTATTATTATTATTATTATTATATTATTATTATTATTTAATTATTATTATAATTGTCATTATTTTATTATTATTGTTGTTATTATCATTATTATTATTTTGTATATTGTCATTTGTGTTATTATTATATTATTATCATTTTGTTATTATTGTATCATTATTATTATATTATAAATTGATATCAATATTTTATTATTTTATTATTATTATTATCTATTAAAAAAACTAAAATAATTTATTATTTTACTGGTTCTCACTATCACTACTCAAATGTGTTATCCAAACAATATTATCATTAATCTAGATAGCACAAAATTAACACTATTTTTGCACTAACCTAGATAGCAAAAAGTAATCACTATTTCAACCATTAATCTAGATAGCACTATTTTTGCACTAATCATGATATGATCCAAATGCACCCGAAGTGTGTTATTAGAATTTCTGAAATTGTGGCTTCTACTGGTTTTCTTTGGTTGAATCGAAGATCAACCCGTTATGATTAATTTTCTTCATGTTTGTTCTTGTGTCTAGTTGATAGTTGATGTGATATTCTAGTGTTTGTTGTATTATCATGAATTTATTTGTTTTTACGATATCCGTATCCTTAAATCGTGTGTAGAGATACTATTAACATACTAGCAAGTTAAGTTGAATACTAGAAAATCAAATGAGTAACTTTGTTCATTTCCTCTTTTTCTATTATGTGGATATTAACAAATAAGATGCTTGTGTTGTATCTTCTTGTATTTTACAAAAAGAAAAAAAAAACTTACTAGCTTTGCAGGCATCTGAAAATGTATCAATTGTCAAAACCTCATCAGACTCTAACCAAATGAAAATGAGGTTCACAAAATATTTTTTAAGAAATTAACAAGATATTTATGTAATTGAAAATGTTATTTGGAGCATAATATGTGCAATTAACATGATTGTCATATTATTAAATAATCACATATAACATTTTGATTTAATCAAAGGTCAAAAGCTCAAGAAGTTTGTTCAATCTATATACCATTCTACATAAAATTTTGAATCTTTAGGCTTTTTTCATTAAAAAATTCGACCATTTGAGCCTCCAAACAATTCAAAACCGATTTGAATAGTTTATTGGGCTTTGAATAAACTGAGCTCACATGGACACGATACAAATCAAAAGCCTTGTCAACCTCTTGGCTCATGCAGACCAAGTCTACACAAAACCAGAGCCAAAATGTTGTTGGATTTGAGTCTCATTAAACGTGACATGTGGGTCCCCCATTGTCAGCCCTTAACCAAATAATGTTCGTGATTGAAACCCTGCCCTCGTTAGTGATAAATCGTGCCTCAAACCCTTCTGCTTGAGATCTAAATCCCCTGAGCAAACCATAATTAAGGGAAATAGGAGAGAGAATAAGAACTTACCCAATCAGGAAATACCATGTGTTCTCCTCCTCCCTTCTCCTCCTTTTTCCTTCTGAGTTTTGAAACTGGAGGCCTCCAATGGAATTGATCTCTCTATTCCATGAGAGTAAGCCTATGAGTTATATACCGATCAAAAGAGGAGAGTGAGGAGATCATCATGGTAATCATCAATCAACTCAAATCTAAAAGGGTAAGGAAAGAAATCAAGCTCAAATATGTCAGTACCAAATCTAAACTTGCAATCTATGATGCTAGAGCTCAAGGCATGAATCTTGGCATGTTCCTAGAGGTCCCACGATGTTAGGGGTATGCTTGGTTTAGCTTGAAAGTAATTGAGGAGGGAGATCACCTTTGAGTTCACTCGGGACCAAAATGGATAATGAACTGGATCAATTGAGACTAGCTCAAACAAATAATGGATGTTTTTTAGTCTCACATAACCTAATTGAGAAAGTCTGATGTTTAATTGAGATTAAAGTGAGCCCAAATAATTAAAACCCAATTTAATAGTCGAAGAACATCTCTCATAGAGCTTCATGTCTGATTACTTCATTTATGGATGGTAATCATTCAAGAAAATACCAGAAAGCATCTTATCCGACTAGGAAAATTCTTTTTGATCCGATTACTTCATTTATGGGTGGTAACCATTCAAAGAAAAATACCAAAAAGCATCTTATCCAACAAGGAGAAGAGTTTTTGATTTGATTACCATTAATTAGTGGTAATCTTCCAAGAAACTCTAAACCTTTCATGAAACCATCACGAAAAAGCATAGAATACCTAATTACTTCATTTATGGATAGTAAACATCAATAAAACATTACAAAACATCTTATTCTATTACGAGAAGTGTATTTGATCCGAGTACTTTATTTTTTGGGTGGTAACCATTCAAAAAAACACCACAAAGCATCTTATACTATTATGAGAAGTGTTTCTGATCTGATTACTTTAATTATGAGTGGTAACTTTCCAAGAAACTCTTAACCTATCATGAAACCACCACGAAAAAGCATAAAATACCATTTTAAGTGCTTCATATCGAGTTACTTCATTTATGGGTGGTAAACATTCAAGAAAACAACACAAATCATCTTATCCTGTTACAAGAAGTGTTTCTGATTTGAGTACTTCATTTATGGGTGGTAACCATTCAAGAAAACACCAAAAAACATTTTATCTTGCCACAAGAAGTGTTCTGATCTAATTACTTCATTTATGGGTGGTTCAAGAGAAAATCCAAACCTTTCAGAAAACCACACGAAAAAGCATATAATACCACTCTAAGCACTTCATGACTAATTACTTTATTTATGGGTGGTAAACATTCAACAAAGCACCATAAAGCATCTTATCCGGCTATGAGATGTGTTTCGGTTCCGATATTCATTTCTTGTTGGTAACCATTCAAGAAAAAGAACCACAAAATATCTTATCCTACGACAAGAAGTGATATCTGATATGATTACATCATTTATGAGTGGTAACCATCAAAGAAAACTCTAAACCTTTCAAGAAACTGCCACGAAGAAGCATAGAATACCACTCTAAGTGCTTCATGTCTGATTACTTCATTTTTGGATTGCAAACATCCAAGAAAACACCACAAAACGTTTTATCCTGCTACAAGAAGTGTTTCTAAACCGAGTACTTCATTTGTTGGCGATAAGCTTTCAAGAAAACTCCAAATCTTTCAGGAAACACCCACGAAGAAGCGTATAATACCACTCTCAGTCCTTCATGTCTTATTACTTCATTTATGGGTGGTAGACATTCAAGAAAACACCACAAAGCATCTTACCCTACTAGGAGAAGTGTTTTTTAATCGATTACTTAATCTATGTGTTGTAGCCATTCCACGAAACACCACAAAGCATCTTATCATACTACGAGAAGTGTTTCTGATCTGATTACCATTAATGAGTGGTAACCTTCCTAAAAAACTCTAAACCTTTCATGAAACCACCACGAAGAAGAATAAGTGTTTCACATATGGGTGATAAACAATAAGTGCTTCATATATTATAACTTCATTTATGGGTGATAAACATTCAAGAAAACACCAAAATCATCTTATCCTGCTACAATAAGTGTTTCCGATTCCAGTACTTTGTTTATGCGTGGTAATCATTCAAAAAACACCAAAAAGCATCTTATCCTGCCACAAGGAGTGTTCTGATCTGATTATTTCATTTATGAGTGGTAAACATTCAAAGAAACACCACAAAGCATCTTATCTTGCTACAAAATGTGTTTATGATCAGAGAAATGGGTGGTAACCTTTCAAGAGAAATCTTATCCTTTCAGGAAACCACCACGAAGAAGCGTAGAATACCACTATAAGTGCTTCATGATTCATTACTACATTTATGGGTGGTAAACATTCAACAAAACACCACAAAACCTCTTATCATGCTACGAGGAGTGTTTCTTGGAAGGTTTGGAGTTCTCTTGAAAGTTTACCACCCATAAATGAAGTACTATGATCGTAAACACTTATCGTAGCGGGATAAGATGCTTTGTGGTGTTTTCTTGAATGTTTACCACGCATAAACGATGTAATCAGATATGAATCACTTAGAATGGTATTCTCTGCTTTTTCGTGGTGGTTTCATGAATGGTTAAGAATTTCTTGGAAGGTTACCACTCATAATTTAAGTAATCAGATCATAAACACTTCTCATAATAGTATAAGATACTTTGTGGTGTTTTCATGAATGGTTACCACCCACCAATGAAATACTCGGATCAGAAACACTTTTCGTAGCAGAACAAAAGGTTTTTTGGTGTTTTCTTGAATGTTTACCACCCATAAATGAAGTAATCATACATGAAACATTTAGAGTGCTATTCTATGCTTCTTCATGTTGCTTTCCTGAAAGATTTGGAGGTTCTTCAATGTTTATCACCCATAAATGAACTACTCGGATTAGAAACACTTATCATAGCGGAATAAGAAGCTTTGTGGTGTTTTCTTGAATGTTTACCACCCATAAATGAAAATAATCAGACGTGAAGATCTTAGAGTGTTATTCGGATTGCTTCATTTATGGGTGGTAAACAATCAAGAAAACACCACGAAGCATCTTATCCTGCTACAATAAGTGTTTCCGATTCCAGTACTTTGTTTATGCGTGGTAATCATTCAAAAAACACCAAAAATCATCTTATCCTGCCACAAGAACTGTTCTGATCTGATTATTTCATTTATGAGTGGTAAACATTTAAAGAAACATCACAAAGCATCTTATCTTGCTACAAAAAGTGTTTATGATCAGAGAAATGGGTCGTAACCTTTCAAGAGAAATCTTATCCTTTCAGGAAACCACCACGAAGAAGCGTAGAATACCACTATAAGTGCTTCATGACTCATTACTACATTTATGGGTGGTAAACAATCAACAAAACACCACAAAACCTCTTATCATGCTACGAGGAGTGTTTCCTGGAAGGTTTGGAGTTCTCTTGAAAGTTTACCACCCATAAATGAAGTACTATGATCGTAAACACTTATCGTAGCGGGATAAGATGCTTTGTGGTGTTTTCTTGAATGTTTACCACCCATAAACGATGTAATCAGATATGAATCACTTAGAATGGTATTCTATGCTTTTTCGTGGTGGTTTCATGAATGGTTAAAGAGTTTCTTGGAAGGTTACCACTCATAATTTAAGTAATCAGATCAGAAACACTTCTCATAATAGTATAAGATACTTTGTGGTGTTTTCATGAATGGTTACCACCCACCAATGAAATACTCGGATCAGAAACACTTTTCGTAGCAGAATAAAAGGTTTTGTGGTGTTTTTTGAATGTTTACCACCCATAAATGAAGTAACCAGACATGAAACAATTAGAGTGGTATTCTATGATTCTTCGTGTTGGTTTCATGAAAGATTTGGAGTTTCTTCAATGTTTATCACCCACAAATGAACTACTCGGATTAGAAACACTTCTCATAGAGGAATAAGAAGCTTTGTGGTGTTTTCTTGAATGTTTACCACCCATAAATGAAAATAATCAGACGTGAAGATCTTAGAGTGTTATTCGGATTGCTTCATTTATGGGTGGTAAACATTCAAGAAAACACCACGAAGCATCTTATCATATGGGTGGTTGCTATTCAATAGAACCATTTAGGAAACACTACGAGAAGTGTTTCTGAACCAGGTACTTCATTTATGAATGTAATTATTAAGGAAAACACCACAAAACATCTTATTCTACTACGAGAAGTGATTCGAATCAGATTACTTCATTTATGAGCGGTAACCAGTCAAGAGAAATCCAAACCTTTCGGAAAACCACCACGAAGAATCGTAGAATACCACTCTAAGCGCTTCATTACTGATTATTTCATTTATTGGTGGTAAACACTCAACAAAACACCATAAAGCATTTTATCCTGCTACGAGATGTGTTTCGGTTTCGATATTCATTTCTTGGTGGTAACCATTAAAGAAAAAGCACCACAAAACATCTTATCCTACTACAAGAAGTGTATCTGATATGGTTACATCATTTATGAGTGGCAACCATCAAAGAAAACTCTAAATCTTTCAAGAAACTACCACGAAGAAGCATAGCCACCCTAAGTGCTTCATGTCTGATTACTTCATTTTTGGATTGCAAACATCCAAGAAAACACCACAAAACGTCTTATCCTGCTACAAAAAGTGTTTCTAAACCTAGTACTTCATTTGTTGGTGATAAGCTTTCAAGAAAACTCCAAATCTTTCAGGAAACACCCACGAAGAAGCGTATAACACCACTCTCAGTCCTTCATGTCTTATTACTTCATTTATGGGTGGTAGACATTCAAGAAAATACCACAAAGCTTCTTACCCTACTAGGAGAAGTGTTTTTTAATCGATTACTTCATCTATGTGTTGTAGCCATTCCACGAAACACCACAAAGCATCTTATCCTACTACGAGAAGTGTTTCTGATATGATTACCATTAATGAGTGGTAACCTTCCTAAAAAACCCTAAACCTTTCATGAAACCACCACGAAAAAGAATATAATACCATTCTAAGTGCTTCATATCTGATTACTTCATTTATGGGTGGTAAACATTCAAGAAAATACCAAAATCATCTTATCCTGCTACAAGAAGTGTTACCTATTCGAGTACTTCGGTTATGCATGATAATCATTCAAAAAACACCAAAAATCGTCTTATCCTGCCACAATAAGTGTTCTGATCTGATTATTTCATTTATGAGTGGTAAACATTCAAAGAAACACCACAAAGCATCTTATCTTGCTACGTAAAGTGTTTATGATCAGAGTACTTCAATAATGGATGGTAACCTTTCAAGAGAAATCTTATCCTTTCAGGAAACCACCACGAAGAAGCATAGAATACCACTATAAGTGCTTCATGACTCATTACTACATTTATGGGTGGTAAAAATTCAACAAAACACCACAAAATCTCTTATCCTGCTACGAGAAGTGTTTCCTGGAAGGTTTGGAGTTCTCTTGAAAGTTTACCACCCATAAATGAAGTACTATGATCGTAAACACTTCTCGTAGCGGGATAAGATGTTTTGTGGTGTTTTCTTGAATGTTTACCACCCATAAATGATGTAATCAGATATGAATCACTTAGAATGGTATTCTATGCTTTTTTGTGGTGGTTTCATGAATGGTTGAAGAGTTTCTTGGAAGGTTACCACTCATAATTTAAGTAATCAGATCAGAAACACTTCTCATAATAGTATAAGATACTTTGTGGTGTTTTCATGAATGGTTACCACCCACCAATGAAATACTCGGATCAGAAACACTTTTCGTAGCAGAATAAAAGGTTTTGTGGTGTTTTCTTGAATGTTTACCACCCATAAATGAAGTAACCAGACATGAAACAATTAGAGTGGTATTCTATGATTCTTCGTGTTGGTTTCATGAAAGATTTGGAGTTTCTTCAATGTTTATCACCCACAAATGAACTACTCGGATTAGAAACACTTCTCATAGAGGAATAAGAAGCTTTGTGGTGTTTTCTTGAATGTTTACCACCCATAAATGAAAATAATCAGACGTGAAGATCTTAGAGTGTTATTCGGATTGCTTCATTTATGGGTGGTAAACATTCAAGAAAACACCACGAAGCATCTTATCATATGGGTGGTTGCTATTCAATAGAACCATTTAGGAAACACTACGAGAAGTGTTTCTGAACCAGGTACTTCATTTATGAATGTAATTATTAAGGAAAACACCACAAAACATCTTATTCTACTACGAGAAGTGATTCGAATCAGATTACTTCATTTATGAGCGGTAACCAGTCAAGAGAAATCCAAACCTTTCGGAAAACCACCACGAAGAATCGTAGAATACCACTCTAAGCGCTTCATTACTGATTATTTCATTTATTGGTGGTAAACACTCAACAAAACACCATAAAGCATTTTATCCTGCTACGAGATGTGTTTCGGTTTCGATATTCATTTCTTGGTGGTAACCATTAAAGAAAAAGCACCACAAAACATCTTATCCTACTACAAGAAGTGTATCTGATATGGTTACATCATTTATGAGTGGCAACCATCAAAGAAAACTCTAAATCTTTCAAGAAACTACCACGAAGAAGCATAGCCACTCTAAGTGCTTCATGTCTGATTACTTCATTTTTGGATTGCAAACATCCAAGAAAACACCACAAAACGTCTTATCCTTCTACAAGAAGTGTTTCTAAACCGAGTACTTCCTTTGTTGGCGATAAACTTTCAAGAAAACTCCAAATCTTTCAGGAAACACCCACGAAGAAGCGTATAGCACCACTCTCAGTCCTTCATGTCTTATTACTTCATTTATGGGTGGTAGACATTAAAGAAAACACCACAAAGCATCTTACCCTACTAGGAGAAGTGTTTTTTAATCGATTACTTCATCTATGTGTTGTAGCCATTCCACGAAACACCACAAAGCATCTTATCCTACTTCGAGAAGTGTTTCTGATCTGATTACCATTAATGAGTGGTAACCTTCCTAAAAAACCCTAAACCTTTCATGAAACCACCACGAAAAAGAATATAATACCATTCTAAGTGCTTCATATCTGATTACTTCATTTATGGGTGGTAAACATTCAAGAAAATACCAAAATCATCTTATCCTGCTACAAGAAGTGTTACCTATTCGAGTACTTCGGTTATGCACGATAATCATTCAAAAAACACCAAAAATCGTCTTATCCTGCCACAATAAGTGTTCTGATCTGATTATTTCATTTATGAGTGGTAAACATTCAAAGAAACACCACAAAGCATCTTATCTTGCTACGTAAAGTGTTTATGATCAGAGTACATCAATAATGGATGGTAACCTTTCAAGAGAAATCTTATCCTTTCAGGAAACCACCACGAAGAAGCGTAGAATACCACTATAAGTGCTTCATGACTCATTACTACATTTATGGGTGGTAAACATTCAACAAAACACCACAAAACCTCTTATCATGCTACGAGGAGTGTTTCTTGGAAGGTTTGGAGTTCTCTTGAAAGTTTACCACCCATAAATGAAGTACTATGATCGTAAACACTTCTCGTAGCGGGATAAGATGCTTTGTGGTGTTTTCTTGAATGTTTTCCACCCATAAATGATGTAATCAGATATGAATCACTTAGAATGGTATTCTATGCTTTTTTGTGGTGGTTTCATGAATGGTTCAAGAGTTTCTTGGAAGGTTACCACTCATAATTTAAGTAATCAGATCGGAAACACTTCTCATAATAGTATAAGATACTTTGTGGTGTTTTCATGAATGGTAACCACCCACAAATGAAATACTCGGATCAGAAACACTTTTCGTAGCAGAATAAAAGGTTTTGTGGTATTTGCTTGAATGTTTACCACCCATAAATGAAGTAACCAGACATGAAACAATTAAAGTGGTATTCTATGCTTCTTCGTGTTGGTTTCAGGAAAGATTTGGAGTTTCATCAATGTTTATCACCCATAAATGAAGTACTCGGATTAGAAACACTTCTCATAAGAAGCTTTGTGGTGTTTTCTTGAATGTTTACCACCCATAGGTACTTCATTTATGAATGGTAATTATTCAGGAAAACACCACAAAGCATCTTATCCTACTACGAGAAATGTTTGGAATCAGATTACATCATTGATGAGTGGTAACCAGTCAAGAGAAATCCAAACCTTTCGGAAAACCACCACGAAGAAGCGTAGAATACCACTCTAAGAGCTTCATGACTGATTATTTCATTTATTGGTGGTAAAGACTCAACAAAACACCATAAAGCATTTTATCCTGCTACGAGATGTGTTTCTGTTTCGATATTCATTTCTTGGTGGTAACCATTCAAGAAAAAGCACCACAAAACATCTTATCCTACTACAAGAAGTGTATCTGATATGATTACATCATTTATGAGTGGTAACCATCAAAGAAAATGCTAAACCTTTCAAGAAACTGCCACGAAGAAGCATAAAATACCACTCTAAGTGCTTCATGTCTGATTACTTCATTTTAGGATTGCAAACATCCAAGAAAACACCACAAAACGTCTTATCCTGCTACAAGAAGTGTTTCTAAACCGAGTACTTCATTTGTTGGCGATAAGCTTTCAAGAAAACTCCAAATCTTTCAGGAAACACCCACGAAGAAGCGTATAATACCAATCTCTGTCCTTCATTTCTTATTACTTCATTTATGGGTGGTAGACATTCAAGAAAACACCACAAAGTATCTTACCTTACTAGGAGAAGTGTTTTTTAATCGATTACTTCATCTATGTGTTGTAGCCATTCCACGAAACACCACAAAACATGTTATCCTACTACGAGAAGTGTTTCTAATCTGATTACCATTAATGAGTGGTAACCTTCCAAAAAAACTCTAAACCTTTCATGAAACCAACACGAAAAACAATAGAATACCATTCTAAGTGCTTCATATATTATAACTTCATTTATGGGTGATAAACATTCAAGAAAACACCAAAATCATCTTATCCTGCTACAATAAGTGTTTCCGATTCCAGTACTTTGTTTATGCGTGGTAATCATTCAAAAAACACCAAAAAACATCTTATCCTGCCACAATAAGTGTTCTGATCTGATTATTTCATTTATGAGTGGTAACCATCAAAGAAAACTCTAAACCTTTCAAGAAACTGCCACGAAGAAGCATAGAATACCACTCTAAGTGCTTCATGTCTGATTACTTCATTTTTGGATTGCAAACATCCAAGAAAACACCACAAAACGTCTTATCCTGCTAAAAGAAGTGTTTCTAAACCGAGTACTTCCTTTGTTGGCGATAAACTTTCAAGAAAACTCCAAATCTTTCAGGAAACACCCACGAAGAAGCGTATAGCACCACTCTCAGTCCTTCATGTCTTATTACTTCATTTATGGGTGGTAGACATTAAAGAAAACACCACAAAGCATCTTACCCTACTAGGAGAAGTGTTTTTTAATCGATTACTTCATCTATGTGTTGTAGCCATTCCACGAAACACCACAAAGCATCTTATCCTACTTCGAGAAGTGTTTCTGATCTGATTACCATTAATGAGTGGTAACCTTCCTAAAAAACCCTAAACCTTTCATGAAACCAGCACGAAAAAAATAGAATACCATTCTAAGTGCTTCATATCTGATTACTTCATTTATGGGTGGTAAACATTCAGGAAAACACCAAAATCATCTTATCCTGCCACAATAAGTGTTCTGATCTGATTATTTCATTTATGAGTGGTAAACATTCAAGGAAACATCACAAAGCATCTTATCTTTCTACGAAAAGTGTTTATGATCAGAGTACTTCAATAATGGGTGGTAACCTTTCAAGAGAAATCTTATCCTTTCAGGAAACCACCTCGCAGAAGCGTAGAATACCACTATAAGTGCTTCATAACTCATTACTACATTTATGGGTGGTAAACATTCAATAAAACACCACAAAACCTCTTATCCTGCTACGATAAGTGTTTCCTGGAAGGTTTGGAGTTCTCTTGAAAGTTTACCACCCATAAATGAAGTACTATGATCGTAAACACTTCTCGTAGCGGGATAAGATGCTTTGTGGTGTTTTCTTGAATGTTTACCACTCATAAATGATGTAATCAGATATGAATCACTTAGAATGGTATTCTATGCTTTTTCGTGGTGGTTTCATGAATGGTTAAGAGTTTCTTGGAATGTTACCACTCATAATTTAAGTAATCATATCAGAAACACTTCTCATAATAGTTTAAGATACTTTGTGGTGTTTTCATGAATGGTTACCACCCACAAATAAAATACTCGGATCAGAAACACTTTTCGTAGCAGTATAATAGGTTTTGTGGTGTTTTCTTGAATGTTTACCACGCATAAATAAAGTAATTAGACATGAAACACTTAGAGTGATTTTCTATGCTTCTTCGTGTTCCTTTCCTGAAAGATTTGGAGTTTCTTCAATGTTTATCACCCATAAATGAAGTACTCGGATTAGAAACACTTCTCATAGCGGAATAAGAAGCTTTGTGGTGTTTTCTTGAATGTTTACCACCCATAAATGAATTAATCAGACAAGAAGAACTTAGAGTGGTATTCTGATTACTTCATTTATGGGTGATAAACATTCAAGAAAATACCACGAAGCATCTTATCTTATGGGTGGTAACTATTTAGTAGAACTATTCAGGAAATACTATGAGAAGTGTTTCTCATTCGGGTACTTCATTTATCGGTGGTAACTATTGAAGAAAACACCACAAAGCATCTTATTCTACTACGAAAAGTGTTTTTGATCCGATTACTTCATTTATGGATGGTAACAATTTAAGTAAACACCACAAAGCATCTTATCCTACTAAGATATGTTATTTTTATCCTATTACTTCATATATGAGTTGTAGCCATTCCACAAAACACCACAAAGCATCTTATCCTATTACGAGAAGTGTTTCTGATCTGATTACCATTAATGAGAGGTAACCTTCCAAGAAAAGTCTAAACTTTTCAAGAAACCACCACGAAAAAGTATAGAATACCATTTTAAGTGCTTCATATCTGATTACATCATTTATGAGTGGTAAACATTCAAGAAAATACCAAAAGCATCTTATCCTGCTACAAGAAATGTTTCAGATTCAAGTACTTCATTTATGCGTGGTAACCAATCAAGAAAACACAAAAAACATCTTATCCTGCCACAAGAAGTGTTCTGATTTGATTATTTCATTTATGGGTGGTAAACAATCAAGTAAATACCACAAATCATTTTATCCTGCTACGAAAAGTGTTTTTTCTTAAAAGGTTTGGAGTTCTCTTGAAAGTTTTGCTACCCATAAATGAAGTACTATGATCAGAAACACTTCTCGTAGCGGGATAAGATGCTTTTTGGTTTTTTTTTAATGTTACCACCCATAAGTGATGTAATTAGATATGAATCATTTAGAATGGTATTCTATACTTTTTCGTGGTGTTTCATGAATGGTTAATTGTTTCTTGGAAGGTTACCACTCATAGTAGTATAGGATGATTTGTGTTGTTTTCATTAATGTTTACCACCCCAAATGAAGTAATCGGATCAGCAACACTTCTCGTAGCAAGATAAGAGGTTTTGTGGTGTTTTATTGAATGTTTACCACCCATAAATAAAGTAATCTGACATGAAGCATTTATTGTGGTATTCTATGCTTCTTCGTGTTGGTTTCTTGAAAGATTTGGAGTTTCTACAAAGTTTGTCACCCATAAATGAAGTACTCGGATTAGAAACACTTCTCGTAGCGGGATAAGATGATTTGTGGTGTTTTTTTAATGTTTAGCACCCATAAATGAAGTAATCAGACATGAAAAACTTCGAGTGGTATTCTGATTTCTTCATTTATGGGTGGTAAACAATCAAGAAAACACCACGAAGCATCTTATCTTGCTACAAGAAGTGTTTCTGATTCAGTTACTTCATTTATGGTTGGTAACCATTCAAGAAAGCACCACAAAGAATCTTATCCTACTACGAGAAGTGTTTCGAATCTGAGTACTTCATTTATGGGTGGTAACCATTCAAGAAAACACTACAAAGCATCTTGTCCTACCATGAGAAGTGTTTCTGATCCAATTGCTTCAATTATGGGTGGTAACAATTCAAGTAAACACTACAAAGCACCTTATCCTATTAGGTGAAGTGTTTTTTGTCTGATTACATCATCTATAGGTGGTAAACATTCAAGAAAACACCACAAAACATCTTATCCTGCTACGCGAAGTGTTTCTGATCAGAGTACTTTATTTATGGGTGGTAACCTTTCAAGGGAAATCCAAACCTTTCAGGAAACCTCCACGAAGTAGCATAGAATACCACTCTTAGTGCTTCATGTCTAATTACTTCATTTATAAGTGGTAACCATTTAAGAAAAATACCAGAAAGCATCTTATCCTACTACGATAAGTGTTTTTGATTCGATTACTTCATTTATGGATGTTAACAATTTAAGAAAACACCACAAAGCATCTTATCCTACTAAGAGAAGTAATTTTTATCCGATTACTTCATCTATGGGTTGTAGCCATTCCACAAAACACCCCAAAGCATCTTATCCTACTACGAGAAGTGTTTTGATCTGATTACCATTAATGAGTGGTAACCTTCCAAGAAACTCTAAAATTTTCATGAAACCAGCACAACAAGGCATATAATACCAGAAAACACAAATTAAATTAAGATTCATAATCAAAGTTCTAATTTTGTTCTAATTCGTGATAAGACCAGTGAGGATAGAATTTAGAACCAAAGTTTTAGTCTTGTTCAAAATATGGTCAAGGTTACATATCAAAAAATATGTTATCATTAGACAAACTCCACCTCAAATAAGAGTCTAATAGTATATTGATAACGCAATAGAACCAAAATAGGCTTAAATAGACACATTGTTACTTATAATGATATTGGTTAAAAGCCCGTGAGTGTTTTAGAATATGATATTTGTGTTGATTCAATTAGAGACTCAACAGTATATTAAGAATACATATAGATCCAAATTAGACCCAAATAGACGCATTGCTTCTTGCGATGTTATTAGCTATAAGCTGGTGAGTATTTTGGAATAAGGTATTTGTGTTGTTTAATAACTTAGTTTTTCGGATCTGAGAATATTGAAAATTCTCAAAGAAATATTTTGCAAGTGCCAAATTTACTAGAGAGAAAAAATGCAATATTTTCGAAAGACAGATGCATAAAACTATAAAGTCGTGTTTTCAAGTATTTATGTAAAACATGATAAACTAGATCATTTAGATTCTGTGGGAGTTAAACATAAATAAGATGTCTTAGTCAATAAGAAATTAAGATTAAGATAAATAACCCTAATTGATTGAGAAATAAAAGCAATGTATAAAATCTAAGTATTATTATGCCACTTTTTTGTAGGCGTTAGATACATGTTGGTCTACATACGTCAAGATATTGTTGTATGCTAACACGATTAAGAAAATTCTTAGAAAATTAAATTAAAGATATTAAGAATAAGATCTTTTAAAATGCAGATAAGAAATCTTAAATGATTTATAGCTAACAAAAGACTATATACTCACGTATTAGATATTGGAAAAGTTTTGGAGGCCATTTAATGTACCAAATCTGATTTCAATGTATGGTTTCATAAATATGTCACTATACTGCTTGTAATGAACTCAATATAGAGATCATTCAAGTTATGTTGTGACAATAAATAAACCATGCATGACAATGCTAGAAACTTAATAAGGCTAAAATAATTTTATTAGTTTTCTAGTTGTATAAACGAGAGAGTGCATAACAATGAGTTAAAGATATAACATATAAGTATATACTCCATGATTGCAAATCCACTTATAAAAGGCTATGACCTAAGAAGTTTCATGTGCATGTTGCTCATATGGGTGTAGTTTCTATTTTAGCATAATTTAAGGAAAATGTGGGAGTTCGATTATGTTTTTGTTTTAGGTTATGTAATTTGTAATAAGTATGATAATGTAAATTATATTTTGAATGTCATTATTTTTTTCTTCTTAAAGTTTTCACCCCACTAAAGTAAAGAAAAAATGTTATGTCCAGAGTCTAATTCATGTCATCCAGATGTATTTGACACTGTGATTTAAGTCGAGATAGCCACGAAGTAATTATGGTGAACATCGCTTAAGTCCCTTGTAGGTACAACTGGTAGACCGAATTGTTTAAGAAATATGAAAGGAAAGGCATAAAGGTTAAGTAATATGTAGATTCACATATATATTTAATCAAAAGGATCAAACTTGTCCTAGTGGGAGATTGTTGGAATTGAGACGTCAAATCCAATAAATAAAGTTTGGAATACGTGTTATATGATTAATATTACAAGGAGTAATATAAGATATGCCATAAATGTGATTAACTAAAATAATGACATAATACATATTTCGCTAAAATTTTGAATACAAATACATATAGAATTAAATGTAACTTAATTATAATTGTTGATGTACCGACTATGATTAATTTAACTAATGCTAGTGTTAAAATAAATGTCACGATTATTGTTTGGACCTAATCAATTGATTTGGATCGAGATACCAAACCAAATGGGCTTAACATAATTTAATATATCTTTTGGCAAATACACTTGGTGTGTATATATATATATATATATATATATATATATATATATATATATCATTTTGTCATTTTTCAAATTGATTTATATAAAAGGATATCAAAATGATTTGGCCGAATATTAAAGTTAGTATATATCTTTTGGTCGTTCTTATAAAATGTTTTTGATACAAATTTTGATGGCTAAAACGTCGGTTTCCCTAAATTTTTAACATATTTATTATTCTGTTGAGAGATTTTTCGGACTTGTGTGCAAATAATATCAAATTTTGTGTGCGTGTTTACAACAGTAAATAACACATTTTGGAAAAGAATTGTAGAGAATTTAATATTAAATATTCCAAAGTATATTTGCTATAAATTGCGATATCTTCCAAGATGTATTTTACTAGTATAAAAGATGCTGGATCTCCAAGCATTATCGGTATCATTTGTTAGGCGCACATGTGTTGTGCATATACTTTCTCTGTCTCTCCATTAAGATAGAAATACTTCTTTGTTGTGCTTGTAATCTTGAAGAAAAGTTAGCATCGTGAATTGCTTGGAAGAACCCTTTAGCGACATACCGAAGTGCTGCTCAACTGTCTTCAATGACTACTCATATGGTGTGGTTGGCTGAGTTAATTTTTTCTCGATCCTTTTGTTTTATGTCTTTTTACACCAAGTTTGATGATCATGGCATGAAGATTTCAATCAAAGATGTAACTTGTGGTGTTTCTCCTTCGCCTGTCAAAATTCAGATATGAAAATATACAAAGAACTAAAAGATGATCAGTAAAATAGTAATTTGAAAAAAAAAAACTGAAACTGAAAATAGAATAACTGTTATCCCCGAAAACGGTGCCAATTTCTTGACAAAATTTTTAGAGATGCAAGAAATAAACATAAACCCTAATTCTCATTGAATTTTATAGTTGTAAGAATACAACTACCGTTGAGTATTTAGGGGTCGAACCACAAAGATAACGTACTTTTTTCTCAGATGCAAATAAATTGATTCAAGTTACAGAAAAGTAAACTAAAGTTTTGTTTGATTTGGGTTGGTGCTTTTTTGTACAAAACTAAATTAAAACATCGTTAAGAGATTGCAAAAAAGATCACAGATAAGAACAACCGATTTTTTTAGAATTTACTATCCAATATTTGTTCTGTTTGTTAAGCAAAGGGTGTTTGTTTTAGAATAATGAAGGCATAGTTCTGCCAATAGTTAGTACCCACATCTCTATGGACATACATAAATTCAAATTAGTGTAATTGTAGTTCTACAACTACACTAAAATGAACTCAAGATCAACTACTCTAAATCAAATAGACAAGCCCCTAATTAATTGTAGGATTTCATGATGCCAATCGGGTAAAAATAAAAAATTATCCGATAACATCTAGGATCGTTTCATTATTGCTAATTTTACTTCATTTGTTTACATCACTAATAACAATCATATATATTCCTACAAGAGGGATTGTGATACCATACCTATGGTCTTTAACGTAGCTCTATTCCTCTTCAGTTCACCTTGAATCCGAAACAAGAAAGACGTTGAGTTCGTGCTAGCGTCCTCTTCGTCCACTCCTAGCTTTATAGCCCATTACGTAATCGATTGCTTAATCGATAAATATTTAGCAAATCTTTAGAGAAAGAGAAAAAACTTAGTTAAAGTAGTAACCTTATAATCTCTGGATAGATATGATATTTATAGGCTCTAAACATCATATCAAAACTCTTCAAATTCCTTTAGAAAATAAGGCATTAATGAAATTTAAACTGGCACATTAACTACTGACCTTGCAGTACTAAATCTGCCATAAGTTTCTCTGAATAACTTCAAACGATCTCAAATCTTCACCATTAGATTCTACACTTCAAGGGCTACAATTTGCATAGGTCATTTGTCCACATTAGTTATTGTTTGACCTTTCGAATTTCTGTTTAAATGAGCCTTAAAATCTGACCTGAATTTGAGGCCATAATTATGGGTCTACTCTCTATCTTTTTTATTTGTTAAATAAATTATATTGGACTTTGTGCTTTAAATAAATTTATATCTCATAATAATATTCTCATATTATTATAATAATGAAACTTATATTATACTCATAATATCCACTTTTCAATAAATTTATTTTCCCGCTAGGAAATCACATCATGTGACATAATATTTTAATAATTCCAATATGTACCTTTATTTCATGCAACATGAAATCTCGTACATAAAAAAATGTATTAAAATATTTATTCTTGTTTTCCATTCAATTGGTGTGACCTATGTTGAGGATCTATGTTATGCTAGCAATGGGATAAAACATTTTATTCCATAAACTGTAAGCGGTATTCTAGCTATATATTATTGTTACATCATGTGACATAATATTTTAATAATTCTAATATGTACATTTATTTCATGCAATATGAAATCTCGTACATAGAAAATATATTTAAATATTTATTTTTGTTTTTCGTTCTGTTGGTGTGACTTATGTTGATAATCTATGTTATGTTGGCAATCGGATAAAATATTTTATTCCATAAACTGTAAGCGATTCTAATTATACATTACTGTTACTCAAATAACACAGATGTTTAGTAAATCTTTACAAAACATGATCCTTCTAGTAATATTATCATTAACATTACATGTGTCTATTCCTTGCCTTATGATATTATAATTATTATACAAAGTAGGACTTTATCATCTTTGTATTATAATTATTTCTTGGTCTCCATTAAGTAAATTATAAAATTATAATTGCACTTCAGTTATATTGGATCCATTTATAATTATACTTTACCAAAAATCACGAAATTTGGTTTCCTACTAGATTTCAATATGAAGAATTTATTGGACAACTTAAATTGGTGTTAATTAAAATAATCTAATGATGAAAAAATGTATATATAGCACGAATGTTCACTAACTATGCATATCACCATAGCCAGATTCTATATATTCTATAATTGTTATGTGCTAGAAAATAAATAAAAATTAGTCTTCTAGTTTTCTACACTAAGTTAATATTAAAAAATAAGCGGCTTAAATAATTTGGTAAAAAGATATTTCAGTTTGAAATAAAGTTTGGAGCTTATCCGAAATTGTAATTCCTTTCCATATATCACTACAAAAGAAAACCACCAAATATGTGATTACAAGAATATGAATAACATAGCAAAATATTCTTCTTAATTAATACAATCCATAAATACATAATGCGCGCAAGGCTTATGCCAATTTCATACCTTTAACAATGCACTATCTTTCTTGTAGCACTTGTAGTACTTGTAGTACTAATATTCTATATTTATTTCCACATTTCCCAAAAAACACATATTATGGTAAAAATGATTTTAAACTTATCTCTTATGTGAGAATTAAATATTCAATTAATTCAGTGACAAACACATTATTCTTTATTTAAGATTTATATATTTAAGTTTGATTAGAAGTTTTGTAGAAATTGATGATATTAAACTTACCTCTTTTGGGACAACTAATATTCAATTAATTAAGTGACAAACACAATATCTTTATTTAAAAAAATATATACTGAAATTAGGTTAAATGTTTTGCAGAAACGTAAAATTTTTAAAAAAAGTAATTGTATTTTACCTTGAGAGAATAAACTTAACTCCCGCAAATATTTTCTCGTTAAAGTTTGGTTAAATATTTATTATAGATGCTAATTTTTTTGGATTTATTGATTTTGCATGAAATATATTACTTTTCCCGCTCTTTCTCCCCTCGTATTTGGTCACTAATACTAATATGTATGGACTGACATGCAGGAGCATATTCAGAATCTCCGTCAAGAGACAAGATCTATATTTTTTCCACGGAACAAAATAAGCCACATTCTTAAATACTAATAATCGTACCCGTGCCAAGCAACGGGATACATTATGAACGAAAAAGAATCATTTAAATTACGTGTTAATCAAATACTATTTTTGCGTGTATCACATTTTTGTGAATTATTAGACGCATATTCAAAATTATGTATTCTTGTCAATTATGTGTTATATTTATCTTTTAACTACATAACAATATAACATATACATGCACTGCACAACAATTTCATTTAGACGGTGATTCTCTAGGTATCACCGATGTGTTGTCAACATAAATATAAGAAAGAAATTAATCCAGACAGCTTACGAAATAACACACAAGTAAAATAAAAAAACAAATAAAGTGTCACAATCAGAATTATCACATGAGCTTAATTATTTAGTTTGCTTCAAAGATACTAACATAAAAAAAAAACTAAAGATAAAAATGTTAGAAACACATCTGCTAAGAAATGGAACTTAACATAAGAAAGAGAGCATATTACACTTTACCAGTATTAGTCATCTTATAGAACCTCCCGGTACACTACATTGGACGTGTAAACTCCTGGTTGCGTTACTTTACTAACGGGTCTAATCAAAACCTTTGTATTCCTACGGGATGTTCCTCTTGATAACGCCACGTATAGTTGTCTGTGCGAGAATACTCGTTCATGTAGATAAACGCCAACATGCGGAATCGTTTTTCCTTGAGCTTTATTTATCGTCATTGCAAAGCTAAGATGGATCGAAAAATGTTCTCTCTTCATCTTGAATAGGAACATATCATTGTCTGAGAGACAGAGTGGAATCCTAGACAAGAACACTCTCTTTCCAGTACGTTCACCAACCGTTATTTCTGCGTTATCACATTTCTTTGGAATGCTCTACAAACCAATCTGATACCATTGCATAGTCCATTCGCAGGGTCGATGTTGCCGCAAAGTATGATCGGGCATTCTAGTTTCAACTTCAATAAATGAGGCGGTAGGCCACCCGACATCAAAGAGTTCAAGAATTCTGTCGAGTAGTTGCTATTGTAGTCATCCTCAGCAGAGTCAAAACTGTAGTATATATATTCCTCTTCGGAGAACCTATCGATCATCATGTTATTAATATCGTCAACATACTCATTTTTTATTGACAATATCGCCATAGAAATCATGTATTCTTATGATCTTGCCTGCATAGATTAAAAAAAAATCATGAAAGCAGAGCCACATAATATCTATTTTTGTCACCGAAAAATAAATAATTAAAAAAAACACTCACAATATGAAGAGATGTATATATTGCATCGATGAGCTTCTCCATTGACTCGCTAGCATCCGTATATGGGATTACCATGTCATCGGGTATCTGAATAAAATTTGGATCCACTACTTCTTCTTTTCCATCTCCAATACGCAACAAAAAAGCTGAAAACCAAGGGTCTGACCGAGCTTTCATACTGTGAGTCAGTCGCATCTTCTTCATGGAGGTCCACAGAGGCGACATGCGTAGGCTGGAATCAACTATATGTGCTCGAGTACTGCGCCTTACGACCGATAGCACCTGTCGAAAATCACCTCGAAACACCATGCTTTTGCCACCGAATGGTAGATTACATTCTGTAATATCTCTCATTGTTCGGTCGAATGCCTTGTTAGTTTGTAATAATCTAGAAGTCAATAATACGATAAATTATCATAAAGCTTTGTTCATGAATTGAGTGATTAATAAACTGTCATTTTGTTACCTTGAGTATTATTGAATTATGAATCATTCCTTTATCTGACTTGAGTCAATAACTGGAATTGTGAAACTTCATAATACAAATGATATATATATTCTTAAAAGTCTCTAACCAAAGTAATTAGCAGGAACACTAGCTTACCGTTATAAGGTTAGAATATGGATTAAAAGATGGTTAAGTTTTACAAACCATAGACATGAGATGTCATTTTAATCACATAAATACATGTTAGAAGAACATGGTATTTGACAGACCTCGAATGAAACATTAAATGGAATTGTGTACGTGTCATTAATGTTTTCATTCAGTGTTAAGTTCTAAAGTATGAGGTATTCATCTTTCCTACTAAGAGATGTGTATGTGTGATTGTTATCTAACGCTGTCGGTAAAACGCAGTCATAACGGTAGCTTTTCGGTATACATAGCTTAGTTGAGGTAGTGATGGTTTACTGAAAGTACTATTGTCCCTCGTATCTTGATACGAGTTACAGTATCGCTGGGCCCCTTGATAGAGTAAGATTATCTACATGCGGTATAATTACAAGAGTAATTATATTTGATAAGTCTGCTCAAGTTCGAGAAAAGAATAAGTTTGCAAGGATGACACACCTACCTTGAAACTAATCTGATACTGTGAGACGAAAGAATTAACACGACTAAAATGTTTAGTGGATCGTGATATTGCATAAGTACAACATCGTCTGTGTAATTGGATGGTCATAGCGCAGATGTGAGATGCCTCCTATGATTATAGAAATTAAAATGGTTTTAATATTATTTACCAACATAACACAGATCCTATTAGGTCACACCATATAGGAGCTAAATCAGAGAATCTTAATGATTAATTATAAATAGGTTATAATTAATATTAAGATGATTATAATTAATTATATGAGATATAATTAAATTATACACGTCATATAAAATGACAAGCAAAAACAAACGGTTCAATTTATAGACGTATACGATACGTTGTATAAAATCATACCGCAACCAAACAAATACCAAACCCTGAGAAATATAATTGTTGAGAACAATTATATGTTTATGTATATTTATATATATTTAATTTAGATTTTAATTATAGATTATGGTTTTGAATTTGGGATGAAAGTCATTATCAAATTAAAACCTTAATTAAAAATTAATTAAAATCGTAATTAAAAAATAAAATAAAAATATATTTTTTTTGGCATGTTGGATAAAGGAATTTTTTAATTAAAAAAAATTCCATGTCATCATGCTTATCCTTAAGGGTATTTTTGGAAATTCACTTTTTCCAAGGGTTTATTTGTAAAAATGTAACCTCCTCATTTCCTATAAATAGAGGGGTAGGGGGAGAGAGAAAGATGCACCAAAATCGACTCGGACTCGTTAACTCGAATTCGTATCGATAAATATACTCTCTCTTTCTCGTATACGGTTGTTTACGGGATTCGGAAAATAGTATTTTTGTGTTCGAGCGGTATTCCATATTTTGGAGAACCGCGATTCACAAAGATATTATATTTAGTCCGTATCTCGGTGAATAGTGTTTTTGCGGGATATCGCAGCTTTCGGTATTTCTGGCAAAAGAAGTAAGCCGGTCTCTGGTCGTCCTGGTGGACATCTGGTAGAGGTATCAGACGTCTGATACTCCGGTCGTCCTTCCAAGTCTTCTGCAGTCCAATTCGAATTTGGATTAAGGTATTAATGTTATATTAATCTATTTAATTTGTAAGTAGATTAAAGTTTTAGAATTCAGTTAAGGAGTAGATATGTTTAGGAATTAAGTAGGGCTTTGATGTTAGGGATAAACGGGAGGTGGACACCCTCTGTGGTTTATCCGACATACCCCGCTTAATCCTCGGCTTAAGTCAGACGTAAAATTTTTGTTTTACGGTCTTTCCGCTGCTTAGGCCAATTGACGGGTTTTGAAATGTTCGTAACCCAACATGCCTCAGCCGCTTGTCTCTTTGTCATTGATGCCTCATCCCAGATCAACAGTCTGGCACATCGAAGAAGTTCTGCAACTCCGCTTTGCTTTTTAATATTGCACACGGATTTGTTCTCCAGTTGGAGAGGAATCTTGAAGCGAGAGTGTGTCGTGCGTCTTGCGTCATGCGTCATGCGTCACATGTCTTGTGTTGCATCATGCGTCATGCGTCATGCGTCATGCGTCATGCGTCATGCGTCATGCGTCATGCGTCATGCGTCATGCGTCATGCGTCATTCGTCATCTGTCATCCGTCGTCATGGGTCATGCATCATGCGGCAAGCGTCATGCGTCATGCGGCATGCGTCATTCAGTATGCTCCATGCATTGTGCGTCATGCGACATGCGTCACAGCAGTTTAGTCCGAGAAAGCGCACAGACATAGCATCTTGATAACTAATACTGGGTACTTAGCCAAATTTGAGAAGGTAAACACATATATTTTCAGGCCGACGTAAAGGCGCCATGGAGGATTTTTCAAGACAAAAATAGAGAGGAGAGTAAAATACCTGAAATTGAATAGAAGAATTAACACATTCATTCCAAATATTCAAACAAATATTTAAAAAAATGGATAGTAAAATGCTATATTTAAAAAATCATCAACAAAATAAAAGATATTATTTATGCAATTCGTATAGTAATATTTCGTAAAATGTACATTATAAAAAAATAGACAACTTAGTTTAAATTATCCTAACTATGATATAGGTCCCATAAAAATTAGTTCTTATATCATGTGTATGTCCCATAAAATATATAAGACAATAGTTTTGAGAAAATACATTAGTCTCAAATATCAATTATATTTTGAAAAATATATGTAAATGCGGATCTTTGAACTTCAAATTAAATGCATGAAAACATAATTAACAAAACAAAATTACAAAGCAGAGTTGAATATTGCACCGTTTCATTAATTTCATGATTTGACGTCTAACCAAAATATCAGAAAATATATATATATATATATATATTTACAAATTAACTAACTCGTTCATTTCTTGTAATTGTAAATTGTTGGCAGAAATTATTGGTCAGTAGTATGATTCTATAGTATTTTAAAATACTATATTTTTTTTTACTTTGTCATTAGTCAAAGTTATGTGGCATTTAACCAATTTTTTAGTTAAAAAATAATGAATAGTTTAAAATATTTGATACGTTAGTATGGTAATGTGACTATGAAATGTGTGCTTGAAAATTAGTTTGTACAGGATATTTTGGCACAACTTTCCATTTTCTTCCTTAGCTAATTAAATGCAATGCCACGAGAGATTTCAATATGTGAATAATCAGCCTTATAATACTTACCATATATAATTTGTACAAATGACATTATTGTCCTTATAAAATCAAGCATTGTGTATCAGTATCCTCGATTTGAAGGGCATTTTAGTCCATAAAAAAGTAAGACTATGACCAAATGGAGAACTCCATTTCTTAGATGCTTTATAAGATAGTATAGATACATAATTATTTTACAAAAAAATTTGACAAATCATATAAATATACAAAACTATTTGCAAAAAAAAATTCCGAAAAGCAGTTGCCCTCCTGACCCTTCTTACATCTGCCCCTGCTGACATGGGTGCTCATTCTTTAAGAACTAGTAATTGTGCCCTCCATTTACTACATTATTTTTTCATAAAGCAACGGAGCGGCGTCATGCGACTTTGAGCATGAAGCAGCAGAGCAAGTGGTGGAGCGACATCATGCAGCATGCAGTGATGTCATGCAACTTTTTTCGTGAAGCGTGAAGCAGCGGACCGACGTCATGCAGATTGGAGCGTGAAGTGTGAAGCACCTTGCAGCGGCAAAGCAGCGTCATGCACATCATGCGACGTGAGGCGTAAAGCGGTGGAGCGGGGTCTTGCGGCATGCAACGACAGAGCGATGTCATGTAGATTGCAGCGGTGTCATGCCACTTGGAGCTTGAAGCGTGAAGTAGCTGAGTGGCATCATGCGGCCTGCAACGGCATCATCTAGTGTCATCCGTTGTCATGCAACGTTTAGCAGTAGAGCGGTGTCATGCGGCTTGGAGCAGGAGAAATAATGTAGACAAACAAAATTTATTAAAGTTTTTTAAATTGAAAAAATAAATATTGCCGAATGTAAACCTAAGATAGTATTTTATTTAGTTTGCCTTGTTTAGCAGATCAAATTTAGTAAAAATTTTAATATTTTGAAAGCATGGAGCATGGAGCGGGCACCGGGGACAACGTGGTGCGTGGAACGGGAAGCATGCAACATGGTGCTTGGAGTGGGATGCATCGAGGAGTGTGAAGTGTGGAGCGTGTAGCGGGATGCGCGGAGCGGGGTGCATTAGCGGGGAACGGGGAGCGGACAGCGGTCAGCGAACACATGAGTAAGACACATGACACAAGACGCATGACGCTAGACGCATGACGCATCCTGCTTGACGCAAGACGCATGACGCATGACGCCTGACGAAAGACGCATGAGGCATGACGCAGACACATGATGCATGACGTATGACACATGATGCATGACAAATGACGCTAGACGCATGACACATGACACATGAAAAATGATACATGGTGCAGGACGCTAGCCGCAAGATATATGACACATGACGAAGAACACAATTTTTAACAATGTCGTTGATTATTATGAATTTGCGATTATTATGAATAAAGTTTGTTAGTTGTTGGTTGGGGAAATTAAGGATGGAACAATTTTGGATTATGATTTGTATGGTGTTCAATACAGCACTGAAATATTTACATGGCTCTACAAAAATATCCAAAATTATATACTGAAGCATACGTACACAAATCTCCTCTATATCAAGGCTCTTTAATTTAAAAAAAAAACTCACTTGCACATGTGAGACTTTCTTGCTAGATAGGTTTATACATGTATCTAAATGAGAATAATTGAAAAAATAGATATATTTCAGCATTCATATTAAGAAGCATAACAAATAAAATATGCATCTCCAATAAAATAAACATTCAAAGTATCTCCTTACAATCAACTACAAGTTGTTTTAAGATATTCCAATTTGAGCTCATTTAGACACTTCATTAAAGCAAGCATACTTATTTATTACACAAGGAGATAAACGTTGATATCATGCCTCGTCTTGCTCCTCTATTCTAGTTCCTTCCGTCAACAAGCATTCAATTTAAGAATTCACCAATTTGTATTATTGTGATTCTGTCTTGCTCCTCTATTTTAGCTTCATTCTTCAAGGCTATAAACACCTCAATCAACATCATGGCACTCAAACAAATTATCAAAGTTATCAAATCCTCAAGAAGAAGAGAGAGCAGAAAAACCATAGGAGACAAGTTTGGCATATCTCCTTGTAAGAAAAAAAGAAATAAAAGGAAAATGATGCATGATTATGTACTTGAGAGGACCCGAAGATGCTTCTATATGCATGATTATCTGTTCCTCAAACTTTTTGCGAGAAAATCAACAGTTGCAAATCAAAATGTATCATATTGCAATTAAGTTTCCAGACTATTTCCTCCAATATCTTAACATTTAAATATTTGCAAAATTTAAATCAATTTGAATACATAATTGAAAAAAAGCCATGATGAAAATCTTAATTAGCAAATCAATTGAAGGAATACCAGCGAAAAAGATACTCTACATGGAACGAAGAAACCATTACAAGGAAAATATATAAGAGAAATCTATTTCGTGAAAAGATTAAAATCTTTCTGTACCCTCGAGCATTGCAGATGGAATCAATCTCATCAACAAAAATGGTGCTTGGCGCATATGCCCTTGCCAGGTAAAACAGACATCTCACCATCCGCTTGCTCTCTCCACGCCATTTAGGCATTTAGAGGCCGAAGTTGCAGATGAAACATTGAAGAAAGTCGTGCCACATTCTGTGGAAACAGCCTTTGCCAGAAGTGTTTTCCCATTGCCAGGTGGACCAAACATAAGAACCACTTTCCATGGCCGATGTATACCCTGAGAATGTCATGCACATTGTTAAAACACATACGACTTTTTTAGTCTTATGCTGCTTGAAATTTGTATTTAAACCAAGTTAATCCAAGGCTTCATGATTAACTTGTCAATAACCCAAAATGAAAAATGTTTCACTTCTATGTGCCAAGAAAATCATAAAAAATATCATATTCTGCAACACGCTCTTCTTGACTACAGATATATTTATGGGTTAATTGTCTCGATATACTAAGATATACATGTATACTTTGTTACTTTTGATATAGGTTACTTTCTGATGTCCAACAGACTAGTTGCTAATTTTCTTTTCATTAATGAGCAGTCCTCTGCAAAGAATTGGTTCTAATAGTCGACAACAAATAAATGTGCAGTAAATGCTTCATTGGGTGGAAGTATCTGTAACCTGAAAGTACTCTGGCATCCATAGGGGCAGAACAACAGCTTCTTCAAGGAGTCGTTTGGCCTCACTGAGGCCAACGACATCATCCCATTTAATGCCCGAAGAGTTGTCAAGTACATCCCTTTCTAGCGTTGCTGCCAAGTCCATGTCCGGCCCTTCGTACCAGCCTTTGTTCCCCTTTTCTTCTTCAGTACTAACACTCTGTGGTGTTACAGTTAATTTAGTAGATAATAGAAAAGCACTCGAGAAGCAGTTCAATTACCTATATGCCAACTTAGAAAGACAATGCTAAAAGCCTAACATTTTGTATACCATGCCTCCTGCAGTGTCAACCTAATTCCCTTTTTTAAGGCTTGTATTATTTATTTTTAGATGTAGGGCACAAGAGACTATTTCCCATCAAAGGAAACAACCTTGCATCATAGTCAGGCATAAAATTTGGATGCTTATGTGCAGATAAAATAAGAAAATAAACAAAAAATACAACATGGATTAAAGAATTTATTAAAGAGAAGAGCTAAAAAACACAAGGACGAGAGAAGCAAATATCACACACCTCTATTCGCATAGATCTTCGCCTGGGGGCATTTTACAATCTCCTTCAACCTCTACACCAGTTCACAAAAAAAAGGCATGGCTCTCAAAAATAGCCAAAATATCTTTGAGCAATCGATTTTATATCAAATTAATATGCCTGTTCAATTGCATGTTCAAACAGTTCTCTCGCACGAGGATTTACAGACTGCATCAAAACAAGGAGTGCTATAGTACATGAAAGAAATCCATAAATTATTGACTAATTACTTGAAATTAGTAGCCAATTATAAAAGCAAAGAAGCAAAATTACAATAGATGTTAAAAAAAAGCAAATGGAAAGAGGAAATTGAAGAATCGAGCCTTTGAGATTTCAAATTTAGCTGCACAGCAAAATCAATTTGTTCATTAAAATAGTTCAACCGACTAAAATTAAGAACTTAGGAGGTTCAGGAAACAAACCTTTGAATCGATTACAATCAATGGTATAGGCGTAGGATTGAATTTCAAGCACGGGGTTACTCCTTCGGTAGATACGAAGTATTGTGTATGTTAGGGTTTAGGTTGGAGCTGCGAACACACATGACCATATCGATCGGCTGAATGGCTCAAGTGACGAGCATGTCAGTGGTGCCGCCATTGACGAAGGGCTTGATGGTGAGCCAAGGATGATCAGTAGCTTATGTGATGACGACAGATCCGACCTTCGCCTTTGTTTCTCGCACTAAGTGCTGAATCGACACAAGCTTTGTGCCAGAAGACGATCTGATCTGTCAGTTCAGATCGTGAACCGACTTCGGTTCAAGAAGAGAGAAGGTGAGGTGGAGGATGACATGCAAGGCTTTCTGAAGAGAGGCCGTCAACAAATGACGAAGAGATGTCGAGGAACTTTTGGTTACCAAATTGAAAGGAAGAGAAATCGAAATATCGGGTTTAGGTTCTCACCAGTGGAGATCGTAAATTGAAAAGGGAAAGAGAAAGATAGAGACTGAAGGTTGAGGGACGAAGGGTGGAGTAAAGATCGATGGGGAGAAAGAGAGAAACGAGATTTGATTTCACCATCGGTGTGATGGAGAAGAGAAAGGGGAAAGGAAGAGGCATCGAGAGAGAAGAAGGTATTTTCGTCCATAAGAAAGGTAAGACAATGAATAAATGGAGGCTTACATTCCTTAGGTGCATTATAAGATAGTATAGAAGTATAGATTTCGTCCATAAAAAAGATAAGACTATGAATAAATGGAGGCCTCCATTCCTTAAGTGCATTTTAAGATAGTATAGATATAGATATAGATATTAATGAATTTCTTTAAAACTTGGTTAAATAAGTTTAAGAAGAACAGTCATTTAAACGCTGGATAATAACGGGAGAGACTGAATTGCTGATTGCATATTCTTAATTAAGTAGCACCGTTGAATCTCTATTTTGACCAATCAAACATTTTGAATGAATCCGTGTGTATAAATCCCAACTAACAAAGGTTTGACAAATTAAATAATTATTTTCCAATAACTTCTACCAAAATTTTCGGAGATGATTTCAATTTCCGGAAGTATGTCACTCGCTTTCCTCATCCGTTTTAGACTGTAATAATGACATGAAAATGAGACACGAGAAAGAAAACCCAGAAAATTGGTTATCTGGGTGAAGACACAGCTCGCAGTACGGACCCAAAGAGTTCATATCTTGTGTCGCGCGGCACATGACGTGCAGATAATCTGTATCATTCAGTTGTGTCAAGATTCGTGTAAATAAACTTTAAAAATACAGATTTTCTGAATCAAATTACGACATTACGTTGCTTACAACGCATTAA
The DNA here is from genome assembly GCA_964058865.1 of Eleocharis quinqueflora. NCBI lineage: Eukaryota > Viridiplantae > Streptophyta > Magnoliopsida > Poales > Cyperaceae > Eleocharis > Eleocharis quinqueflora. Next base: position 122,151 of record CAXKVX010000309.1, on the reverse strand, counting down.
TTTATGAACGTTAGATTCGTGTGAAACGATGCCGCGCGACACCAGATTCGGATCCAATTGTTTTTCAATAAAACGCACCAAATTACAGTCTACATATTTTATCACTTAAATTTAATTTATATCTACCAAATTACGTGCCAATCATGTGCAAAATTTTACAGAGAACTTTGTCACATGTGGAGATGACGTAGGATATGTGATAGGTGAGTTGCCGGTAATAGGAAGAAATCTTATTCACATCCCCATATGGAATCTAACGATTAGTATTCTAAAATAATAAAATAAACAGTATTTCTTATAGTGCCTATCTTTTTCACATAAATCATAAATGTATTCGATTTTTATACATTTTAGTGCTTTTGCTTTGGTAAAAGCTACCAGATGTGATAGGGATGGAGCCTGGAACTAAACAGTAAGTAACTTAGTTGATGGAACAAGATCTTCTACCGCGCGGCACCATCACTGTGCGTGCTGCGCAACAAATTTCAGCCTTCAAATTGCATCAAGATTCGTGCAAGCTAAACTTTATAATATCAGACCTCTCTGAATCAAATCTGGGCCGTCCGTAGCTAACATCGCAGTAAATCTGAACGGTCCATCGGTGTTGCGCGGCTGAAGAATCGGGTCCCTTAGTTGATTGGTTAAGCCTTTGCATTAAATGATCAGAAAGATCTATTAATGATTAATGAAGTGGGTAAGTTGTCAATGCATAAATTTACACCATGTTTATTTTTTTATAGCGATGGAGGAAATGGGTACACCATAAGTTTATTTTTTTTTATTGTTCACTCAAAATAATACCATTTTATTTACAATATTATCCGAGCAAGAATGTGGTAATATGCTTATGTACTATGCGGTTATTAATTTATTCAATAAATTTAGATTTAAATTGCTCAATAAATTATTCACAACAAATTCTTGTAGAAAATCAAATTTCGTGAATTTTAGAGCTTTTTTGCTATTATTTAAATATTTTTTTAAAACGATCCAGATTTAATATTACAAAAGTATCATTTCTTGACTGTTTTAAAAAATATTTAAAAAATAACAAGAAAACTCTTAAATCACAAATTTTGATTTCTTACAAAATCGTATATGAAGTATTTATTAAGCAACTTAAAATAGTAAATGCAGTATTAATAGTAAATGCCGACCTCCTTATATTCGATATTCCTTGAGATTTCAAAAGACTCTAAATATTAAGAAAAAGTGGTTGTTGTAGTTAAAATATTATACTTGAATATAATTCTTTTGCCTGGGAAGTATGAAATGTATTGTTTTAAGTTTGAATTACTCTACATAGTATTTATTATTTGTCAATTTCTATATCAAATTATGCAGTTAAAATATCTGTAAAGTGCATTTCTAAGAAATGCAAAGCAAACTTTAAAAATTTATTTGTATATTTTTATAGTTCTATAAAGAATTTCAATCATGTATTAAACATGTTAGTTTTGATAATTGAATATGGATTTTTTTAGCACATATATTCAATTTTATGGTACGTACATCCAAACTTTATTGGACATTAAAATTTTATCGTACATATAAATAATTCTTCAAATTATTTTTTATTGTGGATGATTTTTTTCAAATATTATATATGACAAGTACCAAATTTGGATTATATGAAAATTTGATTAATCATTCAATGTAATGTAATTAATACTACACTGTTAAGATATATATTTTTAAATAAAAAAATCTATGTCGCTCAAGTCTAAATGATCTAAAATTCCTCCATCCGATTTTCAAACTCATGACCTCCTATATAAAAGACATTGCTCTCAGTTGCTAGGCTAAGGGTCGGTTCTCAACATGATTACGAATTTTTAATTGATTGTTGAACATTACATCTTTCAAATCAACCAAAAATTGTTATACCTCATACCAAAATAATTGAAAATACATCAATAATTTAGTATTTTATTTTGCTTAAAACATATTTACGGATTTACTATAAAATTGAATTGTACATTAGATTTACCCATTGAATAAACCTTTTTAAATTAATGATGCTGATATGGTAGTTACTTCTTGGGAACTCGGTTATTCTAAAATTAAACTGTCTCATCTGGTTGATAATAAAAATAATTTTCATATAATTTGTAGTTCCTCATTTCATGATAAAAGATAATGGTTCTAACAGATGACTTTACGAACTGCAAATTTATTTTTTCAAGATAAACAAAAATACACGAATAGAAGTGCATACAAAAAAAAATGTAAATCTAGTAACTTATTATGAATTACTTCACAATATCTCAATAAATTCAATACACAGTTTGTAAATAAATTATGCTAATGTACAAGAATCTTTTGCGTCTACGAAATATAAAAGGATCTTTAGACAATTATCTGACTCTTTAATCAAAACAATCAAATGTCTAGATATGCATGCTAGCTACCAGTAAATCTTCTACTTTAGCACACAAACAAGCATGCATGCATCTCTATTTACACCATTGATCTAGCAAACCCCTTTCCTCTCCTTCCACCGGAAGCAACGCTCTGACTGCGAGGAAACAACAAATTCGACCCGACATCCAAACCATTGGCACCACCGAAATCAAACGGAGCATCCTCGTCTATTCGTCCAACTGCCACACTTCGACTCCGAGGAGGCAATCCATTCAGACCACCACTTCTGTTCTGTTTTTGCGAAGCAGTCCGAATCAGTTCCCGTAGATCCTCCTCCCTACTTGAGCCGAAACGATCTGACGTACCACTAAAACTACGTGGCAGGTTGTAAGCACCGTATCCGTACCCGCCGCCATAGTGCATCTGTCCTGCACAACCCGTTATGCTGCGCACGTAGAAGTCACGCACTACGCCGAGAGCTCGGATCGGTGCGAGTAGCACACGGCTTAATCGGCTTGGCTTGCTCATCGTTTAAAACTTGAAACTAGTTAATTATGAGCTTCAAAAGAAAAATTGAAATAGTATTTGAGCTTTGATTAGATGAGATAGTCTTGAGCCAGGAGGTGGTTTTAATACAAGTACTCGAGTGTGGGGGAAGGTTATTGGATTTGAAAAGGTTGATCTTTTCTCCGTTTGGATTACTGTATGACTAGGCAAGCTAAAAGTCAAACCTCACAATTTGAACTGGCTCTTAACTTAATGCATGAACCAGCGAGTTCATTCTGTAAATGCCAGGTGAGGTCAAGTAACAAGAGATACAAGAATTATTCAATGGTTGGTTTCAGGTTCATACTTTGAAATTTACACCTTGACCAAACAAAATTGTCCGACGTGGCTATTTGAAAGAGAACCGCGGGGTTTGGTGATAAGGTCGGAAACATTGACGGGCTAGGAGAGGAACCAAAGAATGAGATTGAGACATGTTCGTGTTATCGGATCGGGTTAAGAAAGTATTCATTCGATCCACACTGTGAAAAGATTGTCCAACGCGTCTATTTTGACTTATTGTTTGCCAAATAACTACCTGGAGAATCATTTACTTCCATTTTTTACTTGATAAAATAATTTTATGTTTTAAACAATGAGAACATATGTGCATTTTCTAAATAATCTGACAACAAAAAAATGTACGTTTTATTAAAAAAATATTGTACATTTTTAAAGTTACATTTATAATGTCCAACAAGTTTTCTAATAACAACAAAAAAAATAATTTGACAATTATACTGACTGGAGAAAATATGTACACATCGAGATATTCTTCATCCATTGATAAAATATGCACACCTATTTAAAATGATAGAAGTCAATATGAGTTGTTCTTCATCCATTGAGTTAAGATTTACAATAATTCATGTGTCATACACACACTACTTAATCCCAAATTTTGTTAGGGAGAGAAAAAAAAAATACATTAAGCGAGAGGGGCAAAACCTGAATTTAGTATAAGAGAAGGTGAGATATAGATTCACGTCACTAGAAAATTGAAATTGATAAATTAGGAGGAGAAGCAATATATCTCACGAAATAAAAATGCATGATATTTTTGAACTCCCATAAATAACTTCCGTGAGATTTAAGAGGGGATTAGGGTTCAATGGATATGATACAAATCGGATGGAGTTATTTTCGTATTCGTACTTGTTTGAAATTACTCTTATCCATATCATATTCTTATTCGTTAAAATTTGACTTATTTTTATCCTTATCCTATCCTTACCCGTTAAAACTATAGAGTAACGAATGTTGATAGGCTTTTTTACCGATGACCTAAGTGCTGCTTTCTGAATAACTCTCCGAATAGGCAGACAGGAAACTATCCAAATAAGACTAACAGTCGGCCATATGAAGTGGTTACAAATAAGTTATGACACGCTCTCTCCACAATTACAATAGTGAAACGGTTATTTAGAATGAATAGACATGTCATCACTAAAATAGCTCGTAGGTGGTTATTTCAGAAACCATCAGCCTGAACCCTATATAAAGAATGGTAAAACAAAGAAGAGAGATATCCTATCTCATACCATCACAAACACAAAAATCTCATCTCTCCCATGCGAGAAAGACAACACCATCATTACGAATTGCCATTAGAGCATATCATAAAACAATTATCTATACGGTACGGACTAACGATAGTTAAACCGTATCAGCGATCATGAGAAATCACGCACCAGTACTAAAACTAGGCATGGCAACGGACGGAGGGGAAGATCTGCCCACTTTACGACAGATCAAAATCTCCATCCGGTTGGATGAGATCGGATTCTCCCGAATCAGATGCACATCGGCTCGCTTTATGCGATGTATGGAATTAAACACTTGTCTTTTGCAATATTCTTTGAAGCATTTAATTTCCTTCTCTCGCAAGGCGCACTTAGATCACATTACAACGACATCACATTAGGCGTTATATGCAATCGTCATCTTTCTAAGGTAATTCAATCTCTTATGAGTTATTCAATAATTTATTCCTCAAAGGTGCATATGAAAGAGGAACAGTATGAACTGAAATATTTGCTGCACCGTTTTAAAAAATTCAACTTGCCTTTGACAATTGTCAAGACTACATACAACTTTTGAATTTATGAAGTCGTCACGTGTCGTGAGATATGAATTGTTTGATGACATATATTTTAATATGCATCATCATCTTCTACACTTGCACATCATTTGCTACAACAGAGCACATAATTTTGCTCAACTTCATAATTGATAACCGCTACTTGATATTAGAACATGGAAAAGGCAGTTTTCTTCAAAAGGGACCGACTATAGTATATTATGCATGAGAGATGACTATTTGTTTAGCATGACAGATAATAAAATAAATGACAAATAATAAAATAAATTTACAACTTTAGACATCTCTAAAAAAAACTGTCGATATCAAATTAAGTTATATTTGATAGTTATGGAGAGATAATTCACCCATTAATTTCGATAACACGGCCTTCCTAAGAGTACTAGGTTTAAGGGGAGACCTCTATAGCCGATAGCAAAAACAGACCATTTACTAACAATCTATTATTCTATCTAATAGTTAGTTATTCGTATAATAATTGATCGGCACCTACAGATCCAGAGTTCCGGGGAAATATAAAATCATATTCGGATGGTCTTGCAAAGTATATCATGTGCATATGAATTTTGTTATGACTAACCTTATTGATTTATTCTATAGACAAAGAAACTCAATGACACGGGGTGAGACCCGACAAAGAAACTCAATGACACGGAGTGAGACCCGACAAAGAAACTCGATGACATGGGGTGAGACCCAACAAAGAAACTCAACGATACGGGATAAGATCCGAATAAAGATACCAACTACACGGGATGAGACCCGAACAAAGAAACTCAACTACACGGGATGAGACCCGAATCATGCCTAATGTAATTGCTTCCGAACCGAGTAAGGTTCAAAGGCAATTTACTAAGAAATCTCACGGGGTGGAACTCGAACATATAAAAAAACCCACGAGATGAGATCCGGAAAATCAATAGACGTGTGTGAGGGAAGGACAAACCTCACACTTTCGCAACAAAAAAACTCACGGAGTAGAACCCGACTAAAGAAACCTACGGGGTGAGACCCGAATTAATACCCGCTCTTTCGTCAAAAACACTCATGGGATAGGATCCGAATTAATACACCTACGTGATGAGACTCGAACGAAAGCAAACTAGATTGTCAAATACACTCATGGGGTAGGACCCGAATTAATACACCTATGGGGTGAGACCCAGATGAAAGCAAAATAGATTGTCGAATACACTCATGGGATAGGATCCGAATTAATATACCTACGGGGTGAGACCCGAACAAAAGCAAAACAGATTGTCGAATACAACTCATGGAGTAGGACCCGAACTAATACACCTACGAGGTGAGACTCGAACAAAAACAAAGGCAGATATATCAATCATAACAAAAATAACCTGAAAACTTCAAAAAAATCGAAATCCAAAAAGCTCTTGAGTAAAGATAAAATGCGAGAGCAAACTCAACTTGTCCAAGAACCAAACGAAAAAACACTTCCCGAACAAAGGATAATACGGAGACAAGTCCTAAATTGTTTTAGGGAGACACCTCCCGACTACAAAACGTTTTTGTAGGGAGACAACCGCCCGGATTAGTACAACAACAAAATAAAGCTCTCAACTCAAAATCTGAAGGATAGCCTGCGTACCAAGCAACTGCCTCCACCATTCTTCCTTAGTATCTGCAAAATCAACAAAAAGGAAAATGATATTACCCACATACTAGAGTACCCGAATATCACAAAAACGACCAGAACAAAGTCTATAGATTATATAAACAATCTAAGTCATACAATTTATTCTAGTACACCATGTATCACTCATATTCGGGTACTCTACATCAAAATGCAACAATGTTTCAAAACTTACCACACATACGCATCCGGACGACTGTTCGTAGCCGACCGAGTAAAATTCATTCGACTAACAAATAGCTAGTCGAGTAACTCTAAATAAATGCATGGAATTGTAAAATAAAATTAGTACCCGAAAGTATTTATCACTGATAACCATCCGGCTTGCGAGACCTAGAAGCTGAAAGGAACCGTGGAAGTTGAAACATCCGAGTTTCACGAACCCAAGTTTTTACAACTACTCGGGTCATACTAATCGATGAATGTACTCCACCATAAGTACATAATGTTACCCGACCAAGATACGATTGTCCTTCTCGAAGCCTCTAATGCATTTGCATAAGTCATCACTTGGAGAGCAAATAATATGTCAAATCACCCTGAAAACATATCACTATCCGGAGAAGGGAGAGTCCAAACTTGATGCCATAAAGTACCGAAGTAGTAAGCATTCCATTAAGCCTTCAATGCATCCGTAGATGACATCGCAGGCTTGTGGGGTGAATGATATGACATTTAAAGCAAAACACAATACTATAGTCCGACCTGTGAAAAGCTCAAACATGAGTAAAGAAGAACAAAATGGCTAATAAAAACTTCTCGAATGACATCCCTCGATAAGGATCTTTACCTCTAAAAGCTCTTCGGGCACATTCAAAGAAAGTTAAAATGATACGATATTTATGGAGATATAAAACTTCTCGAGAAGATTACCGATGATTCTCTAAAGCCTACAATATGCCTTCGAACACTATTGCAGACTTGAGGGGCAAATGATAGGCTCTTTTACCGATGGCCTAAGTGTTGTTTTCCGAATAACTTCCCGAATAGGCAGACTGGAAACTATCCGAATAAGACTAACAGCCGGCCATATGAAGTGGTTACAAATAAGTTATGACACGCTCTCTCCACAATTACAATAGTGAAACAGTTATTTAGCATGAACAGACATGTCCTCATTAAAATAGTCCGGAGGTGATTATTTCAGAAACCACCAGTCTGAACCCTATATAAAGGATGGTAAACCAAAGAAGAGAGATATCCTATCTCATACCATCACAAACACAAAAATCTCATCTCTCCCATGCGAGAAAGACAACACCATCATTACGAATTGCCATTAGAGCATACCACAACACAATTATCTATATGGTAAGGGCTAACGGTAGTTAGGCCGTATCAAACGTATAACAGACGATACAAGTAATATTAATATAATATTTTTAAATTTTATAAGTAAATCATATTTTACACAAATACACCTAAAATTAATATTTTTCATAAACACAAGTACAACACGAGAGCAAGTTGTGCATATATATTAACAAGAAAAAATAATATATAATGTGAAATATTAGACTAGAGTTATAACTATACTTACATTTTTTTAAAGGATTAAATGAGAGGATTATAAAATTAAATAAATAATTAGTTGGATGAAATTAATTTTGATAGAATTCAAGAGACAAAGTTAACATTCTGTTGAAAATTAAGAGTTTTATCGGGAATAGAACAAATAATTAGATGATCTTCTAGAAAAATTAAATTAGTAATAGATTAATTATTTTTACATATTTAAAAATAAAGTATATTTATTTATATTTATATATATTCTTTTATATTTACCATATAGAATAACGGATAAGAAATAACTCTTACATATATCCTTATTCGTTTAGCTAATGAAAAAAATCTTATCCATATTCATATTCATATCCCATAAACTAACGAAAAAAATCTTATCCATACCCGTCTCATCGAATACAATACGAATTAGATAAAAAAAATAAAAAAAATTTCGTTGACAGTCCAGAGGGAATGGGGGAGGGGTAGGGGAGGCAGCCCCTTTTGTCCCGCGAGAATACTTAGTTATCATCTTAACTCGTAAGTAAAAAAAATGTGATAAAATTGTTAGTTAGTTTTGGTTCCAGTGTAGAATTGTCACGTAGTAATTTTTGTCAATCAATATTTGTTACTAAAAAAGCAAATCCATAAAAGTAAAAGCAATTTGAGAAAAGAGCCTCTCTAACAATTAAAAGCGGAGTCCCCGCATCAAAGAGAAAAAAAAAGGAAATAGGCGATTTCAAAAATCAAACTCTAGGTGGAGGGTCACGTCGTCGGTCACTAGAAGTAGGATAATTCGTCGGCCTCATTTCGCCTCCCCCTTCTACTCTCCTCCTACTCCCCTCTTTTCCTCCACCTTCCCATCGTTTTTTTTTTGCTACCATCAAAGCCGAAAGTGAATAGTTGTTGTGAAGAAAGACATGGGAGAACCGTTTGGCAGGTTCTTCTAGTGGCAGCTTCTCGCTCTGATCTGGCATCGTCTTCGTTCAAAGCCTCCCAGTAGTTGCCTCTCATCTCAACTCGGCCCCACGCTCCACCCCTCTATTCCTTCCCTTCCCTCTTCCCCTCAGCACTACCTGATGATTTCTCCTCAACGGAGGCGGTTTCAAGCTCCAAGTCTAAGAGACGGCTGTGAGGAGATAATCGAAACCCTAACCCTAACAGAAGGTGATATGCGATCTACAGCAACCAATGAAGCTGTAGCTGGACGGGCAGCGGCTCCTTACAGATCCAACAAGGCCATTAGGAGGTGTGAGTCCCTACAAGCACAACCGAACGGGATGGTTTGACAACACGCGTCGGAGACCCATGCAGTGCCGATATTCACCCACAAGGAACATGTAAGTGGGATGAACCTAAGACATCTGATGATGATAGATCGCCGAGGGCAGTGATTGACCGCAATGGACAGTGGTAGACCGCGACGAGCGGTGTAGGTCGCAATGGGCAGTGGGCAGTGAAGGTCTTGGGAGCCCGGCAGTGATTGAGAAGAATCTCCCTATCTTCTTAAAGTCTAGGTTTTATTTGTGTTGTGCTTTGTATTTCATTCCTAGTTCATTTTGTTTCGTGTTTTTTCGTTCGTGTTTTTTTTGTTTCGTGTATTTTCTCTCATTTTTTTCCAATAATTCAAAAGTTCACATTTATGTGATCGCAAATAAGAAATTTGGGAGGCCTGGCCTCCATCTTTTTCTCAAAAAAAAGAGCCCCTCTTCTGCATAAGTTTTTTTATAATTACGAAAATGATACTGATAAAAGTAGCCAAGGGGTGGGAGTATTTCGATTGAATGGCCATAACGGTAGATTTTCTACCATGCGATAGTTTTTTTGTGCCACACCGTAGATTTTCTATCGTGCGGTATTTTTTTAAAATGCAGGCACGAAAGTTTTTCTACCGTGTGGTAGAAATTCTGAAAATGTACCACAAGTCTGACCACGTATAAAAAAATATTTACAATAGTGACTATAAGTAGCAAAAATTTCTAAAAATTTATTATGATTTTTAGAGGTGGCAGAACCCGACCCAACCCGACAAACCCGCTCGATCCGGAGTAGCCCGATATGACCCGACAATAGATAACCCGATACCCGACCCGACCCGACCTGATTTGATATGACCCGAAACTCGAAAAGACCCGACAGCAAATGACCCGATACCCGATCTGATTTGATATGACCCGAAACCCGAAAAGACCCGAGATCAAATTACCCGATACCCGACCCGACCCGGACCCACATGACCCGAAACCCGAAATGACCTGAGATCATATTACCCGCCGACCCGACATGACCCGCAATCTGAGATGACCCGACTTGACCCGAACACAACAGATCAGAGACTCGAGATCAACTTAACAAACCAGAATAAACTCCGGTTTGAATATTTAGCCTTATCAAACTGATATCAACCTATCAATTAATATTGTACTAGTACATGTCTTGACTAAAATGAACTCTTGACATCAACTTATCAAACCAGGTACTGTATTAGATATAAGGCCGAATCAAATCAAGGCATATACTGAACTCTTCAAGACAGAACTAGAATAAAAACAAGATACTGTATCGAATACAAGCAAAAGTGCAAAACATCTTGACAACAACTTATCAAACCAGAATGAACTCTTTAGAATAAAAAACTTTGGTAATTGTCGCATATCACATATCACATAGAAACCATCTTGACAACAATTTATCAGAACATTAACTTATCACATATCAATTAGCAGATTGCACATAATAATTTATATTTTGACAATTGTCGCATCTGTATAATTTTTTTCAGAGATGCCAAAACATAAAGAAAGAATCCATTTCAATCACAATTACAAATACTGACAAATACAATTTATTGGATCATTAGTCTCATACAATGAAAAAGAATAAAAAACTGACCAATAATCTTTTGAAGACAAACTGACCCGACTCGCTCAACCAGAAAGACCCGAAACCTGAAAATACTCGAAACGAGATAGTTGAAACCCAACCCGATCGGAACCCGAAATACCTGAAACTAGATAATTGAAACCCGACACGACTCGAACCCGAAAGACCCGAAACCCGACAAATATCAACGCATGATGACCCGAGACCCAACCCGACCCGACCTGATCAGACCCGTGACCCGATAATCATTTGAAGTCAAACTAACCCGACCCGTTCGACCTGAACCCGCCCGGTTTGCCACCTCTAATGATTTTAACAAAAGTTCTTTAAATTAGACCCACTTAGATTGATAATACGAAAAATAAAATGAATATATACTGCAGCTGGTGCGGACTGAAAAAAAGACAAAATTATAATTGAATGGTCAGAATTTTTGCAATATATGATCGAAATTATAATTAATTTTCTATGCATAGCCAACTTCGTAAATAAATGTTCAAAACAGAAAAACAAACAAAAGCCATACAGTAAAAAATCTACCGTGCAACAAAAAAATGCCGTAGAAAAACTATCGTTCTGGCTATTCGATCGAGAAACTCGTATCCTTTAATTACTTTTATCACTACCATTTTTATAATTACCATAAATAAAAACTGCCTCTGCTGCAAGCAGCAAGCCTGCAACAAGCTCTACGGAAGGAAGTAATTTGATTTTTTTTTTATTTATAAACTACTTTGGTGCAAATAATGAAATAATTGTTTAGAGATCAATTCAATTCTTTTAATGAAGTTCAGAGAATAATTTGATTCTTTTTTTACAAGTTCAAACACCAATTTGATGCAAACTATATTTGAATATAATTTATTTACATAATTTCAGAACTAAAAAGTGAATTTTCCGAAAAAAAATATTGTACAAGACTTTAAATTGAGGGTGGCAGTCCATTGGGAATGAGATTTTCTAACGCACAGCAAAAATACTATGCGTGCTGCGCAATAAATCTCAACCTTAGTTTTGCATCGAGATTCGTGCGAGCTAAACTTTATAATATCACTCCACTGAATCAAATCTGGACCGTCTGTAGCTTACAACACAGAAAATCTGAACCGCTCATCTCTAATGCGCGACAAAAGAATTGCTTCTTGTCCATTGAGGCAAGGTGTTGAAAAAAGAATGTATGCAACGAGTGAAGTTATTTTTTTTTTTGAAAAAAGTTATCAAACACGTCGAATTATTCTTTTTTCCTAAATTTACATTTCAAATTCAAAAATAATTGCGTACTAGTGATATGATAGATCGCAACTGTAATAAGTCTATTTTATATATACAAAATATATATAAAATTTAGGTTTTAATTTGTGGAACTTATTAAAAATTTTAGCTTTTAGTTGGACTTACTTTTGTTTTTATCAAGAGTTCAAATTACTATTTATTTGTTATGCTTAATTGCACGAAAGAGAAGAAACAAATGAATAAAATACTGAACTTGCACCTACTCGAATCAGAACTTCGTACTTGGAGCAGCAAGAAGCTGAAGAAAATCACCTGAAATTGCAGAGGCAATCCTCAAGATGAAAGTTTTGATGTTTAGAAGGCAATGAATAAAATACAATTTTGATTCAACTCAAAACAAATCATCTAGTTATTGTAAGTGCAAGAGATAATATTAATTTGCCTAATTAACAAGAAAATAACTTTATATCTTAGATTTGATCTCTAAATCAAATCAAGTAGGATTCTCTTGCTTATCAACTTCTTATTCACTTTCTCTTTCGACGGTAGTTGTGCTTTAGTGATGCGGTATTTTCAACAACTATTACTTCAAGTTTCAAACCTAAATATCAGATGTGATTGCATGTGTACAATAGTCATTGGTACGATTTAAGTATTGAACACGGGGACAGGTCGACTCTTGAAAAGAACTACGACTTATGCTTAAGCAAGAAAGAATGACTAAAAAGGTTGGTTTGTCACAACTGTTTGAAATAAGTAAAAAGAAATAGTAAACGTTGGATTTGGCCAAAAAAAAGGACCTAAGGCTTGGGGTTCACCAATCGCTTGCATACGTTGTCAAACGGGTAATTATCGTTATTGTTGATGCTATGGTTGAGGTGATCAAGTTTTTGTATTAAAGGGTGATTTTTCAATTCAATACCTTATTTATGATTGTTAGAATTAGAGTTGGGGCTTAATGCGCAAGACTAAGGTCAATTTACTAGGCGGAAGCATTTTCAATCAACAATTTCAAATTAAAAGCTTTTAGACCTTAATCACCTATCTAAGAAATAGAGCAAGCAATTTAGAGAAGTAATAGAGCAAATCACAAATCAACAAAAAACAAAGTAATAACGATAAAAACATCTGACTGACAATACAATCAAGGACAATGATGCACCACTTGACAACACAAATGTGATGCACCAAAGATTAAAAACTAGCTAAGGGTTTGTTCTCAAATAGACAATAAGGGTGTGTTTGGATCATGTCATGGTTAGGGCAAAAATAGTGCTATCTAGATTAGTGACCAAAATAATGGTCACTTTTTGCTATCTAGATTAGTGCAAAAATAGTACTAATTTTGTGCTATCTAGATTAGTGAAAATGTTGTTTAGATAGCACATTTGGAGTAGTGATAGTGGGAATTAATAAAATAATGTATTATTTTAGTTTTTAACGAATAATAATAATGAAATAATAAAAAATTGATATTTTTATAATATAATAATAATAACAATAATAAAATAATGATAATTACATTAATAATAATAATAAAATAATGACAATTATAATAATAATAAAATAATGATAATTACAATAATAATAATTATTAAAATATAATAATAATAATAATAAAATAATAATAATAATGACAATTACAATAATAATAATAAAATAATGAAAATTACGATAATAATAATAATAATACAATAATAATGACAATTACAATAATAATAATAAAATAATTATAATAAAAAAAAATAATAATAATAATAACAACAACAACAATAATAATAATAATGAAAATTACATTACTAATAATTATAATTATAATAACAACAACAACAATAATAATAATAATAAAATAATAATGACAATTACAATAATAATAATAATAATAAAATAATGAAAACTACAATAATAACAATAGTAATAAAATTTTCTCTCTCTTACTTTTTCCTCTCCAACCACTACTCATGCTAATCCAACAAAAATGGTGAGTTAGTGAATTAGCAGCTAACCACAACTATTTACTACTCACAATTTGTGTTTGGATTAAATACTGTAGAAAAAAATAGGAGCTATTTTGGAAATAACACTAACCATAGGGATCCAAACACACCCTAATGCTCTCTAGGTTAGATAGCTGAATGAGACTTGAATTAGGTTCTTTGTTGTGCTTAATTTGATGCTTGGAAGTTTGTAGATGGTTTCAGATATTCTGCTGGTTCATTTCTGCATCATTTATATAGGCTGGGCACTTCTTGGGATCTTGGAAGCTTCAAAATCCTTCCTGGTGTTACACATGGTCCGTAACGCCTTGGGCATCTTCAAAAAATGCCCTTGTGTAGCTGTCTTGTGGGCCATCTCTTCAGGAACCCGTTATAATGCTTGGAGAACTCGTTATAACTAGTTATGAGGTGTTATGACGCCTTGGCCAAGCATTACAGTAACGCTACCCTCGGGAAATCCAATGCTGCTGCTGCTTCTCTCTCCTCCTAATGCGTTATGACGCCTTGCACACCCGTTATGACGAGTTGCTGACTCGTTGTAACGAGTCCTGGAGCGTTATGGTAACGTTGTGCTCTGTCTCACACAGTGAAGCCTTTCATTGATGACTTGAGCATGTCTTGACTTGTCTAAGGCATGTTTGAGCATGTTTGACATTGATATGTACTTGTTTTAACCAGCATCTTCACCAAAACTCATGTGCAAGGTTAATACTTGTTTGTTTTGCAAATTGTCAAACAAGAGATGAGTTGAATCCAACAATGATACACCTTGGCGTCTATGTGTTTAATTAAATTCGTTCGATTTACCAACTAATTAACAATTCAATTGCAATTCTAGTACAATACAACCACTTGAGCAATACCAATCGATTCTACCAATTCAAGCAATTCACAAATTGAGCAATTCAAGCAATTCACAAAAACACAAAGCAAATAATAACAATTGAATAAAAGAGAGAATAGGGAAAGAGGAGGCTCAAAAAAGTGTTGACGAAGTTCAGCGTGCCACTTGTCCTAGCCTACGTCTCTGGGTCCCCAGGAGCCCCCGCTTCTTGCGGTAATTACACACACCGGTAAGATAATTGGACCCAATTTCTCACAAAAGCTCACAAAGGAAAAAGATGAATAAATGACATAATAATGTAATTGGATGCAAAACTAATCTCTCAACAATCTCTAAATTGATTTGAATACTTTAGATCAAGAAATTGAGCTTTAGAAATGGTTTTGAAGGTTTTAGCTTAGTGCAACAATGGTAGCTAAGAGAGAAAGGGTTTTAGCAACGTTGAATCAGATTTTGAAGAAGATGGAATGGCTCTCTTTTATATAGGTTGTAAAATCCTGATTTTCGGACCTTTTCTATTAAAACGTTACTAAACGTTCTACAACGTTATGTAATGTTGTGTGCTGTAGCCAGCCTGTCAGGATTTTGAAATTTTATCATTTTATTTTGTTTTTATTTTGTATAACATTACTTAATGTAGTACAAAGTTACACAATGTTTCTGACAACGTTGCACAATGTTATACTTTGTCAAGTAACGTTTTGA
This sequence comes from Eleocharis quinqueflora, assembly GCA_964058865.1. Classification (NCBI taxonomy): domain Eukaryota; kingdom Viridiplantae; phylum Streptophyta; class Magnoliopsida; order Poales; family Cyperaceae; genus Eleocharis; species Eleocharis quinqueflora. Next base: position 106,321 of record CAXKVX010000309.1, on the reverse strand, counting down.
TCACTCAGTTATGACAAGCTTGCTTCACAACATCATATACGTTGTATAACGTTAGGTAACGTTATACAATCTGTTACAGTTTTGCTCATAATGTTGTGTAACGTAGTGTAACTTTATGCAACATTATGAGTGTCAAATGTCCAATTTTTTATATTTTAGCTCAACTTCTTGATTTAAAATATTTTGACATGTATATTTATGGCACCTAATGGAGATTAAGCTTCATATCTTCATGCCTTGATGCTCCTTATTCTTCATCCTTGCATCTTAAATTCTTTACTCTCTAAATTTTGATCTAATAGAAACACTAAAGAGAAAATGGTTAGTTTTAATGATTTTTGTTTTGCAAATCGACAAATTGAAACATTGCTTACATCAAGTTGAGGACCCAAGGTCGATGAGGATCCGACGTTTTAATACTTTATAAGATATCTTACATATAACAATCTCCCTCTTTTGACGATTTAAAAAACCAAAATACATGAGGGCAAATAGAAATTTTTATTAATTTGGGTTTGCCCGATATCACCAACTTATCCCCCTTTTTGGAAATTGACAAAAGGGTTCACGCATGTGTATCTATAATGCTCCTCCTCAAGTGATGAACCTATGTAACAGAGGTGATAAGTTGCAAGTATGCTCCTCGTCAATCTATTTACCATATAAAAATTTTGCAAATAGAATCCTTTGAAACTTCTTATAATTCCCAAAAGCATTTTCAATGTTTTTTTTTCAAAAAATTGATGTGCACCATTCATGTTACATGTAGCCCCTCTCCAATGCCAATCAATTCTCAATGTGATTAAATTGTACACATGAGATCAAAACATCACATATCGTAGCATCACATAAACCATGATCGGCATAACATAGCAATTGTCAAATCCAAGCATAAGTGTTCAATATAAAATACACATACTAGTCATACATCCAAAATACACAATAATCAAACAAGTTTTAAGCATATCACCATACAAAACGTAACACAAACACAAAGGTACTACATACTACTCCAATCATCCTATGAAAAGAACTAGCTACTAGGGTCGATGTATCCATTTCCTCGTTTGACCGTGATGTCTCTGCGTCGGATTGACCAACCCCTGATTGATTTTGCCATCCAGCGACACCAAACTCGAACTCCACTCGGTAGTTATTCAAGCTGAGCTAACTCGAGTAACCAAGTCCCATTCGAGTTCAAATGCCAACTCGTACTTAACTCGAATTTTACTCGAGCCAACTCGCAACTCGTATTCAGCTCAGTTAAAAAGTTTCTTTTATAGTTTAAATAACTCAAATAGCTCAACTGAGCTCAAATCAGCAACTCAAATACTTAATTCACATATCAGCTCAATTAGCAACTCATAATAAGCTTAAGCTAAAATAGCAACTCAATTCGGAAGGTCCAAATAGCTTAAATTGGACAATATGCTAACTAAATTTGGAAGACCCATATATAAAGGCCCATATACGAGCCGAGTCTTCGAGTCACTGAGCGAGTCATACCTGATTCGAACTCGACTCGAATAGTATTCGAGCTGAACAACTCGAGCTGGATTTGGCTCGAGTTAAATATGAGTGAGTTTATCCGAGCTGTTATCCGAGCGAGTTGTGAGCGAGTCGCGAGTCGCGAGTTATTTGCCCAGCCCTAACGACAACGGAGTGTGTGTCCTCGTATATGGCCCTTACTAGATCCTCAATGCAAAGAGTGGTTGCATGTAGAGTGCGTTGCATTTCCATTATGGCACGTTGGTTTTCTTCGACAAGCCGAGTGTCGAATGCTTGCATCCACTCATTTTGGGCGAGTTGAGGTTGTTCCCCGCCTTCACCTTGTGGCTCATCGTCGTATACGGGAAGGGTTAGGTCCGAGTCTGTGTATTGATTTGGTCGGGCCTTCAGATGCCTAAGCCACATGTTCCTTGGTGCAGGTCCCGGAAGGAATTTCTCACCTCGTCCGGTAGAACTAGCCTCATGTACCCAACCTATACCGGCAATTACTTTCAAAAGTTTTGTGGGCGATGAATGATTTCCTTAGATTTAGTAGCTATGCGAAGGCCGTATACATTAATTTCTTGGGCCTTGAGCATGCGATGAATCACATGCCCGTATGGAAAGCTATCGATTTGGTGATCCTTACAAGCCAACATGTGGGATAACATGATAAAAGGGTATATGAAATCGACGTTCGTTCAAGTCTATCATGAGGCGAAGGAAGAAGATATTATTGTATTGCACGTTGATTTTGATATCGGTCTTGGGTATGAAAATGTTATTGATGAATAAGAAATCCAATCGGTGGAGGGCTGGTAAACTAGTGGCATAGAAGTCTTAAGCCGAATTTTTATTGAACCAACGACGAACTTGGATGTAGGCTTCCTCCAAAGGTTTAGGCCATGCATTATGGATCACGTACAATTGCTCTAGGTTGTTGGTAATAGGCAATCCAAGGACCTCAGATAGGTTGTAAATGGTGATGTCAATTGGTCTACTCGCCATATATGACCATACTTCAATAAAACTCCCATCATCGAATCAAAGATAGGCCATGTTAGCATAAAAGGCTCTAACCGCGGTGGGGCTATATGGGTCATTACATTCAACAAGGTTACGCATGGTCCAAAGGTCAATATACGCCTCAATTTTGCCATTCTCCGATTCCGGTAATCGACCCATGCATTTGTAAAAATAGCATTGCGAGACCTTTCTACGCTTATACCCTTCGTGTTTGGTAAATGTTGCTTGATTAGGGAAAAGATTCGTATTACCTCGTTATTCCTTTAGACAAAATTGTGTAGGGTCTCGTGGTGGAGGAAGATGTCTCGTGAGTGGTAGAGTGGTCGGGTATTGGAGAGAGCCTTGAGGTCGTGCCATACGCGATGGGTTCGTTCAACCGATGGGGTTCGGATGGAGGTATCGCTCGTTTGAGAAGAATCACCGACCTTTAAGTTTCATTGTTTTGAGAGGATGAGGTGAAATTTTGATTAATGGTGATCTAGGGTTTTGGTTTGGAAAAAAGAAGAAGAGGGATTGTTTGTGAATAAAAATTGTGTACGTGTGAAGAGGAAGAGGGATGGAGAAATTATCTTAAGTTTTGGAGTGGATTTAGTGAAGGAGAGGTCTAGATCTGAGGAGATGAGAAAATGGCGAAAAGGAGAAGAGAAGAGAGTTTGGTTCGGTTTGGAAAAGAAATGAAGAGGAAGGAAGAAGAAAGGGTCATTTATTGGCTTTTCAGGGATTAAAACGTTATACAACGAAGTACAACATTATACAACATTGCTATGCTTCGTTGTGTAACGTTCTGCTTTGGTGTGTAACGTTATGATCTCAAGAATCAGTTGTTTTGGAGTTATTTTGTTACAATGTTTGACAAAACGTTGGGGGAAATTTTTTTAGACCTCTCGGGTTTTAACGAAGCTCCATCGTTATAGTGATTTTTGTAACGTTGTGTGTCAAAGTTGACAAGATTTCTAGAAATATTGTACAACATTGTGTAACGTTGTGGGAAAATTTTGTAGATTTCTCAGTTTTTAACAAAGCCCCATCGTTACCAGATTTTTATAACATTGTATGCCAAACCTGACATAATTTTGAGAAACGTTGTACGAAATGCTATGTTGTGTAATGTTATGGGGAAATTTTTTGTCAAATTCTCGATTTTTAATGAAGCCCCATAAATACAGAGATTTTTATATCATTATATACCATTGGTGACAATTTTCTTACTTCGTTGTGTAACGTTGTACTTTGATGTATAACGTTTTGGACTTAGACTGCGAATTTTAATCTCATTTTGCAAGAAATCAAAGAACTTAGTTGCTATACTGTTATTGTGTGTTTGGAACTCAAATATAGGCTTACACTAATCAAGATAGTTTCAACATCCCTAGTTTAAACCTAAGTTCATAATGTTGTTGAGTATTGAGTAATTTTGTAAAGATATCGGCAATTTGATTGATTGTATCAACATGTGTGAGTTCAATATCGCCTTTTTCTATATGATCTCGAATAAAATGATGACGTTCTATGTGCTTGGTTCTAGAGTGAAAAACTGAGTTTTTGGACATCAAAATGGCGCTAGTATTGTCACACCTTATTGGGACTTTGCGGAAGTGCAAATTATAGTCATCTATGGTTTGAATCATCCAAAATAATTGTGTACAACAATTACCAGCCGGAACATATTCGGCCTCTATAGTCAAAAGGGCCACAGAGGTTTGCTTTCTACTTGCCCAAGAGACGAGCGAACCGCCCAAGAATTGCACATTTCGATTGTGTTTTTCCTATCGAAATAGTACCCCGCATAATCGGCATTGGTATATCCTACTAAATCATGTTCTGTTATGATTGCCAACCATACCATAACCCCAAATTCAAAGTTCCCTTGATATATTCTAGAATTCGTTTAAGGCTTTTAAGTGACTCTCTTTTGGGTTGGCTTGAAACCTAGCACATAAACATACGACAAACATAATATCTGCCATACTTTCCGTTAAATAGAGTAGACTACCTATTATTGCTTGGTATTGAGAGATTTCCACCGCTTTGCCATGTTCATCTGCTTCAAGGTTTAAGTTTGTAGCCATGGGCATCTTGCTTGTCTTGCAATCCTCAACACCAAACTTCTTCACCAACACCTTTTCATACTTGCTTTGACTAATAAACTATGTTGCACGAGTGCTGGTGCGGGTATCGTATTTGGTACGATATGGGTGCAGCGATACGGCGATTTTAAAAAATCAAAGATACGGGTGAGGCTATATATATCAAATTTTAATTGAAAAATTAATTTAATATATAAAAATAATATTTTTTTTAGTATAGCTAAATATTTGTTCTTCAATACCAATGAGTTATTCTTCTTTAATGCTACTTTTTTTTCTTCTTTAATACCACATGAAAATAGAGTATATAGTAAAAAATATTAATATAGACGCAAATGCTTGTGTAGTGTGGTGGTTGGAAGGTTGAGAGCAAGGAGAATTTGGATGCTAAGTCCCAGGTTCGATTCTAACTAGGAGCGCGCGCACCTATTTTTGCACAATTACACCTCTTCATGGATCTTTTGTGGCATAAATTGAAGTACTGAACCCGCACCTAGCGGTTCCAGCCGCACCCTTGACCGAATTTCGTAAGTTTGACCAATTAAAATAATACGGTTCGCCACCTGGCGCACCAGGTGCGCACCAATGCCGCACCGGAGCCGCACCCGCACCCGGTTCGCACCCGATACGGGTTCGGATTCATATCAGAAGCACCGGGGTAACCCAGCTAATAAATGTGCCTTCTGAAGTTTGCTTGATTTGTAATCCCAAAAAGAAATTTAGCTCCCCCATCATGCTCATCTCAAATTCACTACTTATGAACAAAGAAAATTCTTCGACAAGTGTCGCATTAGTTGAACCAAAAATAATATCATCTACAACTAATAGTAGATGATTATCCCTTTGTTTTGTAAAAAGTGTGGTATTGGTTTTACCCCTAACAAATCCATTTGCAATCAAGAATGAACTCAATCTACCATACCATGCCCTTGGTGCTTGTTTAAGGCCATAAAGAGCTTTATATATACATGGTTTGGCAAATCGGGATTAACAAAATCACTAAGTTGTTGAACATATACCTCTTCTTAAATGAACCCGTTTAAGAAAGAGATTTTGACATCCATTTGGAATAGGGTGAAGCCTTTGAAAGAGGCATATGTAAAAAGCATTCTTATGGATTCAAGATGGGCTACGAGTGCAAAAGCATTCTTTGAAAGAGGCATAATCCTTCTTTTTGCCTAAAGCCTTGTGCAACTAGCCTACCCTTGTTTCTAATAACGTTACCTTCTTGTTCCTTTTTATTCCTAAATACCCATTTGGTTTCAATTATGATCCTATTATTTAGCTTAGGTACAAGTTGCCAAAACTTGTTTCTTTCAAAATGGTTTAATTCCTCTTGCATAGACATTATCCAATAGGAGTTTTGATTTGACTCATCAAATTTGGTAGGTTCAATTTGAGATACGAAGGCACAATGAGCAATCATTTGATTAAGTCCCGACCTAGTTCGAATCCCCTCCCTTGGATCTCCAATAACATTAGAAAGAGGGGGAGAGTTTACCTACCTTAGGTCTTGTGGAATTTGATACTCATTTGGCAATGGAGTGGTATTGTCTTCATTATCAACATCTTCATTTAATGCGTTCACTCCATCACCTCCTCATTGATTTGGTTCATCATTTATTTCGTGTTGAGGTTTCTCATTTGCTTGAACTTCTTGTTCAATCACAATGTTTCTCCTTTCTTGTTCTTCATTATTGACTTCTAAGCTTGAAGCTTCAATTCCTACATCATTAACACTACCAATCTCGGTCCGAATGATAGCACTTTCATTGAATTTAACATGGATTGACCCTAATATAGGATTATGAGTTGGAACATAGACTCTATATGCCTTACTTGTCATGGAATACCCAACAAAGATACCATCAATTAATTTTGGGTCAAATTTGTTTTTTTGGAGATTGGTCAAGTACGAAGCATTTCGAACCAAATGCTCTAAAATAGGATATGTTGGGCTTACATCTCATACATAGTTCGCATGCGTGTTTTCATAAGAACGGGTCTAAGACCAACTCGGTTAATCACATAACAAGCTGTATTAACCGCTTCAGCCCACAATAATTTTGGAAGTGATGAATCGTTTAACATGGTACGGGCCAACTCTTGCAAAGTTAGTTTTTTTCCTTTCAACTACCTCATTTTGTTGAGGCGTTGTAGGAGCCTAATATTCATGCATATATCCCCTTTTAGAGCAAAGATCATCAAATTGAGTATTTTCAAATTCCCCACCATGGTTACTTCTAATCTTGTTAATTTTCAAACCTTGTTCATTTCCAACCGTATTGCAAAACTCAACAAACCTTTCAAAGGTTTCATTCTTATGACTTAAGAAGAGACACCAAGTGAATCGACTATAATGATCAACAATTATACATACATACCTTCTCTTACCAAGACTCAACATATTTATTGGACCAAACAAATCAATATGAAGCAATTGCAACGGTTGGTTGATAGATACCATATCCTTAGATTTAAAGCTAGATTTTATTTGTTTACCTTTAATGAAAGATTTACATACATGATCCAACTCAATCTTGTTCAACGACAATTCTCTTACCAAGTCGTATTCGATTGCATTCTTGATCGTATCTACACTTAGATGAGCTAATCTTCTATGCCAAAGCCAAGATTGATAAGTTAAAGCACTAAAGCAAAGTTCACCTTGATCAAAATGGTTGAGATACAAATAATAAACACCATTTTGTAGTTTTTCTTGATAAATCAATTCATTGGTATTGCAACTCATCAAGTAACAAGCATTTGAATTAAACTTGACATAGTAACCGACATCACACAATTGACTTATGCTTAGTAAGTAATAGTTCAACCCATCAATCAAATAGAAATTTGAAATGATTAGGTTTTGATTACCAACCATACTTATTCATATAACCTTACTCTTACTTTGGTGACTACCGAAGGTAACAGACATCCCATCATGAGATTTTAGGGAGATAAAGTTTGATCTAGACCCGATCATGTGAATGGAGCATCCACTATCAATAATCCAAGCATTTTTTTATGTGTAGACATCATGCAAACCTACAAAACTACATTAGTAATAATCAAAATGCTAACATTAAACTCCCCCTAAATATGTGGCAATCTTGAGTTCATGGGGGAAATATGCAAACATGCCCCTACACTTTAAGTTTAGGAACCCAAGCAACCTTTTTTTCAAGTTACTTCCCTTCCTAAATTCACAATCAAGTGATATATGCCCATGCTTGTAACAATAATTACAAAATGCACTAGTTAGTGGATTAACTCTTTCTTTAACAAAGCGAATAATCATTTTTCAACTCTTGAGATCGACTCTTAGGTTGATATGAGTAACTTATGTTGGTCTTGTAATTGTTTGAGAAATTGTGATGTTGGAAAACAACTCTTGACTTATCAACACGTTGAGAGCCAACGTGGACTTGATTTTTAACTTTCACTTCATATCTCCAACCAGTTGGTTCTCTAATGTATGTCTTATTGGTCCAAGTTAGAGAAATTGGTTTGTTTTTGGCATAATTACCATTGCTAAACTTACACATAAAAGCATAATTTGTTACATTCCTAACATTTTAGTAATATGCACCTTTGCCCTTGTTGTTTTCAGATTATTTTCCATTTGATTTAGGATTTTTAGGGTAATTAGACATAAAAGAGGTTGAGCGCTTTTTTTACCTAATGACCGATTTATCATGAGATTTTTGTCATTCATATAGCTTGCTCAAATCCAACCTAGTGTCATTCTTTAAAACACTAGTGGATTTCAAAATCTCATTTTCAATAACTTGTGTTGGTTGAACAATTTTTGCTTCTTTTAATTCTTTCACTTGTGTGTTAAGTTCATTTACCTTAGACTCATATTCTACTACCTTAGACTCAAGCTCAAGAATCGTATTGTTTAATCTCCCGATAGTATCATCCATTCTCATTAAATCATGATGGGTCTCAATGAGAAGTTTGTTCAACCTAACAATTTCAAGTTTTAATGAATCCTCATTAGAAAAAATGCTTGCATTATTGCATGGAATCTCATCATCATCTGATTCTTCATCGGACTCATAATCTAGACAATATCTAATTTTATTTGAGTATAGATACCCTAGCCTCCATTTCGGAGGATGAGATGCTAGTCTCTTCCTTTGTTGCTTCTTCAATCGGTTGCACCTTCATCTCTATTGCAACATTTTCTTTCTCCACCTTCTTGGAGGATTCTCCTTCATTAACTCCTCCAAGAGCAATCTTCTTGATGAGCTCGATGACCTTCGAATCAGTCACTCGGTTCTCGGAGAGAATGGCATCGAAGTCCACCTTATCTTTGATCTCCCTATCACCTAACACATCGCCATCTTCATCAACGATGGCCATGAGAGCGTAGGATGTTTGTGTGTCATCGAATTGTTTAGCCACACACTCACCTCACTCATCATCACCCTCAACCCATGCATCGACTTGCATGGCTTTTGGGTTCCTTCCCCCCCCCCCCCCCCCCTTAAATTCATCTTTTTTTTTGTAATCCATTTTGGTCTTGCCTCTCAACCCCCTCTTGAGATTTCATTTGAGGAAAAATTCTAAAACATGTATGGATGGTGTGACCCTCTTTGTCACACATAAGACACATTACTTTCTTCCCTTCCTCTTCTCTTTTAAAATTAAGCCTTCTCTCATAGACAAATAACCCTTGAATCATTTTGGTAAGGATGGGAATTTTCTTGTTATGGTCTTGACCGAAGTCTTGGAACAGACTCTCAAGTAGGGTTCTAATGTTGGAAGATGAAGGGTTGTTGTAGGATTTGGAGTTGTTGAAAGGCTTCGAGTTTTGAGCCGCTAGAGCCACGGCTTTGTTGCCTTGGTCTTCTCCAATTTGTCTAAGAAAGGTCTTAAGAAAGGAGTAGATTTCTTTGGGAGTGAATGGAACCTCTCTTGCATTGTGCATCGCTTCCAACGAACTCATGTAGCCTTGCCATCAAGGCCTTCTCATCATTATCCTTATGAGCTTACCGGCCACCTTGCTAGACTCCAATGGGTCACCTATTTCAACAAAGTCATTTATCAAAAGAGTTAACCTAGTGTACATGTCTTCGATAGATTCATTATCCCCTATCCTAAAATTCTCAAATAAAGATTGTAGGCCGGCACCCCTAGATCTCTTTAGCAAGGCATTACCCTCATATTTTCTCAATAAAGCTTGCCACATGTCATAAGCATTACTAATCTCACCAAAGATAGGTGCAATTAATTCATGTACCAAGACTAGTATTGCATTCACGGCTTGGTCATTCTCTCTTTTCTTCAATAGAGAGGCAACGGTTAACTTACAAGTTTTCGAATTAAATTCCGATATGTATTTGGTATTCACAACCTCTAAGAGATCTAAAATGCCTAAGTAATTATTCATGCATTTCTTCCAATAGCCGAAATTTTTGCAATCTTGCCCCAATACAGGTGGTGGATCTATATGTCTATAAGAGGCCATTAGTTGGTATTAAATTGACCTTGGCTTGCAATTAAGAGGTTTCCTAATTCACAAGCTTAACCCGCTTTGATATCACTTTGATACACCTAGGCGCCTAGGTGTTTAACTAAATTCGTTCGAATTACTAACTAATTTGCAATTCTAGTACAATACGACCACGAAAGCAATACCAATCGATTCTACCAATTCAAGCAAACAATTCAAGCAATTCACAAACACACAAAGCAATTAACAACAATTTAAATAAAAGAGAGAATAGGGAAAGAATCGTTTTGAGTACCCCGCTTCTTGCGGTAAAAAGCTCAGTCCACTTCACTAAATAATCGTTTTTAGTACAAGATGAAATCCAATTTCCTATAAACACATCGGTAGGATAATTGGACCTAATTTCTCACAAAAGCTCACAAACGAAAAAGAGGAATATATGATAGAATAATGTAATTGGATGCACAACTAATCTCTCAACAATCTCTAGATTGATTTGAATACTTTAGATCAAGAAATTGAGCTTTGAAAATGGTTTTGGAGGTTTTAGCTTAGTGCAACAATGGTGGCAAAGAGAGAAAGGATTTTAGCAATGTTGAATCAAATTTTGAAGAAGATGGAATGGCTCCCTTTTATATAGGTTGTAAAATCCTGATTTTTCAGACTTTTCTACAACGTTATGTACCATTGTGTGTTGTAGCCAGTCTGTCAGGAATTTGAAATTGTATGGTTTTATTTTGTTTTTATATTGTGTAATGTTACTTAACGTAGTACAACGTTACACATCATTTCTGACAATGTTGCACAACGTTATACTTCGTCAAGTAACGTTTTGATCACTCAGTTCTGACAAGCTTGCTTCACAACGTCATATAACATTGCATAACATTGGTTAACGTTATACAATCTGTTACATGTTTTGATCATAACATGGCGTAACGTAGTATAACGTTATGCAATGTTATGAGTTCCAAATGTCCAATTTTTGCTATTTTAGCTCAACTTCTTGATTTAAAATATTTTGACATGTTTGGCACCTAATGAAGATTACGCTTCATATCTTCATGCCTCGATGCTCCTTAGTCTTCATCCTTGCATCTTAAATTCTTTAATCTCTAAATTTAGATCTAATAGAAACACTCAAGAGCAAATGGTTAGTTTTAATGATTTTGGTTTTGCAAATCGACAAATTGAGACAATGCTTAGTATAACAGTTTAGTATAGCCGAGGTTGATGATTAGTCGACCCCCGAAGTATACTAGGTTATCGTGCACATCGTGGCTAGACGTCCCTAAACCAAATTATCGGGCAATTACGCAATGGTAAAATAACTTAGCGAAACCTAACTACCCCTCGATTAACTAATGTCCCTCTCGGGTATGATTAGCAACCGAGCGTTTCTTTTGGTTCCGGATCTAAGTCGTAGATTTCTCAACCATTAAACTCAACCCCTAAGATTAATCAAACAAGAGATAAAAGAAATGATAGTTTAATCAACACCAATTCAACAATTGTTTGCTAGTATGCAAGTTTCATGGTTACACCCTAGCCCTAGAGATGGGTTTAGTCTCTCATGGCACAAGTAAATACAAGAAAATAATCCATTACAAGCAAGAGGAAGAGATTAGAGATAGAAAATGATCAAACAAAATTGAAGAAAGCTCTTGAGTGTTGCGTGATCGTCTCTTGTGCTTCCTTGAGGCTTAGATATTTTTTTCTCCCCTTAGCTGCTAGAGAGAGAGAGAGAGCAGAATTTGACCAAGGAGGAAGAAGAATGAATATCTCAAAGTTCTAGTCACTTTCCTATTTTGAATCTTGACTTTCTGAAATTTCGCCTAAATTTTTGCGTCTGCAAAGATATTCTTGTGGACGCAAGAATATGTCTCTGCATTTTTATTCTGAAAAATAGGTGGAAATCTGGTCAGATAACAAATCTTTGCGTCTGCAAGGATTTGCTCTGACCTTCTATGTTCTCGTCTCAGCAAATCTTTGCATCAGCAAAGCTTGCGTATGCAAGAATTTGCTCTCACCTTCTCTTTGCTGGTCTTAGCAAATCTTTGCATTCGCAAGAATTTGCTCTGACCTTCTTTGTTATGGTCTCAGCAAATCTTTGCGTCTGCAAGGATATTCTTGCGTCCACAAGAATTTGCTCTGACCTTCTCTGTTATGGTCGCAACGAATTTTTGCGTCTGCAAGGATTTGCTGTCTTGTTCCAACTTGCCAATCTTGATGTCATGAGTCCCGATTTGAACTCGTCTTGCTCTGAGTCTCTTGTACCTGCATTGAAATTGGACAAACAAGGAATTACCAAGAACTTGCATGTTTTTGTCTTAATTAACCTTAAAAACTAAAAATATTGGCCAAATTTGCACACAGAATTATGTGTTCTTGTATATATAATTGGTGCATCATTTAGACCTTCAAATGTCGAGCCTCCTTAGGTATCCACCGAAAGATTAAAAAAACACTTGTATCTCTAAGGCAAGTAAGAGATCAACAAGTAAAACATTAATCCTAGTTTCAAACCTTTTTCAAAATATCCAGAATTTTAATGGATGTTTTTCTCAACACATGAGAGAGGGAGAGAAAGAGAAAAAATGTTCTTCTCGAGAGAAAAAAACTAGCAGCCACCAATTTTCTGATTAATTGTAGTTATTAAATTTCTTAAATGGAGGGGCTTATATAGGCAAAGACTAGTACTTCACCAATGTTCAGGAAACTGAGGATATTGTATTTGCAATCCTGAAATTGCACTTGCAATTGCGGAGGAGAATAAACTGTCCATAGATTATGTCCTAAACTTAGCGCCATTTCAAGAATTCCAGTGAGATTGCACCTGCAATCCTAGGGCCTCAGACGCATCTCTTCATTTTTAATTGTAATTTCGAATTTTCTGATTATAAAAGGGTTGGGTCTGCCCAGTAGAAGGGGATGCTCATTCTTAAGTCAGAATTAGAGAGAGAAACAGATCTACAGACGATCATTTGTAGATAGATTGAAGGTTCGAAAAGAAAATTTGGAGAAGATATTCATTCTGATTCTTGATGTATTCCTTCTCGCTTCTTTCTCATGATATGTATTACTTTTTTCTTGCTTTTCTTTCTCTCTTTTCTGTCATTAGTGAGTAATAATTTTCTAGGTTGGAGATGTGAACTTGTAACTATGTTATTCTATTTACTTGGATTTGTATATTTTCATTTGATTTTGATTGTTGTGATTTATCTCTCAGTATTATCTTTGTATTTTGTGATGCATGGTAACAAATTTAGGATTTTAGAATTGAAATTGAAGAATTTATTGTAAAATCCTGAAAACAATAAATAACTTAAGTTAAAGCCAAGTATCGAAAGATGAAGCGATAAATTAGACGTCAAATCAAATCAACGTCTTAATATTATATTAAGAACCGAAAGAAGACGTATGTATATTAGATATTGAGTTGATTAATTTTTACTTAATGAATTCAGATTATACCGATTAGTAACCGAAATAGTGACATTGAATGTGATTTGAATAAAGTATTGAAATCAAGAGATTGAACTTAATACCAACCTCTATTTCATATGACCTAACAATAATCAGAACCTAGTTTCGTATACCAAATAGATAGATAATTGATTGAATAATTGAAAATGTGAAAATCTAGACTTTTAATTAAATCAATTTTCATTAAATTACACACTTCTTATGTTTAATTTTGTAATTTCAGAATTTAAACCAAAACAAACTTGAACCGCTCGTGCTAACAAGGTTCTAAACAAGCACATATATATTGTAATTTTGTAAATCAACAATGGTAAAGATTATTGTACCAAATAATTTCTTTATAATTATCGATTTGCAAAACAAACTTGAATTTTATAAATCATGTGTGTTTTGAGAATTTTATCGGGACATTTAAGCAAAAATAAAGAAGCAATGCAAGGAGCATGCAAAAAATGTGAAAAAACAAGCTAAACCTATTGAAGAGACAAGATTAATGCATGAAAGATGTGAATAACAAGCTAACCAGATGAAGATTAAGATTCTAAATTAGCTAGATTATTTTCTAAAATTCAAAATACATAAATTTGAGATTGGAAATAAGCAAATACAACAAAAACAATTCATAAAGTGACATAACGCTATGTAGTGTTACAACCCCAAAGGACAAAAAGAAAATGTTTGAAAATCTGATGAAGTACTAAAAAGTTCGAGAATAGCGTTGCTAGAGTTGTAACGCTAGAAGAGAAGATAATCAGACCTAAAATTTAGCTAAGTACCAAACTTTTTTAGCATAGTGTTACATATAATACTACCATGACGTTGTAACCCTACACTCAAATACTTAGTCAAATTCCAGCCTTGATTTCGAATATAGAGTTTAGAATTTATGATTTAAGATGTAAATTGAAGCAAATAGCTTATGGGTAAATTGAATCAAGGGAATGTTCGGAATATTGAACAAAACCCAAAAATTAAAGAGCCTTATACAAATAATATAATTGAACCAAAAAACTTCAAAGCATTTATTGAACTAAAATTAATACTAAATCAAATAGTTCACGAGATAAAACAGACGTTTTTTAGTATATATATTAGGTGATCACATAGATGAATAGTCGTGTAGATATATATATATATATATATCTAAACTTTAAATTGCTTTGAATATAAATTTGCAGTTTTCATATATGTTTTTTCGTTCTTTTTTTACTGAACAAAAACTTAAATTACGCATACTGAAATTGTTTACAAGCACTACGGAAAATATCTGAATATTTTAAAAGGAATATCAACTACAGTGTTTCGAATCATCAAGTTGTTTGTTTTTTATATTTAATATTTTGCACCGTTGATTGACAATCGGAAAAAAAATATTAATATGTTATTTCATACTAATTTGTTTTTATATCTTTACTACTAAAGGAGATTGGACTCTCAGATCAATACAGAGCGTGAAATTTTCATTTTTTCGATCACAACCGCTCAATTTTAAACTTTTAATTCTCTTATATTTTGATCTGCCGCTCGCATACAAAAAAAGAAAATATTAATTCTTTCGCCTCCTTTCTATTTGGTAAATTTTATATACTATCATTTCTTTCAAAAACATCAAACAAAATTTTCTTCTTCAAAATTTTCTTTACATAACATTCCCCCGTTGGCTAGCACGAACAAGTTACTAGTTTATTAAAATATATCATAGCAAAAGTCATTTGGAATCAATGTGTTGGGCTGCTGGCTTCCTTTGACTAACAATAATAAATTAATAACATATTTAATTATCTCTCCCTCCTCAAACCTCAAGAAGAACATTTAGATAAATTCGTCTAATAATATTTCTTTCGTATATTTTCTATGGACAGAGAATAGGTGTGACTTTGAAAATATAGCTAGGTAGGATATTATTTCAATCTCTCATGATGAGCCTAAAGATGGTAGTTTGTTTGAACCAATGTTTCAAACGTGATTGCATGGATTGTATGTGCGGCTGTTTATGTTGTGTCATGCGAGAACGCATGTATATTGTATAATATCATAACATCTATTGTTTGCATATTCAATAGTTCGTTATTTTTTTTAAAAATTTTAATATTAAACTTATAAAAATAATTATATGAAATATTCTATTAACAAATCTAAAACTATATTAGTATTTTATCATATATTTTATTCTTTATTAACACTTTTTTTAATCTATTAGAAATATGTATTATGATTTTTCAAAAATATATATTCGAATATACTATATCAATATGCATATGAGCTATACAGTAACAAACTACACTCATATTAAAATCGTATTTTATAACATTGATTGCCATCTTACACTTCAAAAAAAAAACATTGATGGCCGTCTTGAATTTAGAGCTTTTTAAATACTATATGTCGGTTTTTTATTTCTTCTTCTTTGTGCTCTACTGGAAACTTTAAATGTTTGTTTACTTTTGATTTTCTGTTAGGTTCAAGAATAATGTATGGTTGATGATTACTGATTGTGAGGAAGTATTTGATAAGATTTATTTCCTACTTTTTTGAATTGAGATTTATTTTCTACTTAAAGAGTTGGAGCCAGTATACAGTATACAATAGGATGAACAAAATTTCAGAATGAAACAGAATTTCATTAATATTTCAAACTCAAGTGTCATTACTATAAAATAGGCTGTAATATTGGTTAAAAATATGACTATTATGCCGGTTGTACTATCAAAATTAAAGGGAAGGTTGCTAAAAGTATAAAGCAACCGATATAAAAAAACACATGTTTTATAAAAATTATATCGGATCTTATCAAACAACATGTATTAAAAGTACTTATTAATAGCGGTTTTTACCAAAGAACCGGTATTACAGATATTCGTTTATAGTGACTCTTGACCCACTACAAGTTTTAAAGAGCTTTTATAGCAGGTGTTACCGAACAATCGATATTAAATGGTACCTTTTTATATATAGCGACTTTTATATAACAATCGATATTAAAAGGTAGAAAAAAATTAATTTGAATGGCTGCAGAGCGCACGAATGTACGATTGCAAAAATTCCAAATTTTGGTCTTGGCCAGATGTTGTACGGATGTATTGAATGGCTGCAATACAATTTATCAAAGTTCAAATTTCAAATTTCAAATCTGCAAGGCAGTTATTGGCCCACCATCTCGCTCCAGCCACCTCCTTCCTCTTTCCTTTTTCTTTTTTACGGCCTTCACACACAAATTCTAAATTTTATGTTCAAACTCGTAAAATTGTAAACTAAATTAAGAATTGAAGAAATATTGCTAATAAAAGCACAAATTATAGTAAATAGAAGAATCAAAGAAAAAACACAAATTGTAAGTTCAATGATTTCTAGAAAGACAACAGTGAGATTACTACACAATCAAGAGAAGGATGAAGAGCACAACCAGAGGCAACGAGTGAACTCAGGCTACTAGCGAGACATGTGGTTGTTTGAGGCGTCGTCCGAATAGCGACAGAGAGAGAAGAGAGAAGGATGTTGTCTATGGAGAGGAAAGAGGAAGAAGAGAGAATGTTTTGATACTTAGGAAAAAGTCGTGAATTTTAGAAGGTTTATAAATCAACAGCAACTAGTGCAAGCAAGAGAAAATTTTAGATTTAGCTTTTAATACATGTTATAAAACAACATGTATTAAAATTACTTAATATCTGTTGTAAAACAACATGTATTAAAGGCTATACTTTTAGTACATGTTGTTTACTATAATATGTATCATTGGGTATATTTTTATATCGAGTTCCCTATAACAACCGGTATTAATTTTTTTATTCATTTTTTCACATTATTCGATGCACATTTATACCCCTCTTTTGTTAAAAATCAGTATAAAATACTTCTACAAATTTTCTAAAATACTACTGACCCTTATTCGTACCTCATGTTTCAAATAAAAGGTACAAAATGGGAACTACTAAAAGCCTTTTTCTAGTAGTGTAGTTTCACCATTATGAAGTATATTTTGTAAACGTTCCACTTCTGAAAAGAAATTGGAAGGTGGTGAATGACATTTCACTTTTTCGAAAAAAATAAATTAATTACATATTCAAATGTAACATGTCCGTAAGAGTGTAAGACCATAAGTATCCTCTTTTTTTTTTTTTTTTTTGGGAAGTATCTTGAGTTCTGTTTTACCTCATTTTCATTTTTCCCTCCTTTTTGCAGGTACACAGTACTGTTCTAAGTAGATGGATAATTCTATTTTTAAGCAGTCTGGAAAGCACGCTGATACTCTTGAGTCTTTTGACCCGGTTCATTTGGTTCAGGTTAGGAGTGGATTCATTTACGGACAAGTGTTCGGTTTGATTTTCAAATATGCAAAATTTATTGTATATTTTATTTTTTTTGTAATGAAAAATAAATTTTTATTGATATTTTAGTAAAATTTAGAGAGTTTGTATTCGGATTTAATCTTAATGCTTGAACTTAGTTGTGTCAGAACTTAACTGAGCTCTGAATCCGTCCCTAATTCAAGTCGGATATATGACCATGATGGGCAAACGGGTTTAAAAAGCAGACCCGATAGTGAATATGTAGTGTGTACGGTGTACCAATTCAGTTAGAATTTAGAAATTACTGTCAGAATTTTCAAATCAAGGGTCCGCGTGATTTAATGCCAGTCTCTTTACGGGGCTTAAAGCATCATTTTGATTTCTCCATTGAATTAATCAAGAAACCATTAATTGAGTTGAATTTAATTGATAATTGAATTCGACCTGTCAGATTAGTGAGGTTATTTTTTTATATAAATCATTAAAGTTAAAACATATCTTTTCTGAAAGTCTTCTTATTTTGTCGTCGTATCTTCTAGTTTGGAATTTCATGCCAATCAAACTCTTAGAAAATGATGCGCTAGACAAAAGATCACTGAAAGTTTCAGTGAGAAAACATTTTTTTTCTGAAACAGATAATCCACATTCTTGCTATCTTTTCTCACTTTAAAGCGAGCCTCATCTTGACTTCTTTAGCAACATGATGTGGATTCCTACAAAATTACCTTAAAATACTAGGGCGGATTCAGTAAAATTTTCGAGATGGTTCAACATTTTGATTTTTTTTCAGAATGGTTCAAAATCATGAATATTTTAAAAAAGATTTAAATTATAAGTCTATTTTTCAGATTTTTTTTTTCTAATTACATTATCAATTTTGAATTTATTTTTCCAAGTTGGATCTGACCCACCCTAGACTTATATAGCTCCGCCCCTGTAAACTACTAGCATTGTTAGTAAAAATTATTGAAAAATATATAACTACAGGGCCCGAATAATGACCAGCACTATAATGAACCCCACTAGTCACTGCCAGTGTACCTTACACAAATTACGCTCTATTATTATTATTATTATTATTATTATTATTATTAGAATTAGAGTTCAATTATGGTACTTGTGACAACATATCTCAAATTTCAAAATGCAAACGACTGATCCAAACCGTTGAAAATATTGTTCATACTAAAATCTAATTAAGAACCAATATTTTCCATTTTTAATTTTCTCCTATTTTATCGATGGATAGAAAATGCATGATCTAACGATTACAAACCTCTTCAATTTAATGTATTATTCGTATATCCAATAAAATAGTAAAACAACAAAAATGAAAATTTTTATTTGAATTTTTTTGTCCTTATGTAGATTTTAGTATGAATAATATTTTTAACGGTTCGAATCGACCGTCTTTATTTTGAAATTCGAGATATGTGATCGCAAGCACCATAATCTCACTATTATTATTATTATTGTTATTATTGTTGTTGTTATTGATAATAATTCGTTCTGTCGAATGATATTGCTTGTTCGTTTAACATCATTCTATATAACAGGTATAATTTTATTTCTATCTACAGTAGATGCCCATAATGCTAATGTGATTCATAATTTGTAGGAACCTTTAATAGAACTAAACCTATAAACAATAATAAATAGAATAAAATAAAATAAGAGAGGTGTATATAACAGTGATTTGAAGATTCTTGTTGTTATTGTTGTTGACGAATTCCTCAAGCTATTAGTGTAAATTCCCAAAAAAAATATTGACCAAAATTATTCTAATGTAGGAAAACAAGGAAAATTTTGTAACGAAATTATTCATTAATTGAAAAGAAACTAAAATTGAAGATCCCAATTCAATTTCTCTTAAGTTTCTGTTCATCAAAGATTTGGAGCAAACCCATGTTATATTTCCGTGCACCAATTTTTCTCAAAACCGTCATACAATTCTGAAAGAAATACTCTTTAAATATCGATTTATTAAGGTATAGTCGTATAGAGACGGGTGACAGACTAGAGGTGGCAAATCGGGCGGGTCGGGCGGGTTCGGGTGCGGGTCGGGCGGGTCGGGCGGGTCGGGTCAGTTTGACTTCAAAAGATTATCGGGTCACGGGTCTGATCAGGTTGGGTCGGGTCGGGTCTCGGGTCATCATGCGTTGATATTTGTCGGGTTTCGGGTCTTTCGGGTTCGAGTCGGGTCGGGTTTCAATTATCTAGTTTCGGGTATTTTTCGGGTTTCGGGTCTTTCGGGTTCGGATCGGGTCGGGTTTCAATTATCTCGTTTCGGATATTTTCGGGTTTCGGGTCTTTCGGGTTGGGCGAGTCGGGTCAGTTTGTCTTCGAAAGATTATCGGGTCACGGGTCTGATCAGGTCGGGCCGGTCGGGTCTCGGGTCATCATGCGTTGATATTTGTCATGCGTCATGCGTCATTGGCGCAACGACGGAGAGACGTCATGCAGCGTGAAGTGTAGTAGTGGTGTCATGCAGATTGTAGGAGCGGTGCAGCGTCACACGACTTGCAGCGGCGGAGTTCATTTTAAGACATGTACAAGTACAATATTAATTGATAGGTTGATATCAGTTTGATGAGGCCAAATATTCAAACCAGAGTTTATTCAAATATTCGGATCGGCGGGTAATGTGATCTCGGGTCATTTCGGGTTTCGGGTCATGTCGGTCCGGGTCGGGTACCGGGTCATCTGATCTCGAGTCTTTTCGGGTTTCGGGTCATATCAAATCAGGTCGGGTCGGGTAGTGGGTCATCCACTTTCGGGTCTTTTCGGGTTTCGGGTCATATCAAATCAGGTCGGGTCGGTTATCGGGTTATCTATTGTCGGATCATTTTCGAGTTTCGGGTCATATCGGGCTACTCCGGGTCGTATAGAGACGGGTGACAGTTCACGGTTTCAAGAAAAAATGACGGAGTTAGTATAATTTTTCCATTTCTATTTAAAAAAGAATATTATGAAAGATCCACAGTTAGTTCGAATATAATTTTTTTTTTCTTTCCTTCCACAAAGCTTGGAAGAAACTCCAACATGCTGTTTCGAGATTTAAATTCAATATTAATATAAAAAAAAGAACTAACAAAGCGGGGATAGCTCAGTTGGGAGAGCGTCAGACTGAAGATCTGAAGGTCGCGTGTTCGATCCACGCTCACCGCATTATTTTTATATTTTTGTTATTTGTAATTAACCTTGTTCGGAAATCGCAGTTCGATCCACGCACACGGCACACCGCAGTTTTTATTTTTTATTTTTGTTATTTATAGAGATGCAATCAGATTGGATAATTATTTGACTATTCGGATTCGGATTTTAACGAATATTCGATATTCGGATTCGGATAATATAAGATACAAGTACATATACAGATAGTTATTTATCAGATACGGATATGAATGTGGATACGAAGAATTTCGGATTCGAAATTTTGAGTATATCGGATATTCGAGAATTGATTATATATAAGTGACCCATTCATCCAAACCATATTAGTATATAGTGTCAAGTCTCACCGTTCAAGTATTGAAGTGATTATTAATAATTCTTACAATTAAATATTAGTGAGGTTCATATTTAGCAATACAGATACGGCATGATCATTAATTAATTGATTATTATATAATTAAATTAATCAAGTTTTAATGTTTTTAATCCATACAAAATAGAATGAATGCAAAATTGCAAAGTGAAGAAATTGAGACATCTTTTATCTTCATTCCTCTACGAGTAAACAAGTCCCATCTTTTAATATGTAGTTCATTTTGTTGCTAAATATAGTTTGATGTTTGATAGTACATATCGATTTATGATATATTTTGAGGTAGAAAAAATAAATTGTCTTTTGGAAAACTATTCGAATTATATTCGTATTCGCATTTCGTATCTGATAATATCTGATTCGTATTCGTATTTGTTTATTATATCATCTATTTGTATTGAATACTATTTGAGTCTGTATCTGTATCCGGAAAATAATAACTAATAAAAATAAGATTTTTGAGAGAAATTGATTTCTGTATTTTATGAATTGTTTTGTATTTATTATATTTTCGTTTATTACATTTTTCGTTGCGTTCTCTTGCTTTTATACTCGATTCTTACTATTTTACCGTTTGTACTTTTGTAACGGTAACATCCTACAACTGTTATTTTCTATTCTTATTTTATTTTCTTACTATTATACCCTTCTATACATTTTATTTCTTAACACTCCCTCTCAAGCCTAGGCTTGTAAATATCCGTCAAGCCTAGCTTGTCAATTATTCCATCGAACACCTTTGGAATAAGACCCTTGGTGAAGATGTCGGCCAATTGATCTTGACTTTTCACATACGGAGTTTCAATTTGCTTTGCTTGAATTTTCCCTCGTATGAAATGGCAATCAATCTCAATGTGTTTTGTTCTTTCATGGAACACGACATTGGACGCAATGTGTCGTGCCGCATTATTGTCGCAATACATTTTCATCGGATCCTTGATTGGGAAGTTTAATTCTCCAAGCAATTGTTTGATCCAAATGAGCTCGCTTGCGATGGATGCCATGGCTCGATATTCCATTTTCGCACTTGATCGCGCCACAACATTTTGTTTCTTGCTTTTCCATGTGACTATACTTCCGCCTACAAATGTGGAATAGCCGGTTGTTGATTTTCTATCAAAGCTCCCGGTCCAATCTATATCGGAATAGCCACACACTTCATTAGATTTATTATTTTTCATCCATATACCTTTTCTCGGAGAATTTTTTAGGTATCTTAATATTCTATAAATTGCATCAAGATGTGGTTTTCTTGGTGCATGCATAAATTTGCTTACTTTTCCTACGACATGTGATATATCAGGTCTTGTAGCCGTTAGGTAAATTAATTTACCTACAAGTCTTTGATATTGGATAATGTCCTTTAATAGTTCACCTTCATCGGGGTTTAATTTGCAATTGGTGTTGACACCGGTTTGACCCCTAATTTACCGGTTTCTTTCAACAAGTCAAGGATATATTTTCTTTGTGAAATAAATAGGCCTTTGATGAAGTGAGCAATTTCGATACCCAAAAAATATTTTAACCTACCAAGGTCTTTTATCTCAAATTTTTCTTTCAAACATTTTTTTACTTGGGCAATTTTTTCACAATTATTTCCGGTAATAATGATGTCATCAACATATACAAGAACAACAATTGTATCGTTATTTTCATGTTTTGTAAATAACGAGTTGTCGGATTGGCTTACTTTAAAACCATAATTAATTAGAAAATTGGATAGCTTGCCATACCATGCTCTTGGAGATTGCTTGAGACCGTAAATGGCTTTCTTGAGTCTACAAGCTATATTAGTATCGTGTTCTTTTTTGTGGCCCGGTGGTAGGGACATATATACTTCTTCTTCAAGTGTTCCTTGAAGGAAGGCATTCTTGACATCCAATTGACATAGGTTCCAACCATTGTTTATTGCTATGGATAATAAAATTCGTATGGTGTTCATTTTCGCAAGGGATGCAAAGATTTTTTGGTAATCAATACCGTATGTTTGGGTGTACCCTTTGGCAACTAATCTTGCTTTATACCGTTCAATGGTGCCATCACTATTGTATTTTATTTTATACACCCATTTGCAACCAACGGGTTTTTTACCTTGAGGTATTTGAACAATTTTCCAAGTCTCATTTTTTTCAAGAGCATCCAATTCTTCTTTCATTGCCTTCTTCCATATAATATTATTTTTTGCTTCTTCAAAGCTTGTTGGTTCACAATTTTTTTCGAGTGATGAAATAAAGGCATTGTGTGAAGAAGATGTATTATTATATGACACAAAATTAGAAATGGGGTATTGGACCTTGTAAGTTACAAAATCTTGTAACCTAGTAGATGGCTTATGTTGACGATTTGATCTCCTCAATGAAGGCTCTCCTTCTCCTTCCTCATTGGTTTCATTTTCTTCCTCTTCTTGGCTTTCTTGCGGATTACCATCTATATTCTCCTTCTCTTGATGTATGCTTTGATCTTGTGAGTTGTTCTCCCCCTCACTTGTGTCGCCTTTATTACCTATAATTCTTGACTCGATACTTGGGTTAGTGGTTAATGGAAGAACAAAGTCATTCTCATTAACCGAATTTTGAGAGTCTTTATCAATATTTTTGTAATATGGTTCTTCAAAAAAAAAGGTTACATCCCTAGAAATATACATTTTTTATTTTTTGGATCATAACATTTATACCCTTTTTTTGGGAAGAATATCCCATAAATATAGTTTTGATTGAGGTATGATCTAACTTATCTTTTTTCATGTTATGCACATAGCATGTACACCCAAATACCTTGAGATGATTTATGTTGGCTTTGTTTTTGTAAATAACTTTTATGGGACTTTTGTTTCCTAAAACAATACTTGGTGTTTTATTTATTAAGTAAGTAGCCGTGAGGATGGCCTCGGACCAATATGGTTTTGGTACATTTGTTTGAAACATAAGTGATATTGTGACCTCTAGTAGATGTCTATTTTTTCTTTCCGAAATACCATTTTGTTGAGAGGTATAGACACAAGTGATTTGATGAATAATTCCATTAGTCTTGGTGAAAGAAGAGAAAAAATTATTTATATATTTCGTTCCGTTGTCGGTCTGAAGTATTTTTATTTTGGCACCATATTAGTTTTCTACTAGATGAAAGAATTCTTGAAATTTGAAAATACGTCGCTTTTATTTTTCAGCAAATACAAATGAGTTAATCTTGAAAAATCGTCAATAAAAGTAACATAATACTTAAATCCGTTGTAAGTCTATGGGTGCGGGCCCACATACATCAGAGTGTATGAGTTCAAAAAGTTTACTACTCTTAGTAATCGAGTTTACAAAAGGTAGTCTAGTATGTTTTGCTAGATTGCATACATCACAACTTTTACAATCTATGTTTGAAAAATTAAACAAAATGTTCAAAACCCTATTACATGGGTGTCCAATTCTTTTGTGCCACAAGGCTTCTATATTCCCCCCTTTTGCACTAAAGCATAGTTTGTGAGAAGTCAAAAAATATAGCCCATTTTTCAGGAAATTTTACATCCAAGTTCTTTAGAAATTTTACTTATGGACAATAAATTTGATGCACATCCCTCTACATGTAAAACATTATTAAAAGTTTTTGAAAAAAGATTTATTGACCCATGTCCAACAATTTGCATTTTTTTTCCCATTTGCTACTATAACATATTCCTTAGTAGTGTGCATTTTATAGTTGTACAGTAACTGTTTGTTTCCGGTCATGTGGTCGGAGGCACCGGAGTCAAGTACCCAAGTGCTTGATGTCTTAAGATTATTATTGCTAATTTTTTCAGAAAACAGAGAGCTAATTAAATGGGTTGTGAATATTGTATTTTTGGTGGGCTGGTTCGGCCTGGTTACTGATTTCCTTTTCATGGGAATAATATACTTATGGGCTGGTCTGGTATCTTGGCCCGACAGAGTTCTTAGTTCTTTATTTTGTTTTGGGCCAACTGAGTTATAAAATAAATCTTTTTGGAGCAAGCCCCTGAGGAGAAGGTTTAATTCTTCACGCGTTAGGTCGTCTGTGTCTTCCTTCGCGAATTCCGTCCCTTCGCCTTTTGTGCTTTGAGCGGCGTGAGCTGCTATCCTTCTCGTCTCCCCCTTTCCATGGCTTTCGTTATCAATCCACCATGTTGGCTTCAGCTCGGGATGCAGGAACCAGCAGCTATTTTGTCGTGTCCATACTTTCTGCAGTGTTCGCATTTCGCTGCTTTGTTTGGGGTTCCTTTTGATTTTCCCTTTGTCTCTAGGATTTCGATATTGGAAAGGGTGACTGTTTTTGGCCGCCATGGCCTGAGATTCGACCTTGGCCTGAGATTCGACCTTCATGGCCTGAGTCTCGGCCTTATCTGTATTTGGGTTATTCATGACCCGTCTCCTTGTTTCTTCTCTCTGCACCATAGCTGTGATAGTAGAGAATGTTGGCTTGTCATTTGATAGCAAGATTTGTGCTCGGAAGACATCGTAGCTTGAGTCTAGTGCCGTCAGGAAGTGGTAGACCATGTCTTGCTCTGCCCTTTCTTTGAGAGTTTTCAGGTCGGTTGTTGCTGGTCGTAAGACCTCTAGCTCTTTGAACTTGGCCTTCAGATAGCCAATAAGCTCTGGTATTG
Organism: Eleocharis quinqueflora; assembly: GCA_964058865.1. Lineage (NCBI taxonomy): Eukaryota > Viridiplantae > Streptophyta > Magnoliopsida > Poales > Cyperaceae > Eleocharis > Eleocharis quinqueflora. The sequence continues at coordinate 80,331 of CAXKVX010000309.1, read as the reverse complement.
ATTTGCCCTTATTTTGCTTGAGAGATCTCTCGCTTTAGTTCAAATACTTTAGCAAAGTTGTTCTGTTCGCAGTAACTGTTTCTAATTTCTTCCCATAGTTCTCGGGAAGTTTCACAGAAGCAAAAAAATTGGCTTAATCTGGGCTCCATGGAACTGGTAATCCAGGCCATGACCTGGTTATGCATCATGTCCTACTGTTTGGGGTCTTTCTCTGGCCTTGGCTCGCTGCCATCAACGTAACCTAGCCTTCCTTTGCCCTTCAGGCTTACTCAGGCTGATCTAGCCCATGGAATATAGTTCTGTTCGTTTAGTAAGAACGGGTGGGTTTGGAATTATTGTCATGGTGACAGTGTGTCTGGGTTTTCTGTGCCAGACATGGCAACTGAGGGTTATCAGTGACTCACCAGCTCTGGTACCAGGATTACAGGGTGGAGCCGGTGATACTGGTATGGTATTGGCTTTATTGGTAGATGATGAGCAAGGTTTTTTCTGATATAAGAACAGATACACAGGAATTGGATATTGCTGAGCTATAAACCACGCTCTGATACCATGAGAGAAATTGATTTCTGTATTTTATGAATTATTTTGTATTTATTGTATTTTCGTTTATTACATTTTCCGTTGCCTTATCTTACTTTTATACTCGATTCTTACTATTTTACCTTTTGTACTTTTGTAACGGTAACATCTTACAACTGTTATTTTCTATTGCTATTTTATTTTCTTATTATTCTACCCTTCTATACATTTTATTTCTTAACAATATTACTATTATCCGTCCGAATCCGATCCGTTTGCACCCCAACTTATTTGTAATTAACAAAGTCGCACACAGAGTTGTTTCCTACATCCATTGAATCCCTGGTTTTCCCTCGGTTCGCTGCACACAGTATTCTCTATATTGTCATCTAATTTCAGAATTTCGTCGTCAATCAAACTTTAGAAGGAAAAAAAACGGTGCGCAAAAGCACAAGACAAATGTTACGAGGGTGGAGAAACATTCTTCTGACAAATTTTAACCGCATTTTTTTTTAACTTTTCACCTTTCAGCTTAGACTTGTATAAGATGTTGGCACAAGTGACGGAGCCGAGTAAATTTGTCAAAAATATTCTAATTTAGTGCTAATATAATAATTGTCACATCTTTCACTGAGAATATGTCTTAATTATTTGAATGATTGAATTTATTCTTGCATTATTGTCTGACTCCGTCAGTAATCGGCACTTTGTTATGAAATATGAGAAACATTAATAAGTATCAATCAAATATTTTCTATCTGAGAAACATTAGTTGTTCATTGTGCTTTATTCTTCTTTATTTATTTTATTATTTTTTTCTTCTACCAACAATGCTTACGCAGATCGTCAAACATCATTTTCTATCGAAGTATCAATCAAATATCTTCATGTTTTGATCAAAACTTAATACCAACGATTAGGACGTTAATGGGATCTAAAATTTGTTCAAAACATATATAAAATTAAGCCAATAAAACACTAACAAATAAAAAAAAAGTATACAATTTAAACTATTATTGATTTAAAGAATCTCACTATTGCTTTGTTATCAAACTCCTCTGGCTATTATTTTAAATTTCTGTCAAACTTTAGCTAAATGTACTCATGATTATTACAAAGTGAATAAAACACTGACAAATAGTAGAATAAAATAGACAATAGAATCTATTAGTGATTTAAAGAAAAATTAAAGTTAAAGAAACAAATTCATCATGAAGAAGAAGTAAAAACACATCTGAGCCTCTGAGGTGTAGCTGTGCAGATAAGATATGCAGATTAGAGAGTTCAATAATCATTCCTCATATTCAAACAACAACAAGTTTATCCAGAATGTCCTGATTATTTTGTACTTGGGAGCTGATAAGTAGATATCATATTTGATACCGACTATTGATATTAATTTTATTATGTACTTTTAGTTGAGTTATCGTGCACATTATTTGAGTTATTATGCATGTTATTTTTTATAATGAAATAGTTATACATGTTATCGATTTTATTATGCAACTTTAGTTGAGTTATCGTGCACATTATTTGAGTTATTATGCATGTCATTTTTTTAATGAAATAGTTATACATGTTATTTTTTGTACTTAAATAGTTATAGTATAACATGTATAATAACTCAAATAATATATACGATAACTCAACTAAAGATGCATAATAAAATCAATATCCATAATTGATATCATATGTGGTATCTACGGAACATTATTCTTTGTACTTAACATTAAGTAACAATTTAACTATTTGGAAAGAATTGCTTCTATCAAGTAACTTGAACAATAATTACGCAAGAGATGGCGAGAGAGAAATTTCCATGCATCTCCTGGGCCACGCCGGCGTAGATACCCAGAAGCAGCCCAAAATTCTGTTCACAAGCAGCCCAAAAACAGTCACATGCTGCTACTTGCAGAGATAATGGGCCAAGACCTACCTACCTGAGACAAGTGTTGAGGCACTAATACTATGAGGCTAAGTTCACAGCAAGGTTCTAATTTTTTCCCATCACTAACTAGGACTGTTAATGGATGAGTTTCAATTCATGTCTAACTCAATTCGTTGATGAGGAGTTGAAATTCATGATCAAATCAAGTCCATAATTATTTACGAATATTCAATTCATGTACAGTTCATCTTATAACTGAATAATGTTCACTATTTGTTCATAAGCTAACCGTACATACCTGATTCTAAACATCACAGTGCACAGTCATCTTTAAATGAAAGTTATTTCATCATTGTATTGGATAACTTAAATTTCTTTGTGCAAATAACTTAGTTCTCTTTCTGTAAAACAGAGAGTTGGAACTTGATTGATCTATTAGAATGTTTGAGCATATGTTTGTTTAATTTCGAATTGAGCTTGCAATTAATCCACAATTTGTCCACAATTTGTTGATAATTTTTCCATAATTAATCCAATTCAGTTTAACAATTGAACTTGAATTGAACTTTAACCAAGACAAAACTTTAAACTTTTGCCCAAAGGCTTTAAGAATTAAAAAAAACTTCAAAACTTTACGTAATCTTCCTCGCACAGTCGCACTTTAGAATGAACAGTTAACTATTGAGTAAATTTTTTTAGTGGTCATTAAATGTTATATTAAATTCTTTTTTGTCACTAAATTTTGAATTATTTACATTTTAGTCACTAAATTTTTATATATCTCTAAATTTAATTATTTTTTCATTGTTTTGTAAAATGTTAACGAAAATTGATATAAAATGCATTTTTTACTTCTAAAATATTCATTATAATTCATCATTCAAATAAAGTTACCGTTTGGACGTTATGTTAGTTTTGCTTCAAAAAATTTATAAAACAATAAAAAATAATTAAACTTGAAAATATATTAGTTTAGTGTTAGAAAACGAATTTAATTAGGCGTGCTAATGCGCTCCGTTCATATACATGCGACAAAAAAAATCATTATCACGCGTCGAGTAGGGGAGAGAGCACAGTGGCAGCAAGAAGAATTAGCGAAAAAATAGCACTGTTGCGAATGAGAAACGGAGAAGCGGTGGCACTAGCTTTTTTACTGGAAGACGAAATACAGAGGACATGTGTCAACCATCCGAACAAACACACAGCGAACGGTAGAAGAAATCGGCAAAAAAAAGTTCTGTACTGTTGCGAACCGACAGTACAACGCGCCAACCATACGAAAAACACGTAGACAGAGACAGAAGAAATCGCGAAAAGAAAAAACTGCGTCAGATTAAAAACCTGCGCAAAAAAAAAATGAGAAAATGATACTATTCATTCGTAAACAGTATCGTCATGTCGCATCATCATAATGATAGATAGTAATATAAAATTTAGTGCTTTTTTTGGAAAATTTATCCTTAACTATTATTATTACGTGACGCGTCTATGTCTATTTTAATTGAAATTTAAACAATTAAATGTTTGTAGTGTGTTGTGGTCAAGTCAAAAAGCATGTTCACAACTTTCTAGAATTCAACACGTTATAAGGTCTGAAGTGCAAAGTCAGCTAATGCGTGATGCCATGACTAGTACAATTGTTTTTTTTTATTTTTTGAGGGAAATGACTAGTACAATTGTTACATGATGCATATTTGACTTCATAGTATAGCGGATGAATATAAAAACACCTTTTAGTTGTATATATTTGTGGAAGAATTAATTAGTAGCCTTCATATATGCCTGAATGATGTAAGAATAACAGAAGGTATTAACATAATGTAAGCTTACTTTAACTTTCAGGTGTTCTTTGACATATAAGATACAATATTCTATTAAAAAAATTATATGAACATAATTTAATCCCAATGCAAGACCTTAATTTCCAACCTCAAATTCTAAAAGAAAAGAACCTAGCTACAAAATTTGAGGATGCTAAAAAATCCACCAAAATGGTGTCAGTATGACTATGAAAACGTCATTTATAATTCATTCATTTATCTCATTTCGTAATGCAAACGTGTTAACAAAATTAGCTATCATAGTTTTGTTATCAATTGGGGTTTCTGAATTCTCTAGCATTTATTATTGAATACTTATTAACAAGATTTTCACATTTATGTTCATGAAAAATTGAACTCATCACTTCATTTCAGAAGTTATCACTAAACTACTATATCATTTGCAAATAAATATCATAGTGATGGTATCATATTTGATACAAGATAGATTGTCATGAAACATTTGCACACTTTATAAAAGTGAATACTGTGAAAAATTTTATTGCAATAAATAATGGGAGCCATTTATAACAAATGGATGTCAAAATACTTTTTCTTCAAAAAATATTTGAAGAAGATGTGTACATGATCCAATCATCTCGACATGCAAAAGAAATAAATACTAACTTTGTTTGTAGGTTAAATAAATTATTTATGAATGAAAGTAATTTCCACGATATAATATGACAAATTAAGCTATTTTCTTTTATCTTGTAATTTTAAAATTAGTCAATTTTGGTCCATCATATTTACAAAACACAACAATAATTCAACAATCGTAATTTTAGTATATGTAAATTACATTTAATTACCAAAAATGAGAGAAAATTAAAGAAAATAAAATTCAATTGAAAATAAATTTGATACACAAGATTTAGGATAATACTTCTTTGTATAAGGATTTTTAAAATTATTTATTTCACAAAGAAACAAGCAAAATAGAATATAAGCCAATTTTACCCCAACATATAGTAAATGCAAGTTGAATACAAAAGACAATGAACCATTAAGTGACTTAAATCAATTTCAAAATGATATTACGGTATAACAAGACCAAATATTTCTTTTTCGATAAACCAAATTAGTAAATTCATGCGAGCCCTAAAATATCACATCTAGAGGTAATAAATAAAATTTTCTAATTTAATAAAATCACTCAATAAAGAAATTTGGACAAAAAATAATTATTCCAATGCAATATGTAGCTATTTTAATACATATTGGACCGAAATTTTTGATAGAAAATTAATAATTGGTTATTGCATATTTTGTAGACAGAAATTTAGTCACATGAAAAATAAGAAATGAGTGTTGTTGCAGGATCAAACACGAAAGATGAAGAGCTATGACATTAATTGCATGCTAGCTAACGTGAATTAACATTTTCCATTGATTTTCTCTGTTAAATTTGTAGAATTCCCAGTTTTTAAATGAGTATAATATATTTTTTAGAGAAAACGATAAAAAGTGGGTCACAATCTAGGGACAGTTGTTCAAATATATACAAATCAATCAGCGACATTTATGCCGCTTCCTGGAAGCTTCTAATTGAATTAATAAACCAAGATTCGGAACATGTTTGAATGCAGACTTTTACAATCGTGGAAAATGTAACTTTAAGGTGCTAATATTTTATTAGACTATATTTTGAAGAGGTAATAAACAATAGATAATGTTTCGTAGATAATACATTCAATGGCGGATTCAGGATTATGATCAGGGATAGGCACTACTTACAAGAAAAAAATTTCGTCAAAATATTGAATACCATAGTAATTAAAGAGTATAGTTTATTTGGGGACATTTGATTTTTGCCACTATGAAACATCAAAATTGTAATTTTTTTGTCAAAATGTCACTATCGGTCACTTTTTTGTTAAGAGACCGGATGTCGATAGTGACATTTGACAATTTTTTCTGAGTGACATTGTGACAATTTTCAAGTTTTATAGTGACATAAAACTAACTTTCCATTAAATATTACAAAATTAAATATAATATAATATAATATAATATAATAACACCTACAAAATTAAATCAAATCGATGATGATAAATCGAACCGACATACCCTAATGTTTTTTGACAAGTATTGTGTACATTCATTCAATTCATCATATGTCTCACACTGACATAGTAAAAACATCGATTGATAATGTTCAAAATAAAGATATTGAAACCAGAAAATATTGAACGAGTCTGAAGCAGGGGTAGGCACAATACCAATCCAGGGGTAGGCACCATATCTAATATCATTGAGTGTATTAAATTTTTTAGAATCTAGGGGTAGGCACGTGCCTACCCCTGGTTCACTTTGCATCCGCCAGTGAATACATTTGATATCGATTTTATTATGCATTTTTATTTAAATTATCATGTATATTATTTAAGTTATTATGCATGTTATATCATAATAATTATTTCAGTATATATAACTATTTCATTATAAAAAATAACATCATGATAACTCAAATAATGTGCACGATAACTCAACTAAAGATGCATAATAAAATCGACAACATGTATAATTATTTCATCACCAAAATAACATGCATAATAACTCAAATAATGTTTAGTATAATTCAACTAAATATGTATAATAAAATCGATATTAATAATCGATATCAAATATTATATCTGCGTATCAGCTCCATGAACAATCATTAAGTGGGTATGTCGCCATCAAACTAAAGTCAAACAGTTTGACAAAGCTGACAAGCCTATGTCATGCCAAAATCCATGTTAGGTACCGTCTATTAACAACAATATTTATTTTAGAGTAAATATAACTAACTCTCGTATTAGCGTTCTTCTTACGCGTCCTCCACTCAAATGTAATGATAAATTATTTTAATTTTTTGTATAAATATTTTATTGAACAAATGAAATGATAATATTTTTTTAGTATAAAAACTTATACTAAAAAATATAAAGACTACTACATTTGAGTATAAAGACTTATATGAAGGACGTATAAGAGAAGCTTGTAAGGGAGAACAGTTAGTCGCTTTCTTTATTTTAATCTAATTTGGCTACAATGCTTTTAGTTTTACCAAACTCAAATGTCTTGGCACCTCATGGCTATTATTTTCTTCTAACGAGAATTGTGTTAATTTTGATATATATTTATTTTTTAAGGAGGTATTCAATATTCATAAAATGAAAATTTACTTGAATATTTTTAAATTTTTAAATATTAAATATAATTGATTGAATATTTCATATATACTATTTTATTAGTGTAAAAAGAATTATTGCATTTTAATCTTTATTTCATAGCTATCAAGAGCTAACAAAATTGATAGTTCAAATTAGACCGTCTCTCTTGATGTCTATCAAATAAAATTAAAATTTTATAATATTTATAAACATATATTTGAGATGATTTAAAATATAATTAAAAATTTATATTTTCAAATAAAACCATAATTTTGATGGCTATCAAAATAAGAAGTCACTGGATTCCTTCTCTTTATTTCTAAGTCTCACTTCCAAGTGAGTGATGGAGCCACTTTTGGAATCTTTCATAGAGTGATTTTATTCCAAAACTTGAAGCTGCTTTAGCTTAGATCAAACTCCTTACGTAACTTTCCAAAATATTCGTTGAACAATATCTTTAAAAAAAAATCAAAACTATTAACTATAAGGGAGCTGATACGTAGATATCAGTATTGATACCGACTATAGATATCGATGTTATTATGCACGTTTAGTTAAGTTATTATGCACATTTAGTTAAGTTATTGTGCATATTATTTGAGTTATTAGGCATGTTATTTTTTGTACTGAAATAGATATGTCTGTTATTTTTTGTACTAAAATAGTTATGCATGTTATTTTAGTTATTATGCACATTATTCTGTTAACATGCATAATAATTTTTCAGTAAAAAAAATAACATGAAATAACATGCATAATAACTCGAATAAAATGCATAATAACTCAAATAAATGTATATAATAACATTGATATCGATTGTCAGTATCAATATTGATATATACAGAATATTATCCTAACTATAAAATATGGTCGATTCTCAAGTACTTGAGAATTTTGCTATTGGTCAAAACATCTTTTATCAAATATTTCTGAAATTATACTTCATAGATAAAAACTTAAAATAATATATATTCTTCATTTCCAACCAAGCTATAAAATCTTGCCCTTGGAAGACGTTACTATCATTTTTGTCAAATCTATGATTATGTTAAAAATTAACTGTCTTGATTTGACGTTATTTCTTGATCATCTGCATCTAACAGCTTTTGGTGAACAGATGAATCATTTCAAATGATAAATAACCTCTTATTCTTAAAATAGAAGTGTAAGTTATGGAATGTTCCGGATGCATATATATAGATTAATAATATGAATGTATCCACTATAGCACTATCAAATCAATTAATATATCGAATTCATTGAACGAAGTAGCTGGACTGCTGGACATAGGACTGCTAATGGACGGGTTTCAATTCATGTCCAGCTTAGCTCGCTAATGAGAAGTTGAAATTCATGACCAAATCAAGTCCATAATTATTTATTAATATCGAGTTCATGTCCAGTTCATCTTATAACCGAATAATATCTACTATTTGTCCATAAGTTAACCATATGAACATGATTTTGGACACACAGTGCACTGTCATCTTTAAATGAAAGCTCACTCATCACTGTATTGAATAACTTAGATTTCTTTGTGCGAATAATTTAGTTTTCTCTATGTGAAACAGAGAGTTAAAAGTTGGTTGTCTATTGTGATGTTTGTACATATTTTCATTTAATCCACATTGAACTCGCAATTAGTCCATAATTTGTCCATGATTGTCCACAATTAGTCCAGTTAAGTTTTATCAATTGAACTTGGACTGAACTTTAACCAAGATCAAGAAATAGTCTATTCCATAAATGTTCGATAATATCCAGTCCATTTTGTCAATGAACCGTCATGTTCATTAGCAGCCCTAGCCTGGACAGAACATTTTATTGGTGCATACTGATATGTATTCGGAAGATGGCTATAATCTATGAAAACAGAACATGTTAAACAATAAGGAGACGCTAAATGAGAGAACTCAAGATACCACTCATTGAATAGACACCCAACAAGAAGTCTTACTCCAAGGAGCAAACAAAGATATTTTAGAGCTCTCTGTCTCAGGCGAAAAAGGCGATCGAGGAAAATTTTAGGCAGGAGGTCGATTTCGGCCTTCCTTCGTCTTCACCTTCCATTACTACAAAAAAGATTTGTTATATCGGGTGAATAATCTCTTTAATAGCGGATGGGGAGAAATGTTATAGGAGAGGCTGATAAACGAAAGAAGCACCCGCTATAAAAAGTGTGGTCCAAAAAAAAGATGTCGAACAAAAAACAATTTCAAAGAAAAGAAAATTATGGAAAATAAAATCTAAACAAATAGCTATTTTTTTTCAAAAGCTTAGCAAATCGCAAATAACAAATAGCTAGTTTTTTCAAATACCTAGCAAAAAAATCTCTTAAAAACCTCAAAAGAAAAAAAAGAATCTCTCAAAACTCAAAAGCTTAACAAATAGCTATTTTTTTTTTTCAAATAGCTTGTTTTTCAATTTGCACGGATATACTTGAGTGATTATATTTTTGGTTTGATTGTTGCGAGATAGAGAGAAATGAGAGATGAGAGACAAGAGAAAGGCATATATGAAAGAGAGATGAGAGATACAAGAGAAAGAGAGAGATGAGTGATATGTGGGTTAGAATGGATCGTGAATTTTTAACGTTGGATCTGATTAGAATGAACGCTGTGGATTACAAGAAATACGGTTAGGGATCGCGATCTGTGGGTACTTAGCAGAATGTTTTTTTTCCTGATGGACTATTATAGTGGATCCCCTAACAGAAACACTATTAAAAGGTTTTAATAGCGATTTCTAGTGAGCCATCGCTATTAAAGGAATTTTAATACCAGCCTCGAGGCAGCATCCGCTATTAAAGGTTGTTTTTTATAACTGTTGCCACAACACAACTGCTATTAAAGCTTGCTTCTGCTTTTAGAACCCCTTTTATATCCCATTTTTCTTCAAATCTGATATTAAATGTGTTAGAATGGAGTCCTAAGGTCAAGTGCTAGTGTGGAAGCATTTTCAACAATTACAATTCAAATTTTTAGACCTTAACCACCTAACTAAAATCACAAGCAAGCAAGTATTAATAACAATTGAGCAAATCAAGATAACAAAGTACAAGCAAAGTAAGAGAGAGAGAGTAAAGTGCAAAGAGCAAGAGAACACAAGAACACGCGATGTAACATAGTTCGGCCTATAAACAAAATAAGCCTATGTCCACGGGACTTTCGAAACCAAAACTTTCTTTCGAGACCGAATCCACTAAACAATAAGATCATTTACAATTGCGGAATCTATCTTTGGTTTCTTCTCACATAAGCAAATCAATTTTAGATTCCTAAATCTATGCAAGAGGATACACCGCTCTACAAAGTAAAAGATCCGATTGACAACACAATCAATGACATGGATGCACTATTTGACAACACAATGTAGCACACCAAAAGGCTAACAAAACTAGCAAAATAAGTGTTTTCGAATCGACAATTAGATAATTGAAGCTATCATAATTCTCTCAGGTTTAGGTAGCTGTAGTAGAAGGCTTTGGTGCTCTTTTTGATGCTCAATTATGTGCTTGAAAGATTGGAGATAGCTTAGATGATCTTCCTCGTTCGTACATTCAAGGTATATATAGACTGGACACTTCTTGATATCTTGCAGTCCTGAAATTTTGTTCTTATGTTACTGAACAGGGAACCTGTTATAACTTGTTGACAGCTTTCCAAATTTTCCCTTCTCTGCTTGGTTCACTAAATTTTGTGCCCTTCTGAGCACGAACTCATTGTGACGGAATGAGAACTTGTTATAACGGGTGAGTAACCCATTGTAACGGGTTGATGATGCGTTATGGCAATGCAAGCCTCTAGAAACTCCTCTGTCTTTTGCACTTCTCCTCTTCAATCTGTTACAACGAATTGTGCTGAGATTGATGCTAATCACATAGTCGAAGTACTGAAAGACGAGGCTGATCGCTGATTGTTTGAACGATTTTGTGATGTGCTGATTGATTATATGAGGTGTTGGTAGATTCTCTGATGAGCTGATGTCTTGATCGATTATGTGATGTGTTGATTGATTATGTGATGTGCTGATCGATTCTGTACACGAAGCTGAGACGAGTGATTAATACGGGGACAGTGTTGATCGTATTGATGATCGATGCTGAGTTGATGCTGATCACAGAGGGGTGACAAATAACGCATGAGGTGTTTGTCAAATTGAGATCTCTGACGATCAGAGATGCTACTCCAAACTTGAATCAAAGCGCCAACATATTAGAGGCATTGATGAGTTTTTGGTATGCAATACTTTATCACACACTGTATCTGATCTAAATGGGATGAAAATAAGGGTTTATCATGAAATCTGAATGATGGATAGTAGATATCTCAGATCTTTGGCTGATTTTGATGAGTTGGGGATTATTTGGGTTTATTGGATGATATCTTGTGATGATGGTGAAACTTGAATAATAAATGAGGGTTATTGTGATTATTTGGAGAATTTGGAGGATTTTATGTGGTTGTGACAGAGGTATGACAGTGAGGGTATGTGATGATTTTGACGAAATAAGATAAGAGTAATGGAGACAGATCCAGGTGGGATAGTGGGGTTGTTGTTGTGTCGAGATTCGAGATTGATCGAGTGCTAAGGGATGTGACATGAGTGTTCGGAATTGATCGTGTTTGCTGGGAGGAATGAATGTGTTTGGCAATTTACTCGTGGGCGTATGCGAAGAGAGGTCGAGCTCCTGACGAAGCGCGATCCGGCGATTGTGCGACAAAGATATAACTCTGGCGATTTTGGGACGAATTTCGCTTGAGTTTTGGTGTGATGTATGGCTAAGCAATGACGACGACAGTTAATAGAGATGCAATATTCCATGCTGACTAATATGAGATATGTCGATTTTCGATATTAGACAATTAGATTGTGATGGAGTACTGATGAAAATAAATTGTTATGGATATAAGTGAATAGTAGAAATTATAAAATTATACTAGTGTTGAGTATAATACCGGATTGTTGGATTTAATGGATTTTAAATTTATTCAAGATGATATAGATATAATATAAAGCTAGAGAGAGTGTGTTTGTGATGGTTAAAATATTATGATTATTTTGTTTTGAATGTAACTTAGTTTTCTTATAAAAATGAAATGGCGAAGTTCCCACCTATTTAAAAAAAAAGCACGAAGCATATCACAAAATGATCTAATTGTGATGTCATTCCATTTGTTCTGATGTTCTAGAATTTAGAAACGGTAAACTCAGTGAAATCAACACTCAACCAATGAGAGCCGATCAACTTATTTAACAAAAAAAATTGACACTGCAGTATATATTCGTTGATTCTATGTGACAGACAGAGAACCGCCACACTATATCTCAATTCACAAAAGACAAAGCATTCATTGTGAATTTCTTCCTATTACACTGTAAAATGATTCAACAGCCACAGAAGATCAAGAATATTGGGCTAAGATTAGATAACTGACACTGTTATGAATCTTGTGCCCTACTGTATGTGCCGTGCAAGAAATTTAGATCCTTCAATTACATTAAAATTCGTACAAATTATTCTGAATCAAATTCACAAACATTAATCTCACATGGCAATGCTGTTTTGGGCCTTTGGATCGTGCTGCGCGGCACCAGATAAGCTTCCATTATGAAGGCACATGAGAGAAAGAATAAAGAGTGCTGATACAGTGCTCCCGTTTTTGCCTCCTCATTTTCCCCGCTTATACTGACGCGCGAGTTCCGCTCGGATCTCACGCTTTGACTTTAGAAAGCTGTTCTTTTTGAAACATCTCAGGAACAGAATTGAAGCGGAATATCTTTATTCAAGAATAAAATCACATGGTCCCACCAACCAGAACTTATGTCGATGGGTAATAGCCTAATAGGTGGAGCACTGGAGCTGAGCAGCAGCACTCATGGTTTGACCATTTCGACACGTGGTCAACTACCGTAGCCGCCGCGAATTTGGTGCGCTGTTTGTTTCACAATATCCTTTGATTCCACGCTACATTGCTTTAGAGCATGTATTTCTGTCCAGATATTTTGAAAATATAGATGTATAGTTGTAACATGTAACAAATTATGAAAATGAAATTCAAAGAATTTTCTGGTTTGCATGGCCGACAAGATTCTTTTATTTCAAGTTCACACATAATTTATTTAGAAATGTATTGATTGACCATCATACATATGTTACATTATGTAAATTAATCTATAACAAAAGTAGGCTAATCAAGTTTCATAAAATTTATGAAACAAAATAACTTCAAATTAAAGAGTTAAATTTTTTTTTTTCTAAAAATCATCTTTTTGAAAGTTAGCTACTTTCTACAATGATGGAATTCCGGAAATTATATATTTTTTCCAACTACGTAAACAAAACCATGAAATTCTAAACAATATACAATCATAATTTATACACTTTCTATCATTTTTTTATAATTAACTTATTCATGTCAACTTTGTATAAACTTTGATATTTAGATACATCACAACACTTCTATAAATTATTGTTCACAACAATATATTTTACAATTCAACTGCTATAATAAACCTCTATATATATAAGATAATAACTACCCACTGTAAGCGTATGATATAATTCCCCATCATTGACATCCTAAAGCCACTCCCTCCAACAAAACCTAATTCCGAACCAAGAGTTACAGAGTTCAGACCTAAGAGAAAGTAATTAATGGAGCAGAAGGACTTCTTGTCTAATCTTCACTTGGTGCAGAAGCCACCGGCGAAGCCCTGGAGGAAACCCGACAACACACCAACTCCTCCAAGAGTATACCGTGTCGAACCTCGTGGCTTTAGAGACCTTGTACAGAAACTAACAGGCAAGCCACCTCGTCAGCTCAAAGACTCGGTTGCGCCACCTCCACGGCTGGAATTAGAGACTGCGCAGATGAACAAGCTGCTGTTCACCGAGAGTAAAATGGGAATTTCAGATGACGTGCGGTCACCTACTGCCGGGTTAGTGTCACCATCACTTTTTTCGACATGGTGCTCATTTCCGTTGTTGAGCCCCGCATCGATGGCCGGTTTGGATTAACAGTGGAGCTGTGCTTTGATTTTTTATTTTATTTCTCTTTTCTTTTTATCAAAGCAATAGATTTGGGGTTACTTATAGGTTTAATTATCAAATAGATGATCCTCTCTCTTGGAATTTGGTTTACTTATTTTTTCCTTCAATTGATTATGCGTTTCTCTATGGAAAATATATACGGGGGAGGAACTAAAAATTCAAATTAATTAGAGGAGGCTGAATTGAAAGCTATTGTGTAATTTAGTTTTATTAGAGAGACTAATTTGTACTATAATTACAAAAAATATAAGGTCTCAAGTGAAATTTTGCATCTTTTAAAGTATGAGAGTGCTTACCTCTGCTTAACACGTAGCTACGCCCCTGAAAATATATATATTATGTGTAAGAGAGTCGGTGGTGGAAATTGGAATACAAGATTGAGTATTGGAATATAATTGTTTTATTTTTATATATGGATAAGTAACTTTAAGTTTGTAATCAGATATTGTTCAAAGACTAACGACATGACTTATTAAATTTACTTCAGGTAATTGCATATCTTATATAAGTTACAGATTTATTTACAATCTGACTGAAGATTATGTACAAGTATGAAAAAAATCTTGATTCCTCTTTGTCGAGCAATATCTATATATATATATATATATATATATATATATATATATATAACTATGCTATTATGCTTCATGAAGTCGTGAGTTATTTTGACTTCACATTCAAATTTAAAGTTTTGTAATTTAAATTTGATGGGAATAAAATCGGTACAACACCTTTAACTACAAGAACCCACAACTCAAATTCACCACAAGAACCTCCACACACAACAAATCAAGATATAAAGAAACTCACGGCTTGCATACAACCAAAACAACAACAATAGAGAAAGAGATGTTGTCACGAGTAAAATCGAGCTCAACAAGCACACAAGAGAAGAGAAGTGGTTCGATCAAGCCTACTCCACCGGAAGGCAACGAACCGATAAATTTCACTATTATGCAGAAGATTACAAGAGATTACAAGAGGCTACAAAAGTGTCTCAATTGTAAGAACAAACAATCACTCTACTCCTATCTCTACCCTTCTTCCCTCCCACTCTCTTTTTTCTGTTTCCAGCGCCAAGATGAGCAGCCACACCAACCATTCCCAAACTGACCTAGCGACACACATAATATATATGAAAGAGAGAAAATAAACGGGACCAAGAAAATGGGCTGATTTGAGCCTAAGTCCAACAATCTCCACCGTAGGCTAAAATCGGCAATTCACTTCCATTGCCAACCGTCATAGCCCAATATTTATTTGCCGGTCTTCACGTCACCTCACCCCGAGCCTCCTAGTCCAGAGACTCTTCGCATCTACCTGAGTTCACGACCCATGGTCATCCAAGCCCAATGCACCATGTAGTGTCAACAACCACATCTCCACCTACCTCCACCGGTATCAAGGCGTCCAGTTAGATCCAGACGATTAAGCCCACCGTCTCCCGCTCGCCTATGTCCAGGCTGCTTTGCAATGGCATGTCCTGCCATGTGACGTGCCCTCAACGCCGCAACAACTCCACCGCAACGTGTTACATCGTCACCTCTTACAGCTCCACAGGTCGTAGTGCCGGCTGATACAACAGTGGACGCAGACTCCACCGTACCAACCATCTCAAAGAGACCACCGTGTCTAGTACCCCGAATGACAGCCACGTCACCACGAAGTACCTCCATGGACCTACTACGCATTCGTAGCTCATATCCGCATGAATCCAACTCACTGAGTGACACAAGACCCTTCCGTACACCCGATACATACCGAACATCGATAACCGTACGAATCAAGCCATCTCACATTCGGAACCTAACCGCACCAACTCCGACAATCGGCAAAGTCAACCCATCAGCTAGAGTCACGGTCCTACCGAAGACCTCACGAAAAGAATCAAACCAATCCCTCCATGGACAAACATGGAATGTACTGCCAGATTCTAACACCCAGCTACTCAAGACGCCACTGCTACCGCTTTCTGTCCCACCAACAATAGTCTCATACACATCCTCCTCACCCATACACATAAAGATATCATCCTCATAACCAACCACAACTGCTGCATGGCCGGCTCCAGGTGTAGGTGGACGATCCAGATGTCGTCCCTCAAGACAGTCACGTAGAAAGTGACCGGGGTTGCCGCACTTATGGCATGTACCGTGGCCCGACTTTTTCCATCGTTGCCCATCCGATGCAGTCACAAGCGTGCTAGAGGATTCTGACACATCCTCCTCATGTTGCCTCAAGGACTCGAAATTCAAAAGTACGACAGTCACCTCCGCCATGGTTAGGTCGCTCTTCTTCTCTAGCAAAGGCATCGTAATAGAATCGTACGATTTTGGTAGGGATGTCATGAACATACAAGCTTGATCTTCCTCCTCGATCTTTCCACCCGCATTAAACACATCTCGCACCAAAGTGGTAAACGCACCAAGGTAAACCCTTAAATTCATACCCTCCTCCATCCTAAGCCGGTACAATCGCTTTTTCAAAGCAGTCCGACTTGCCAAGGACTTGGACAGATACATATCCTCCAGTTTCTTCCACAGCTCATTCGGAGAAGTTTTGGCCATGAACGGGGCTTTGACTTGATTCGACAAGCAAAATCGAATTGTACTAAGAGCTTTACCACACAACGTTTTCCACTTATCATCATCTATTTTCGTTGGTTTGGTATTATTCAAGGCATCATCAAGATCCTGAAGCACAAGGGCATCTCGAACCGAACCTTGCCATAATGAAAAATTTTGTTTTCCATCAAGTTTCTCAATTTCAAATATGGATGCTACACTAGAGTTTGCCATTGTCATATTCTTGTCCAAGTTGAAATCGTACCAAACAACATGTGCTCTGATACCATTTGATGGGAATAAAACCGATACAATACCTTAAACTACAAGAACTCACAATTCAAACCCACCACAAAAACCTCCACACACCACTCTATCTCTATCCTTCTTCCCTCTCACTCTCTTCTCCTCTCTTTTTTCTGTTTCCAGCGCCAAGATGAGCAGCCACACCAACCATTCCCAAACTGATCTAGCGACACACATAATATATATATGAAAGAGAGAAAATAAACGGGACCAAGAAAATGGGTAAGAGATCGTGAGAATTAGGTATGACTCCCGTCAGAATTTTGGAATAACTCGAATAAGAGACAACGCACGAGAGATCGTGCGAAAAAAATAATATGACTGAATTAACATTTTCTCACGAATTTGTATATAGACGGGTAATCATCGGGGAAATCGCATCAAACCCCATCAGAAAAAGTTGGGTCGTTCCAACGCATATGAAAAAATTTCATCTGTCGGAAAGAAAACCGCACCCAAATTCAAGAAGGAAAATGTTCCGCTGTTCCGCTGATTCAAAGTTCGATTTCATTATCGATTCTCATTAACACGTTCAGTTGAATTCGATGAAAATTTATTTTATTTATGATGCATGTTGTTTTCGTTATTATGCATGTTGTTTTCGTTATTATGCACGTTGGTTTTATTATTGTGCATCTAATAGCATATATAACAGTCAAAATACTTATGATTTACAAGTTAAGTTCATTATGTTTTTTGTTGTACTTAAGATTTATTATGTTTTCGTTATTATGCAATATGTTTTTGTTATCATGCATGTTATTCGTATTATTTTGCATGTTAACAACATGCATAATAACTAGAACAATTTTTAAAATAAATGTAACTGAATTCGTTCGGTCCGCATCGATGAACGTGGCTATCCGCGTCGATAAGCGTAGCGACATTCGTTTTCAGTAGATTATTCGGTCAATTATATGCAAAATAACAAAAACAACATGTATAATACAAAAAAATTACATGCATTATAACAAAATAACATGCAAACTGAACTCAACTTAACATATTCTATTGAGATTGATAGAGAAATCAATGAAGAAATCGATATATCAGCTCCCTTCGAAGTGAGATAAGAACGAACGGGGCCTTAGATTGAGTTAGGAAATTGGAATCCTTTCCTTATTAGATCTACTGGGCCCGCGCTTGGGCCTGATTCGGATTTTCGTAGAATTTGGGGAGACCGCCTAAAGCCCTAAACCTAACCTAACCTACCAACTTCACACTGTAAGCCTGTAATTCGCTCACTGACTGGTGGGGACCACTCAATACCGACCATCTGGACCATCGCACGAATCTCAAAGCTCTAAAATTTGAAACTTCAACTTATCCCGCCCGCCTGAGCCCCGAGCGCTGAGGATGAGAAATTGAGACTTTTTCTACACGGCTAACTGACAGTGGGCCAAGATCAAAATATCCACGTTGTGGATACACTGCACGAATCTCAAAGCATGATTATCTCAAGCGAAAAAATGATATAACCGCATCCTTAGTTCCTTCAGCCACCCTCTCTCTCTCTCTCTCGTCTCCGCGTAACGTGATTCAGTGTCGCTACTGTCGTAATTTATCTTGGAACAAATCCAAGAAGTGAGATAGATCTCTCTTCCAGTACGATCTTGGTCAACAAGAAAGGAGAGACGAGACGGAGAGATTGATAGCCTAGCAAGATCCAATCCAATGTAAGGTCTTCTTCTCCTTTTCCCCTCTTGTGGAACTTTTTCCCCATTTTAATTGTTCGTGTTCTTAAATTGGTATGAGAAAAGATTTTCGTTCTGGTTTGGTTCGATTCTGATTGATTTCTGTTTTGTTACCAGTTTCAGCAATGAAGTGAATGGATTGACCACTAGTTTGTTAGAAAAAAGGTTTTGATAGGTTGCTATTTTTGTGCGTGTGTTGTAATCAATGAATGAATAAACGAAGGATAAATCTTAATGAATGTTTTGTCGTCTAAATCATATTTCTGATTATTTTGGTTCCAAGAAAAATATACGATGGGTTATTAGGAGTGGTTGGCATGCATAGCTGCAATTGCAATTATAGAGCACTTAATTTTAGATGAAATTTAGATTTTTTGAACTTCTTTTAACATTATTCTAGCAATCTAGTTCCTTCTTAATCTCTCCCGTTCGGTGTGCTCATTTTTTACAATTGGTAGGAAAGATTAAGGCTAAAATTGGTTTTACTTTATTTGTATGCGAATTAATTAATTAATTAATTAATTAATTGCTAGATTAATTTTGAATGTAGATGATCCTACAAGGAGGGCAGATGGGGGAGGTGATGGGGGGCTATTTCATTCGGCGGGTTGTGACACCACAGGTCAAGCTTGGACTTCTCCCCTCCAACACCTCCAAAAATAAAATGGTAGTGGGGTCCACACCACCTGCTGGCAACAATGCAGAGAATCTCATCAGCCCGATAGCAGGTCACGGCTTGGAAGAACGACAAAAGCATAAGAAGAGCCCCTTGCCAGATTGGTATCCTCGTACCCCTCTCAGAGACATCAGTCTTATTTGCAAGGTTTCTGGCTTTTCTCATTACTTCTTTTCTTCCATTCATTGTTCATTTCTTTAAACTTTTCTCATTTTATGTCAAATTATTTCCTCTTGTCCAGTGCATTGTTTATACCAGTTTGCTTTTGTAGTCACATAATTTGAAAATTAAATTGTTTTTGGTTTTCATTGTTCATTTTTTTTCTATTTAAATTCAGAGGCCATTCAGAGGATGAATATGCAGAGTTGACATGACACCTCATCAGATGGGCCTCACAACCTAATCGGCTAGGAAGCCAAACCCTGCTCAGATCCAGCTTCAAACGCCAGAACCGGCCAATAATGTTTTCAGTAGCAAGACCCAACTGGTCAAGCCTGATCCAACAGTCCTGGATTTCACGCCTATCAAAGTTGAGAAAACCCCAGAGATAGAGGCTTATGAGAAGAAGCTGACAGAATCCATTGAGAAACTGGAGAGGATTGTGAAGCAAAACCTGAAGAGAGAGAAATTGAAACAGAGCACTGAAACTAGGGCTTTGAGAAGGGATGTCAGGTGCAAGACGCTCATGTCCATGCGGTGAAACATTTCGTTGAGCAGCATGTGCATGAAATTTGGGGATTTAGATTAGGTGACTTGTGAATGTTAGAGTTCTTATGGTAGAATTCATTCCAAGGAGAGTTGCAAGTATCATGTCTGGATCTAATCTGTGGTGTGCATGCACTATTTGTGCATGAGGATTTGCAAGGCTTGTAAATTTAGGGAGCCATTTTGTGTGGTTAGGCAATAACTCAGTATTACGCAGACAAAGGATCCTTTTGCAAATGAAATTAGCTCTATTTCTTCTCCTTATTGTGCTTGTAGTTATAATGCTCCTTTCCAGAACAAAGTATCAACATAAACTATTAGAGAATAAAAAGGATTTAAAAAAGGATTGTATGAACCTTTCAAGAGAATATTCATTCATATGCAGACTGCAGATTTACAGATTATGGTATTCGGCAAAATAATGTTGATATATTTCAGTGTTGCACCTAGCAATTGCAAATCAGAGTTTCTCCCCTCATCCTGTCAACCCTAAATCATAAAATGGGACATACTGTTGTGTAATCACAACAAATTGTGGATTGAGAAAGAGTAATGTTGTGTTGAAACAAATTAATTCAGATGTTTGTGAGTGCTTCTCTTATATGCCGTCCTCATTACTATCACTAGGCTTTTGTGATACCACCACCAAAGAGCTTTCCTATAAACAAACACAAACCAATGTCGGATTGCTTCAAGTAAATTAATACAAATGATGATGATACAGAGGCAACAGCCCTGATCCATGTTATTCTCTGGGATTGCATGACAAATACTGTTCATGTCATGCTGGTCATGGTAATGTAATTATTCATACAAATGATTATGAAGTGGTGATAGTACCTTTGTTCCAGCAATAATGGTACCATTGAATGGATGAACAGCACATGAAAGCACGTCTTCAGATGTATTGATCAATTTATTTTGCATCAGAGTCTTCTTTTCACTAGAAATGCTTTCTACATCATCACTGTCAAAATAAACATAAATGTTGCTCTTATTTGATTCTATTGAATATGCTTCGATCCAATTTCATCTTTAGCCAACCCCAAGTTGTTTGGGACTAAAAGCTTTGTTGTTGTTGTTGTATGCCCAAATCAATGGCTTTGTAACAACAAGCATTATGTCAAAATAGATAACAAAAGGCTTATTTTTCTGCAATATAAAAAAGAAACAGTATTAAAAATTACAAAATGGAAATCTTTCATTTGTACCCTGACATTTAATTCATACATTTGTTAACACTAATTATTTGCGGACTCCCTCTCCTTTGTTTCATTTAAGTTGTAAATATGATCAAAGGACACCTGTGCTCATTGGAGCTCTTGTATGGCTAGACATGAGGATATCTAAAGTCTGCTAAACAGAAAAAGAATGGACTAACTTGAAATAAATGTGTGAAGGCGAGGTTTTATCAGGATAAAAGTCCAGCAGATACATTCCTTTACTTGACAACGAACCAACAGCATACACCTGCTCGTCAATTAATCCATGAACATGAGAAGCGCATAGTCCTATGTACATATTTACATAAGTAATTTATGTGAATGCACGGACAAAACATTAAGCCGTACCGAAAAAGTAGGTAGCCAAGCTGGTTTTCTCATAACAGACCAAGCCAACATATCCCCACTCCTTAAATATTATTAAAATTTGAAAAGAGAATGACTATTAAGACTTATAGAAAGCTAGGTTGACATTAAGAACTTTGAAACATATTAGAAGCACCATAAGCATATTAGAATTTCAGAGTGATACTAACAACCAATCAGGAGGGGGGCAGTGCACATGTGTCACGCTTACATCATTTACATTTATCACTCCTGACCTGCAAAATAAACAACAACAAAAAATGAATAATAAACTAGACAAATGAAATATTACGAACACATTTGGACACAAAAAAATCAAAATTGTTAAGCACAAATTACTTCAAAAGTACTGATCCACACATCATGTTCAGAAACAGAATCAAATAGTGGGTCTTTATATATTATCTAGTGGTTCAAAATCCTAAAGATACAACAACAACAATAACAACAACAACAACAACAAAGCCTTTAGTACCAAACAAGTTGGGGGTAGGCTAGAAATGGAACCCAATCTGTAACGAAAAATCAACATAGATAATAGTTATATAACAGATAGTAACATGGTAACTATAATAAAAGTAATAATAAATATAATAGTAATACTGTAATAGTAGTAGGAACATGATTAATAATAAAAAGGGCAGTCTGGTGCACGATTCGAACACGTGATCTCCTGTTTCCTAGGAATATCTAATAAGATATCTAATAAGAGGATATCTAACAAGAACTATATCTGAATTTGTGTCCTACATCTCTAACCTCCGAAACGAAAAGTAATACAACTACAATACTACTCCTAAATTATAATTAAGAACATGGTTATGATATGTGGTTTGCTAATTTGTGGATTGTTAATTTTCACGCATTTCTATCTGACACCAACTCTTTGAAGATATTCTATGACTTCAAGTATGTTTTACCGCTTCATCCCATGTCAATATGCTAACGATAATAAGAAAGTAAAAGCAATAAAACAATTGATATGGAGAGAACTGTACCAGCCATCATCGAGGTGAAATGCCAGCTGGTATGAGCAGGAAGGGTCAAACTTTATCGAGTGAATCCCCCTTGATACTATGTTTGATTGTTCCTAAAGATGATAAGCATGTCAAAAGCGCTCATTAACATCACTTTTCTTCTGTGATCCTATTTAATAGAAACAACGTTTTTTTTTTTCTTAACTCTTAAGAACAGCACGAGTCATATCATATCTTTGAGTTCCTTGCATTTGCAGCAAGTCCAGAGTAATTTAACACAAATTGTTACAAAGTTCAGCCTCGAACTTACAACTTTACTATACCTTCAAAACGTCGATCTTGTCTAACAGAGATGATACCTTCATAGATTTCAAAACTGGCACCTACATATTTGGATAGAAATGTTCGCAATATTTGAATGTGAGAAATATTAAACTTTCATCTCATACCTGCAAAGTTCTAAGCTGTATCTGTACACAAGTTCTGGGGGGGGGGGGGACTGATTAAAATGTCAGAAACAAGTGCTAACTAAAGCATTTGGTCATTACAGTCCACTTACCAAACCAGATCTAGTTGGTGGTTAGAAAAGGAAGACAGGATACCTCATTAGGGTTTTGAAAAGCAAAAGAAGAATGACCTCCACGTAGGTCCCATGCATGTATGACCCCATCGATGGCAGCCCCAAATACCACCTAGTAATGATTTAAAAAAGTAAACTGGATGTAAAAACCTTATAAATTAAAATTCCAAGTATGCTTATTAACAAATAAAATAATTGTGCAACAAAAAGATTTCAAGAAGTCTGAAACCCAGATTTTTTTTAAAGATTGATCCTTTTAGTCAATAATTCACACACATGTAGAACCTATACTAAAGTGTTTGTTTAAATAGAAACCTGATTATACACAAATAAGCTTCAACAACAATAAAGAAAGACTAGCAAAGTTCTGAATTTAAATTCAAGATCATCAGAAGGATATATGCATGCATACCCTGTTATCTCCATCCAATTCTAGGCTGTTGAATTGGCTTTGTGATGATTTTACAAACAGCTCAAGGCAGTGAGTAGTGCCAGCGCGGCGATCCCACATGTAAATTCCACCATTCAAGCTTGATGCTAACAGTCTATTCAAGGGCTAAGGTCAAAATGTTGTTCAATTTATTTTAAAGAAATATTCCAACTCAAGTGATCAGCATAGATCTGTATTGGTGGAATTTCTGGTACAGTATGCATGCAGTAATTCCTAACAACAGCCAAAGGTAATTAACATTTTGTACCAGCTAAAACATACTGGATGGAGATTATTACCAGCACCAAATGACGAATTCTATTACAGCTCAATCAACAAATTATATTACAGCTCAATCAGCAAATTATATAAATTCTTACAAGTAAGGTGTTACACACCTTGATTTGTCTTCAGGTAGAAAAACGATGTCAGAGAACCCCCCTCCGTAAGAATTGTTTAATCCAGACAGTCTTGATGTTCCTATTCGAAGTTGCTTTTATTGTTCACACAATTAAAATCAGTACCTGGTTCAACAGCTCGTACCATAACAGGGGATGCAACTATTAACAATACATTTTGTCTTTATGCAGCGCACAGGTCATATACCTTTTTGTTACATACTATTTCTCTACAGTTTCAGTAGAATAATTGGTAAGATTAAAATTCCTTATTTAAATTATAAACATAAGAAGTTAGTAATCACGAGATTATTCGATTTTATATGAAAAAAATAATATGTAGAATATTGAATTTGGTCATTAAGAAAAATATCAATAATTGTACATAGCCTTCATTAAGCAAATGGAGTTGTATGCAACAAAGATAACGTAGTTAAAAGAATATAAAATATAACTATGCAGATACCCTCCTACAAGATTTGGAATTCACATCGAGTACTCCAAATGAAATCGGAATGTGATACGGCCCCACTTCGTGGGCCTTCATCCTTCGGCCTGGATAACCTGGTGCCCCAATATCAAAGCCTGCTTCTCAGGATGACTTCGCAATCTCGACTTCGGCCCAACAACTCACGACCTCGGATACTGAATATTAATTACTTTCGGAGCTTTAAATGGTCTCTCGACAGAAATCGAAGATCTACGAAATATCAACGATAGTTGCAGTACGAAACAACATTCGGATAGGGTAGTTAATGTTGTAATCATATTTTTGTCATTTATTACATTTAATGGCTTCTCGTCTATGGACATGCTATATATACCCCCTCCTCCCCTATAATAGACAGATCCACTTGTACTCCGACTTTCCACTAGGATAAACCTCGAATTTTCATATTATATGTTCTCTTAGATATACTTCGAGATCCCATCAGGATGGTTTACACAATCTCGAGATCCCATCTAAAAGTTATGAGAACCATTCAATTCCATTTGAAGTACTTGGAGTACTCCAGAGGATATTTACTCCAAGATTTGAGCATGGAGATCACATTAGTGTCCCAAATTAACGCTCAAATCTCAACTTCAGTGGCTCAGGTGTCGAGCACACTCATGAATTTGCACATTCAAGCCACTTCTTCAAAGAAACAGACTTCACTGAAATTGCTCTTCCACTAGATGCACTAAATTTAGTATACTGTTCATTGTTCCATTACATGTTTAGAATGCAGATCTAGCTGAGTATACTGTTCACTATTTGCAAATGAACATATTATATTTCATAGTAGTTGAATCGTAAAATGTATCGTGTATCAGTGGATTTTGTATCGTATTGTGTATCGTGTATCGTGTATCATTTCGTGTCGTTCAGATACGCTAGATTGTTCTTAAAATAACAAAAGGATTATAGTAATTAGTATCTACAAAAAAAGTATAAATAACTAAAGAAACCATCGTAATTTTAAATATATTGATAACTGTCAATTGATATCGATGTAAATTCCTTGCATATTAAGGTATTTATCTTGAGAAATGGCAACTCACTCTTGAATTTCACTACTCGTATCGAACCGTAAGATACGTATCTCTTGCCCTTTGGCTCGTATCGAACCGTTAGATACGCATTGTGTATTGTAAGATACTAACATCTATTATATTTGACTTAGGTGCTTTAAATTTATAAAAGTTTACATTTACAATTCCACTAGATGGATAAACAATCAGTTTTCAAGTTTTACCTATCTAAATTATAGAATTAATAGCTGCAACTTTTTTTGTTAACTGCTCGGAGAGTTGACAAACATATCTGCTGTCGACATAACCTGTTCCATTTATTCATGAACTTCTTTCTATAATTAGTCATATATGTTTGTTGGATTCTGTAGTTCTTAGATCAACAGTTTTTATAATAGTGAACTTATTGTGTGATTCTAAGCTATGCAGTACTCAATGTGTGAACATGTATAGAACTATGGATTATGTATATTTTAGCAAAATTTCAATAGCAAAGCACTTTAGAAGTTCTTTAGTAATTTCAATATTTTAAATAATTGAAATTCTACAAAGAGAAATGCAGACTTGTTCTATGAAATTGTTTTGTGATGTTGGAGCACCTTTCAGTCCGTTCTTAACACTTCCTACTTCCAGAGCTGGGCAATAATGTCCAAATAATACAGGGTCTGACTTCTGTGTGGTATCAAACTGAGATTATAATGTATGATATCCGTACACCATAACAGGTCTGACTAATGCCTTCTACTAAAAGACTGGATTATGGTATCATTAACTTTATAACAAATATCCTGAATAATGCCTTCTACTAAAAGACCGGATTATGGTTACCTTCCAACTTGAAAGTTAGAATCACTAAAGAAAACTTACTCCAACAGGTTCATTAGAAACACGGCTGATGTCGAAAATAAAGATTTTGTCTTCCTGCCTTGATGCACAGGCAACCTGCACTCCAAACACCCTGCCTTCAGCATCAGACATATGTATCATTGGTGCTGGTATATGCACAACAGGTTGTCCAGTAAATTGAGGTGGTCTGTATGGTAGTGGTATGTACAGCACTAGGTAATAGTACCAGCTGAAACTGGTGTTTTATTCGTTAACAAAGGTTAATCAGGTACCAGCACTGGTATAGATGGTATACCTCATCTTGATTTGATGGATTCCACTTGATAGCATCTAAACGCATTGGTGCTGGTATATGCACAACAGGTTGTCCAGTACCTACAACATAGAAAATAAACAAAATGTCATGCTTTGGATGAGCCATGACCAAATAAAATTAGACCTGGAAATCAGAAGCCACAAATTGTTTTGGTATAAGCTTACATTTAGCAGTTGAAGAGGTACCATAAATGGAACAATACAAGGTCTCAAAATCATGCACAGACAGACATCCAGCTTTAGTTACTGATGCAACATATATTCCCTGAAAAGAATAGTGAAATAGAAACATCAATCAAGTTTTATGAAAACCACCACCGAACAACAATATAATGAGAAAAGATCTGAGAAACATAGTTATCTTTTTGTTTGAAAAGATAATTTACCTTGCTGTCAAACTCCAATGCTGAAACCCCTTTGCTGAAAAGAAATAACTATTTAAGGCTATTTCAATTACCTACTGCCAGTAACAGTAGCAATGTAGCCATTTATTACTGATTAGAGAGAGATAGAACCTGCGTTCATAAGGCTGACAGAACAAATGGGAACAAAAAAAGAGTTAAATCATTATTAAGCACAAAATTAAAATTTTAAAAAAGTACATACCATTAAGATTAATTTAGTACAAAGAGAAAATGACCAAATTAGCACAAAATGACTACATACATTCTCATAAAGGGCTGTAGATAAATGTTAAAAAACTTAGCATACATATGAAAACTCTAATTAGTAAATTAGTATCATCCACAACTTACATTATTTGTTGGGCAGTGACTGTATCCATTAAAGGGATCAATATTTTCATCGCCAGGATTAACATTTCCATCACTGGGATTGTGCGCAAAAGCACCGGTCTGTTCATAATCGTGAGAAGAGGGGGAGAATTAGCAGAAAATGTCAATGGCACACATGAAAACCGACAATTGAGATTTAAAGAAGTGAAACTGTAATACGAATGAGGGTTGGATTTTCATAAGGAGATTGGGAAAAGATTTGCTTCTTAGTTACACTTTTTTTTCTATTACCTGAGATAAACAGTTGAGAAGGAGATGAGAGGCCTGGTGGCGGTATTGAGGACTGAGACGGCCCTCCAGTTCAGCAATGCACCGTGACCACCTGATGCGATCTTTTGGGGGCTTAAGTTTTCGTGGGGGAGAAGATGGTTGCAAGAACTGATCCATGGCAGCATGCACTAGGAGCAACCAACAACAGCAAGGAAAGAGAAATCGAAAGCCAGGAAAACGAAAGAAAATTGTATCTGTGTGTGTGTGTGTTTTTTTCCTTGTATTGATTAATAATTTTCCCGCCGGTGACAAAGAAAGACGGAAGTAGGAAAGAAAAGGCGCCAAACCCTAACCTTTGTTTTCTCCTCTCCTCTCTCTCCAGTGTTAACCATAGGACGTTGGATCGGCTCGTTGCAAGACAGTAATAAGGGGACTGTAGATCTCCCTTCTATCGGAAAAGGAGAACAATTAAACATCAGTCGAAAATTTTCACAGACGATCATAGAATAAACTTTTTCAATTCTAAATTTTTTACAAAGGACAAATTTTGCACTTTAGGATGCAACTAATACTTGTATCCCTAAAAAAGCTTAGGGGCATAAGTATTAGTTACGTTTTTGATCCTCTGTGATATTTTTAAAGGGCAGTTGGCCATATCTGTAAACAAATTATTTCTTCGGGCCTCTATTCAAAAATTCTGTCAGGAAAGATATTGGAAATTTTCATAGAGGGCCAAGGATAAAAAAAATTCAACAGATAGAGTGAAAGTAACACTAAAAATTTCACAGAAGACTAAAAATGCAAGTATTAATTGCGCCTCTAAGAAAATTCATTTTTTCTCTGATTCCAAGACACTTTTGTATGAGATTTAGCAGTTGTGAGGTTCATACTTAGTGGCACAAGTAATAGTTACGCCTCTAAGATTATCTACAAAAAAATATATGATTAAGTTCATTAAAAAAGTCATGTTAACTACCGAAATTCAAGTACTCTTCATTTATCCGGCCATTGAAGGTTTCCTTATTTATTGAGAAATAGAAGATTAAGAGAACAAATAATGAAACTAAAGAGGACAATTAAAATTTAAGAGAAAGATTATTATTGATAGATTAATAAAAGCTGAAAATTCATATTAAATGCAATGAAAATGCTATGTATTTTTTTATTTCTTTTTTGAAATATAGTTGTTAGTTCTAGGGGGTGAATAGAATTTATTTGAAATTCCATGATTAAATTTGCAAATGTGCTCCATTCAAATTCTAATAGCAATAATTGCAACAAGTCAGTAATTAAATAGTAGCAATTATCTTAACTAACTTGCAATAAAGAAAATTAACAGCTTATTTATCAATGATTGATCTATATTTCTGAAATTAAAACTAGAAGTGTTAAATCTGAATCGACTAATCCTTTGCCAATTTATTCAAGTATAGGACAACCTTTTTTTGGTTACGATGTGGGCCTCCAGTTGAGGTCTTGAATAGTTAGGCCCATCCTAATATTGTAAGCCTTTTCTAGGTTTCGATAAATTAAAGTTCGACTGCCAACTTAATGACCTCCAATAAATTCCTCCATTTTGAATATAGCAAAGGTCACTGGTAAATGTACCACCATGTGACATAGGATCTTTACCAGAAAGAAATCCGTATATGCACTAAGGCCCCACAACATAAAACAGCACAAAGTGGAAATGTTCATCTAGAGCACTACTAAAATATTCTTTCTTCAAGGTAAAAATGGAGCACAATATTGGAATTTACAACATGCTAACCAGAACAACATTTTTGCAGCACTAAGTCAAAAGATTCAAAATATCTTACAATCTTTTTGTGGGGGCACTATCTGCATTTCTTTCCTTATTTCCTTTTCTCCTATGCGGTATTGTTTTTTTAATCATAAATCTACCAGTCTATCAATTCATTAAAAAAATTAAGAGATTGCAAACGAAATGAAGAATGCGTGACATTGATATGTTAACGAATGACGAGCCTACTCTTCGGGACTTTCGACCTCCCGACGAGGTAACAATGTCGAGCCGTTTGCACTAAAAATCATGGTCTTTTAAACTTGATATCCGTACACACAAAGACAAAGAACTAAACCAAAGAAAAAACACAACAGCTAAAGAATAAAGTTGCAAAAGTATTCTCCTAAATCTCACAAAGAATTTGATTGATTTAGAGTAGTTAAGCTCGAGAGTTTTGAGCAAATAATATAAAGTTTTTTAATGGAGAAAAAGGCTTCTACGAAGTACTTTGAATAGTAATGAGAATTGTTGAAGGAAGGAGAAGGGATCCCTTTCTTTTATATAGCAGGCATAAATTATGACAGAAAAAGCAGAAATCGTTCGAATTGTTGTAATGGTTTATCAACCATTACAACGCTTGAACTTTGAATTCAAAATCAATACGGATTTGACAATATTCCAAAGCTAAATTACTGTGACGATTGTGAATCGTTACACAATGGTTAA
Organism: Eleocharis quinqueflora; assembly: GCA_964058865.1. NCBI lineage: Eukaryota > Viridiplantae > Streptophyta > Magnoliopsida > Poales > Cyperaceae > Eleocharis > Eleocharis quinqueflora. The sequence goes on along the minus strand of CAXKVX010000309.1, from coordinate 49,817 downwards.
CATTGAAGGTTTAGGTGAAAATTGGAATTTTGAAATTAATATTCAAAGACTTGAACTATTGTAATGGTCGAGAATCGTTACACAACAGTTCATACTGAGAGTATATGAAAATCTTGATTTTGATTTAACTTTGAAGAACTGAAATCGTTACATAATGTTTGAAACTGAAAACTTGATTTTTTTATTTTCATTTGCTCTATTTGCTCAAACTTAAATATTATAAATTAATTAAAAGTACAAGAAACTTTACTAAAGATCATTGATGCTTGTTCTTGAATTAATTTGCTTGCTTCTATTTTGCATCTCCAATTTTGCAATAAAATCATTACAAAAAATCTCAAACACAAAGCATGGTGAAATTCAAATTTATTTTGCAAATCGACAAATACAAAGAAATTGTTAGATACAACAATTTTTCCCTTTTGTCAATTCACAAAACATGCAAATTTATATGTGCATATTTGGGAATTATATTTTAATGAATATATTACATGTGATGTTCTCCCTCTTTTTATAAATCGAGCAAAAATTTGAACAAGTTTAGCATGCCCTCCCTAAATTTATGCACAATTAAGAACAAAAGTCCCCTCAAAGAGACAATAATCTAGCCATATTAGAACAAGGCTCCTCCTCAATTCAATATTACTTGGTATTATATGCACATATAAACAAATTATAGCATAAATAACAAGAAAATATGCAATTGAAAGGAAGGATAAAAAAAACACGGTAGCAAATAGGCAGTAGCGGATCCAGAGGCCTAGTTAAGCCCGAGCACAACTAAGTTCGGGCACTGAGTGTGAGATCAAGCTCGGACACAAATACACTAATATCCGCTAAAATATCATTAAAAGATCATTTTTCACTAAAAAATAACAAAAAATTACACTAAATATTGCGTTTTCGAAAATCAAGTCCGGGCACTTGCCCGGACTTGCCCTAAGGTGGATTCGCCACTGCAAGTAGGCACGACTCAAACGAACATATAGTGAGCAAATCATACAACATGAGTAAGCATCCAAGTTTTTAAAACATGTCTCTCTAATTAAATATTGTTCTTAAAACCTAATTAATATAACCAAAGCATAGGGCATACGAGCGGTCGTGAATGTTGCAAAGGGAGTTTTGGACAAATACGTCCATAGTAGCTAGGATGAATATCTCGTATTTGAATACTAGCAGTCCGACTTGTAAGTCCTCTAGGATCCAAAAAACTCCATTTTCGACCATGCTACTTGTGCTAATGGATTAGTTTGATCTGAAAGTTGCGATAAAGGGTGGAGCCCAAAAAACGATTAATAACTAGTTTTAGTTGGTGATGAAGGCGGATAGGCTGGGAGGTGTTGTGTTGAGCAATTGTTTGAGATACGATGTTGGTGTTATTGGATTGTTTGGAAGGTTGGTAGTGGTAATGACGGTTTGGCTTTTTTTTTTTTTGAAATGGGAGGTGTAGTGTAGAAGGGCAAGGGTAGGTTAATGATATTTATAGTGGAGGCGCACTGTATGAGTGGCGGGTTGAGATTAGGGTTTGTAAAGTTTTAAGTTGGCTTGAGTCTTGAATTCGTATTTTTTGAAATTGTTAGTTATTTTCAAAATAGAAATGGACAATTTTTGTGTGTTGGTATTGTAGTAGGTACTGTACGGACATGATAACGATGTTGTAGCAATGATGAGAATTCAGAGAGAGTCGCTGTCCATTTCTTTGGAGTATTTCAAAAAATGTGAATTCTGAGCCTTGAGACGGTTTGGAGTAGGTTTTGGATAATTGTGCAAAGCTTACGCAATATTTTATATATTTTTTTCATCTTTTTATATTCTATATATTTTAGTACATCTAGTTATTAATGTTCCAAAGATTTAGTTATTATATGAATTAACGTCCATAAATTTATATGAATTTAGGGGAATTTTTTTCGTGATTATACTGATATCATATTTCTTTTTGGATATATAACATACCCGGAGCCTCTATAATATATTACTAAATATCTCTTAACAAAATTAAAATTTTGTGCTCACGGAAATTTAAATTCGTCATCTTTTAGAAGTCATTCTAAATAATTGATTACTAAACTATAAACTACTGGATCTTTTGCATAATAATATCATATTATATACATTATTTAAATCAACCTTGTTTTGAATTTCAATGTCCAAAATGTCCTTTGGATAAATTCCCATGTTGAAACTCTAGCAAGTGGTTCAACTTTTTTCTTTACCGCAACCAAATATTTGTCATTCATGACATCATTACTTCAATCCCATTTTTTTTTGCTGGCTGGTCAAGAAACAAATAATTGTGCAAAGCTTACGCAACATCTTATATTTTTTTTCATCTTTCTCTTTTTAATAAATCAATACATTTCATCATCTTTTATATTCTATGTATTTTAGTATATCCAGTTATTAATGTTCGAAAGTTTTAGTTATTATATGAATTAACGTGCATAAATGTATATGAATTTAGGAAAAAAATTTAGGTGCAACACAAAACTGTGAAAATTGTGAATTTGACATTCACAACTGTCTCCTCTTTTATTTGTCACTAAAAACAACATTTGCTTCAAAAATTGCTCCTTTTGTTAGAATTAATTAGAGTTGGGACTTAAAGCGTAAGACTAAGATCAATTTACAATGCGAAAGTTTTCAATCAACAATTTCAAATTAAATCTTTTAGACCTTAATCATCTAGTCAAGATTTAAGCAAGCAAGTGCTTAGAAGTAATAGAACAAATTACAAATCAACAAAGAACAAAGTAATAAAGAGTGAGAGCAAAAGAGAGAGAGAGAGAGAGCAAAAGCAATCGAGAGAACAAAGAGAACACATTATGTAACGTGGTTCGACCTATCAATCAACTAGGCCTACGTCCACGGGTCTTTCGAAACCAAATCTTCCTTTCGAGCAGATTTCACAATAAAATGAGTGTTCTTTACAAAGTGCGGAGCCTATCTTTGACTTCTTCTAAACAAGCAAATCAATCTTCGTCTCCCTGACCAATGTATGGGGGCAACACCACACTACACAGTTAAAAGTCTGATTGACAAAACAATCAAGGACAAAAGATGCACCACTTGACAACACAAATGTGATGCACTAAAGGCTAAAATCAAGTTAAGGGTTTGTTTTCAGATTGATAATAAGACAATAGATGCTATCATAATGCTCTCTAGTTTAGATAGCTGGAGGAGAATTGAATTAGGCTCTTTGATGTGCTCAATTTGATGCTTAGAAGCTTGTGGGGGGTGTTTGATACTCTGCTGGTTCATCTCTGTATCATTTATATAGGCTGGGCACTTCTTGGGATCTTGAAACATCAAAAATCATCTGTAACATTACGGAAACTCCATAACAGTTTGGCTAACTCGTTATAACGGGTTGGCAGCTTTCCAAAAATGTCATTCTTCTCTTGTGCAGCTGTCTTGTGGGCCAACTTCAGTAGGAACCCGTTAAATACCATGGGAACTCGTTATAACGGGTTGGGAGGCGTTGTAACGCCTTGGGAAAGTGTTACAGTAACGATGTGCTCGACCCTTTACCATCCTTTGCACTGCATCTCTCCTCCTGACCCGTTGTGACGGGTTGAGCACTCGTTATGATAAGTTGCTGACCCGTTGTGACGTGTTGTGAAGCATTATGGTAACGTTGTGCTCTGTTTGGCACTATGAAGCCATCCCTTGATGTCTTGAGCATGTCTTGACTTGTCTAGAACATGTTTGGGCATTGCTTGAGCATATGTGACATCAATTTGTACATGTTTTGACCTTCATCTTCACCAAGACTCATGTACAAGGTTAGTACTTATTTGTTTTGCAAATTGTCAAACAAAAGATGAGTTTAATTCAACAGACTCCTCCTTTTGGTAATTTGCAAAACCATTTGAGATTTGCATATCAAATGATGGACATCAACAGATCCCTTTTTTGCAAATAATGACAAAAGGCTCAAACAAATAAGCTCCCTATGAAGTTAATGCATATTATCATACAAGTCAAGTTATTGTATTTCTCCACCTTAATGAAATACAGTTTTCAAATGTAGCACAATTCATTAAGTTCAAACATGATTTTCCAATTAAGAGTAAGGGAGAAAAGTAAATCATCAAGAGACATATATTAAAAACAAGATAACAATAACATCAATTTAAACTAAGTCATGCAAAACATCATATTAAACATGAAATTGATACAAGGAGCATAGCAAAAATAAAGTGCAATCATAGCCTATTCCTAATCCTCATTACTACTCTCTTGAATATCATCCGCTGGATTGAGTTGTGTGGCTCCTTCTTGTGCCTTTCCCATATGAGCTTCGGGTCCGGTGGGGTCGAAGCAATCATTCCAAGACTCAATTGTTGAGTTCAATTGGTCTGAACCATGAAATTGAATTCATTTTGGTTGTCAAGTCTCTCATGTACACTTGCGAAGTTGTGTTTGCTGTAGAGTGACAAGTGGTACACTTGTTGAGAGACATAATGAGTTCCTTCTTCAACAGTTGAGAAGACATAAGGCATCATCAGGTTGAAGGTTTGAGGAGTGTAGAAGGAAGGGTCTTGAGGGATTTGATACCCTTGGAATGATAGAGGAGGCATGTATGAAGCGGTACCAGCTTGGCATAGGCTCTTCTCCCATGACTTGTGGAGCATCCGAATCAGTGTATTGGTTAGGTTTTGCTCCCTCTTTCCTTATCCAATCATTCATTGGCTTGTGTTTCGGTTCCCGAGTCAAGTTATTCTTGATCCAACCCTTCTTACCAAGGAAGGTGATTAGATTAGCCGGAAAGTAGATAATAGGATTGGGCTCCCTTGGGTTGATTGGAATAACAATGTTCTTGTGCAAGAGTATTCAGGTCAAGAGATGTGGGTAAGGTATACTCATTTGCTTGTTGGTTAGGGCGGTCCTCATATGGTTAAGGATGATAAATGGAATATCTACCACCCTATCCTTGGCAATTAGATGCCTAAGGAGAAACCCATTTGTGTGCTCTATGTTGGTTTTGAGATATTTTCCGAGAATTAGAATGTTGTTTATAAGGAGAAACAACAATCTATGAAATGCGAGTAATTTGGAATCAGAATAGTCTTTGTGGGGGTCTTTAGCTCCTAGCCATCTCTTGTACTCGGTGAAGGATTCCTCATGTTGGGCCACTTGTGGTACACGTCTACCTCTTCACCATTTTCAACCATACCTAGTACCTCGGCTAGGGTTTCGGTATTGATGGGTATCTTTTGACCATAGAAGTAGGTGGTTACTCCAAACGATTCTTTGGTTGGCCTCAAGTTGGCATACAAAACCCTAATTAGACTTGGGGCAAATTTTTGGTTCAATTTGATTAGAGGTCTTCATGCCCAAAAGTCAATAGTTTGCACCAATTAGTTATACTCTCAATTACTCATTTGGTTATCTCCATTGATCAAGAACACAAAGGTATCGAAAATGGATCTATTCTTGAAGGTGTTATGAAAATTAGAGAATTCAATAGGTGATCGATATAAGATTCAGTTTTGAGATAGGGTTGAAAATATGTTGCCTTTATGGTTGAGTGATAGAGGAATTTTATGTTGGTTGAGAAGTTGTTGGTGTTGGTTCCAGATTTGGTGGTGGAGGATTAGGGTTTTTATCCGAATTAGAGCTTGTACTGGTACTGAGTTGATAAGAAAGAGATGGAATGTTTTTCCTTTGTAACATGTAACGTTGGTTTCTCTCATTCTCCAATTGTTTCTCAAACTTTTTTCTCTTTTTGTTGCACACAATTGAGTGTTTTGGTGGTGCCATGAGAGAAGTGAGAACAAGAAAAAAACTTACAAGAAACATGAGATGAATCACAAAAAGCTTGAGCATTGCTGAAATTTGGTTGATCTCTTGAGGAATTCTTTGGAATTTGTAGAGTTTTTAGGTCTTGAGTTGCAACAAGAATAGAATTGAAGAATCTAATTTCGGTTTTGGTAGGAATAGAGACCTTTGGGGAGAAGGAATGCCTTAAATAGCTGCAAAAATCCCAAGCGTTACAGCAATCTGTTACAACGGGTTGCCAATACGTTATAACGGGTTCCCAGCCGTTATAATAGCTCTCTCCTCTGTTGTAACACTCTAAGTATTTAAACCTTTCTAACGACTATTTTTGGTCTGCTAACCTATTATAACAAGTTCCCAGCCGTTATAACGGGTTCCTAACCCGTCACAACGCTTCTTGTAATGCTAGGACTATTTTTGTAATTTAATTCAGTTAAAATTTGCTGCTATTCTCCAAATTTGTTCTTTAACATTTATAGGGCTCAGTTTAGCTGTCATATGATGCTCATGCTCATGCAAATACTCAGATAAGATTGTGACTTGAACATAAAGATTAATTAAAGTTCAAAAAACATATAATTCAATCAAAACGAGACATTGAATTATATATTTTGCTACATGAATCCCCTCAAACTAGTATACAAAATGAGAATAAAATGGGGAGATTCTAGTGACTCTCTAGATAATGGATTTGGTACCACTTGTGCTAGGAAGTGCAAGTGGTTCCACAAATTTACCTTTCCTAAAATGACAAAAACGTTCATAATGTCCAAATCTCAAACAAAACGAACAAAATGTTGTTTTAGAGTTAAGGTTGCTATGATCATTGTTGTTATTGTTAATTGATTTCCAATAACTCATCACTAATCTATATTTATCATGAAAGTTTCTTATGTTTCTTGGATGATATATTGATTGACTATTCATATTAAATCTCTTATTTTGAAAGTTGCTACTATAATTTTTTTTTATTATTCATTGCATTTTTAGGGTTAGGTCTTGGTTGAAAAATATTTACAAACCTTTTTCTTTGAAAATTATTCCCAAGTTTTTTATTCTTGTGTAGCTCATGAATTGTACCATACATATCCTTAACATAAAACTTTGGTGTTTGAGCTTTACATTGGTTGGTAATTCTATAATCATTTTTTGCTCTAAGTTTGTGTACCACCATTCTAGAATTAGATTTGATAAACTTGGTCTTCTTATTGTATCTTTTATCATACTTGTAAACATGATTCTTAGCTTGAATAGGTTTGTATTAATTTTAGATTGTTTTTCAATTCTAGAAGGTTGTTCATTTACAAATCCAAGCTCGGTCTTATCATCTGGACCTTGACCAATATACATTTTGTCATATTCAATTTTAGTATCATTATTTGATGATTTAACAAACTTAACAAATTTAGAAGCCCAAGAATGTGCTTCTTGATAAACCTAGATGAGGGTGAATAGGTTTATTTGTAAAACCTAGAGTTTTTTTTTGCAATTTTAGTGCACAATTCAACACTTGATGATAGTTCCTAAGTCTCAATCAATTTATAATAATTCAATTTGCACAAACAATTGGTTTGGCTTAATGTTATTCTAATTTGCGGAAGCGTTAACAATTCAATTATCAATTACAAGTCAAGGTACTACAACTTAGCAATTCAAATCAAGGTACTACAATTTAGCAATTCAACTAACCACTTTCTTAACTACTTAGAAATAAATAAATTTAAAGATTGAGTTAAGACATATTAAACAATGCGTAGAACGCATGGCATCAATATGTTAACAGAGTTTGGTTATTGACGAGCCTACTCTTCGGGACTCTCGATCCCCCGACTTGGTAACGAGATCGAGCCGTTTGCACTAACACCAAAATATATGTTACAAGGGCTGAGATCTAGCTCTTTACATACTTAGGATAGAGATTAGACCCGTAGAAGACGCACAAACGCAAGAGAAGAATGAAAGTTACACAATCCCTCAATTCTCACAATCCCTCAATTATTGATAACTATTGAGTAAGATCTAGAGTTGTTGAGCTTGAGAAGTTTTGAGTAAGATCTAGAGCTTTTCCATGGTGAAAATGGTTGCTATAAGTTTAAAGCTTTCAACAACAAAAATCGCCCCGAACCGTTATAACTATTGATAACCATTATAACGGTTAGGCTGGAATGCTGAAACTGTGGTCACGAATGTACTAACTGTTATAACTGTTGACAACCGTTATATAACGGTTTGATCTGAAAAAATAGCAGCAAGTTCAGCACAATTCAATTTTGATAACTGTTATAACTGTTATAAACAGTTACATAACGGTTAGAGCTGTTCGCCTAATCTTCAGTTCTTGAAACGGCCATAACTTTTGATCCGTAGCTCCGATTGAGGTCATTTTCGAAGCGTTGGAAATATCACGATGAGCTATACACTTGTTCTCAACACATCACTTGAAATTTCTAATATTTTTCTTCTCAAAATTTGCATTCAAGTCCCTACACAATTCTAAAATACAAAGCACGATATAATTCAATGTAGTTTTGCAAATCGACAAATATAAAGAAAGTTGTTAGTCGCAACAATCTCCTCCTTTTTTCGGTTTGCAAAACTTTAATATATGTGACGGTAAATTTCAAGATAGTTTTGCAAATCGACAAATATAAAGAAAATTGTTAGACACAACAATCTCTCCCTTTTGTCGATTTGCAAAACTTTAATATATGTGCATATTTGTCAGTTTGCTTTAACAATTTTGGCACATATTATTTCTCTTTCTTTTCATGAATCGTGCAAAAGGTTGTAGGTTGAAAAATTCTTTAGTTCCCCCTTTTTGACAAATTAAGCACAAAATTTTGCATGAAAATTTTTGTGGAAGCTCCCCCTCATTATATGCACAATTATCCCTATGAGGTTGTTTTGTAATAATAAAAAGCTCTCCTAAATCCCTCTAAATTCATTTCTTATTTTTAATTCATGCACATATAATCATAAAAGAAATGAGATATAAATCATAATCGAAGTAAGCAAAATGACAAGTAGGTATATCATTAAGTGGTCTCATACGAATTTTAACAATACAATATCATGAGATTCTATTTGAAGCTTAATAGTTTGATTTGGTTCTAACATGTCCAATTTATACCTAATTGACAATGTTGTTGAGAATTAAGAGCTTACCAAATGTTGTTAAAATTCTATAAATCACAATTACATTATTCATTTTAAAGTACTTGAAGGTATAACAATATAGTAGAATTAAATGATCAATGTATCAATTTTAGCATTTTATTAGTTCAACTCCCCCTAAGTATATGGCATGAAAGCATTGGGGAGCTTTGATCAAGTGATGATATAATTATTTTTAAGTTTTAGGAATCCAAACAACATTTAATTTGTTATTCGGATTTTTTAACTTGCACTCTAGTGAAATATGTTCCATTTTACAACAATAATTGCAAAATGCCTTTGTGGGAGTGTTTTCATGTTTCTTTATAAATCGCGTTTGAAAATCTACTTTTAAGTCCTTAACTTGATTCTTTGGTTCATATATATAATTGAAATTCAATTTGTATATTTTTGATTTGTTTGATTGTTGAATGACAATTCTTGGTCTTTCATTAATTTTAATATTGTGATGAGCATGATCTTTAGTTTTGGCTTCGTATCTCCAATCCAATTGTTCCTTACGATATGTGTTGTTTGACCATGTTGGATTAAGATAGTTATGCTTTGGTCCTAATTTATTTTTGACCTTGTTGTTATTGACAAATTTATACCTAAATGCATAATTTGGTGCATTTCTTACCTTTTGGTATTCTGCATTTATATCTTTATGAATTTGTACTTGTTTGTCTTTCTCTTTAACACATTGGGGATTGCTTGATGTTGAAAGAATTGAATTTTTCTTATATCCTAAACCCGATTTGTCATGAGGTTTTTGTCCCTCATAAATTTTACTCAAAATCTATCCTATTTTTATTATATGATGAATTAGAGAATTTTAACGTTTTATTTTCTTGTTCTAAAGCATTCACCTTTTCTTTTAATAATTCAATTTCATTTATTTGTGTTAGACACTTCTTTTCTAATTCATCGAATTTTTGTAGTTTTAGCTCGTAGTCTTTCAATTTCAATTCAAGTTCATAAAGTTTACAATTTAATCCCTCAACTTTATCACAATGATTTTTCTTATGACAACAATCACTCACTAACCCCTCAAATGTATTTTCCATTTCATTTATTGGTAATATAGAAAGTTCATTTTCTCTAGAATGTAAATTTGATGTTAGATATACCTCACTAGCTTGGCTAGTGGAAGTAGAGCATCATATTTCTTCATCTTGCTCTATTGCCTTTCCTTTTGATCATGATATGTTCATAGTCGTGCAACACCGATCATTTTGTACTGTTCTTTGGGAGATTGTCTCTTGCTGCACCATCAAGACTAGCTCATCGATTGGGCTTGTGATCACAACGTTATGCATGTCTGCATCACCTCTTACACTACAAATGTCAACATTTGTTAGCTTGGTTCTTTTAGAAATTATATCGCTATCATATCGATTTACAAGAGCATTCCATATTTCAAAAGCACTATCAAGTTCATCGATTGTTTCAATTATGGATTCATCAACAAAATACAACAATGCATTTATGGCATGGTTATTATCTTTCTTTTCCTTCTTAGATTTTTCGGTCAAGATAATGGTGCCTAATTTATAGGTTGGTGCATAGTTTTTATTTACCATGTACCATACTCAAGTGTTTCTAGGTAGCTTTTCATTGACATTTTCCAATATGAGAAATTATAACAATTTTGCTCAAATATTGGAGGTTATTCTATATGACTTGAAAATACCATGTCGGACCTTTACTTGTAACTAAGTAAATTCTCAATTAGCAAGTTCAACTTGCTCTGATACCACTTTGATAAACCCAGAGGAATGGTGAATAGGTTTATTTGTAAAACCTAGAGTTCTTTTTGCAATTGTAGTGCACAATTCAACACTTGATGATAGTTCCTAAGTCTCAATAAATTTATAATAATTCAATTTGCACAAACAACCGATTTGGCTTAATGTTATTCTAATTTGCGAAAGCGTTAACAATTCAATTATCAATTACAAGTCAAGGTACTACAACTTAGCAATTCAAATCAAGGTACTACAATTTAGCAATTCAACTAACCACTTTCTTAACTACTTAGAAATAAATAAATTTAAAGATTGAGTTAAGAAAGATCAAACAATGCGTAGAACGCGTGACCCGATATGTTAACGGAGTTCGGTTATTGACGAGCCTACTCTTCAGGACTTCTGATCCCCCGACTTGGTAACGACATCGAGCCATTTGCACTAACACCAAAATATTTGTTACAAGGGCTGAGATCTAGCTCTTTACACACTTAGGATTGAGACTAGACCCGTAGAAGATGCACAAATGCAAGAGAAGAATGAAAGTTACACAATCCGTCAATTGTCACAAATTATTTGGGCAATTTAGAGTTGTTGAACTTGAGAAGTTTTGAGCAAGATCTAGAGCTTTTCCATGGTGAAAAATGACTGCTATAGGTTTTTGAATAAGTAGGACAAGTCTTGGGGAAGGAGGAAAGATTCCATATATAATGCAGCAGGATTAGGGCTTTCAACAACAAAAATCGCCCCGAACCGTTATAACTGTTGATAACCGTAATAACAGTTAGGCTGGAATGCTGAAACTGTGGTCACGAATGTACTAACTGTTATAACTGTTGACAACCGTTATATAACGGTTTGATCTGGAAAAATCACAGCAAATTCAGCACAATTCAGTTTTGATAACCGTTATAACTGTTATAAACTGTTACATAACGGTTAGAGCTATTCGCCTAATCTTTGGTTCTTGAAACGACCATAACTTTTGATCCGTAGCTCCGATTGAGGTCATTTTCGAAGTGTTGGAAAGATCACGATGAGCTCTACACTTGTTCTCAATACATCACTTGAAATTTCTAATATTTTTCTTCTCAAAATTTGCATTCAAGTCCCTACACAATTCTAAAATACAAAGTACGATAAAATTCAAGATAGTTTTGCAAATCGACAAATATAAAGAAAGTTGTTAGTCACAACACTTCTATCAATTCATTTTCCTTTTTAAAATTGACTTTGGTCTCAATGTCATTAACTCTACTTTCGATTTGAGACTCACTAGCTTGGTTAGAAGGTTCTTGTCTTTTAAGAGAACTTGGTAAAGGTTTTGGTATATGACTTCGCTTGTCTCGAATTTATAAGGTGGAATAAATGAAGATTGTACCAGTAAGGCCAAAGTTTTTGTTGAGGTTGTGCACTTTACTTCCTTGTGATTCTCCTCATGTGAGTAAAGTTGTGCATACACCTCTTCGGGTTGATAAGTAAGTTCTTTAGCTTGTAAAGCTTCTATAGAGCTCACGGCGCCATTCCAATTGGGCTTCTTTGACACCATTCTCAAAAGTTTATCTACAAAATCTTCATCACAAATGTTAGATCCAACTTCAACAAATTCATTTCTTAAATAAACGAGTCTATGGTAGAGACTTTCAAATGACTCGTTATCTTCAAATTTCATACTTTCTAACTTTGTTGCTAATCCGACCTTTCGAGTCTTTTCATATGTTCATTTCCTTCATACTAAGGACTAAGGCATTCCATATTTCCTTAGCATTAGAGGAATGTGTGAGAGATAAGGCAATTGACTCATGAATTGAACTTAAGATGATATTCATAGCATTATCATTAGTGTACTTAAGTTTTTTAAATTCTTTAGTAAGAGTAACACCATCTAACTCATATTTTGGTATCCAACCATCTTCAACTATTTTTCAAAGTTCAAGCAAGCTTAGATAGTTTACCATACATCTTTTCCAAAATAAAAAGTTCTTGCAACCTACTCCAGAGACTGGAGATTCTTTCACAAATTTCAATTGAGCCATATTTCATTAAATCAAGAACTAACAAGAATTTGATGCTTAGCTAGGTATGAACATGTGTGCTCTGATATCAATTGTTGAATTAGAGTTGGGACTTAAAGTGCAAGACTAAAGTCAATTTACAATGCGAAAGTATTTTCAATCAACAATTTCAAATTAAATCTTTTAGACCTTAATCACCTTGCCAAGAGTTTAAGCAAGCAAGTTCTTAGAAGTAATAAGGCAAATCACAAATCAACAAAGAGCAAAGTAATAAAGAGTGAAAGCAAAAGAGAGAGAGAGAGAGAGAGCAAAAGCAATCGAGATAACAAAGAGAACACGCTATGTAACGTGGTCCGGCCTATCAATCAACTAGGCCTACGTCCACGGATCTCTCGAAACCAAATCTTCCTTCCGGACCGATTTCACTATAAAACGAGTGTTCTTTACAAAGTGTGAAGTCGATCTTTAACTTCTTCTAAGAAAGCAAATTAATCTTCATCTCCTACACCAATGTATGAGGCAACACCACACTACACAGTTAAAAGTCCGATAGACAAACAATAAAGGACAAATGATGCACCACTTGACAACACAAATGTGGTGCACCAAAGACTAAAATCTAGCTAAGGATTTGTTCTCGAATTGACAATAAGACAATAGATGCTATCCTAATGCTCTCTAGTTTAGGTAGCTGGAGGATAATTAAATTAGGCTCTTTGTTGTGCTTAATTTGATGCTTGAAAGCTTGTGGGAGCGTGTTTGATACTTTCCTGGTTCGTCTCTGCATCACTTATATAGGCTGGACACTTTTTGAGATCTTGAAACATAAAAAATCGTCTATAGTGTTACAGAAACTCCGTAACGGTTTGGCTGACCCGTTATAATGGGTTGGCACCTTTTCAGAAATGCCCTTCTTCTCTTATGCAGCTGTCTTGTGGGCCAACTTCAACATGAATCTATTATAATGCCATGGGAACCCGTTATAACGGGTTGGGAGGCATTGTATTGCCTCGGGCAACCGTTACAGTAACGTTGTGCTCAACATTTTCCCATCTTCTGCATCGCCTCTCTCCTCCTGACCTGTAGTGATGGGTTGTGAAGCATTATGGTAACGTTGTTCTCTGTTTGGCACTATGAAGTCATTCCTTGATATCTTGAGCATGTCCTGACTTGTCTAGAGCATGTTTGAGCATTGCTTGAGCATATGTGACATCAATTTGTACCTGTTTTAACCTGCATCTTCACCAAAACTCATGTGCAATGTTAGTACTTATTTGTTTTGCAAATCATCAGACAAGAGATGAGTTTAATCCAACAACTTTGACACTTAAAATAATCTTTTCCACAAAAAATAATTAGAAAAATAAATTTATGATAAAAATACCCCCATCATGTTCCTCTCTGTCTCTGCCATGGCCTTGTCGAGGCTGCCACCCTCCCGACCACCCCTTTGTCACTGCCACCTGTCGAGCGCCTGCTTGGTACCACCACATCCAACTTGTACCGACTCAGCAACCGACGCCACCTCCAAGGTCGTACCCATCAACCCACTACCAGCATCTCCACACGAGCTGCATGAGCTGTTGCACAACTTCCAGCCCGACAAGTGCATGGCTTCCAGTTCGACAAGCTACTGAACGATGTCTTCTTCTCCTGCTGCACAAGATGCTCTGTAGGGCTACTAACTGGCTTAACAAGTTTGAGATGGAATGCCTTGACAAGGAGAGAGGGTTTGGGGAGGGAGGAGGAGGAGGAAGATTGATCGAATCGGGAGGGGCAGTGGAATTAGAATTACAATTAGGGGTGGTGATTGGGGCATAGGTGGGAGGAAGCGATGAAGGAGCTTCTTCATAGTCTTCGTCGACAACAACAGTGGAGGGATGATCGGGAGGGTGGCAGCTTCGACAAGGCCATGGCAGAGGCAAAGATGAACAAGCTGAGAATATTTTTGTCATAAATTTAATTTTCTAATTATTTTTTGTAAAAAAGATTACTTAAAGGGCCAATGTGACAATTTTAGCATACGTATTATTAATTGATGTAATAATGTTCGAAAGATTCAGTTATCATCTGAGTTTATGATTTATGTCCATAAATTTATATGAAAAATAATTAATACAGATACATGCATGCTTTATAGTTTATAGTATAAACAACTACACATATATGGTTCAACAGTGCAAAAGCTAATGTACAATTTTTTAACAGAACAATATCCTTATAGCCCACTTGATTAATAAAAACTGTGCAGTAAAAGATGTGATCCATGTGAACGACTGTTGACTTGAACACCAAAAAAATTCTCCTAAATATTTTAAGTTGGAAGGTTTCATCTCGAAAAGAATAACAGTGAAGACAGACCAGGTTCACGAAAAATATTTATCCAAAATTTCTATCGTGAGACCCATCTTTATCATGTAAGCATGATGACATGATAAGGTCAGTCGTCAATAAAAATCCTCCACTTGATATAATTTGCATATTTAAATTTGCTACAGCGGATTCTTATTCAGAGTTTGGTCTCTGGTTTCTTTTCGGAGTTGATAACCCTTGTCATTGTCTTGGCCTCAAGTGATTCTTATTCCTATATATACAGACGGCGCTATGCAAATTTAGTCGAGAGAGTGTCGGAGTGATTCCTTGTAAGAAGTCGCACACACAAAGACAACAAAGTTCATTTAATGAAATGAGATTGTGAAGAGATGACAATGGCATCGCTTCCCATCCATTGATCTATGTCATCATAGCGTCGAGTATGCACTATTGAGCGAGCAGCAGAACAAGCCAAACAGAGAGGATGAGCAGCAGATACGAATGGAAGAGGAATGATCTCAACTTCATCAGCCTCCCTCCATCTGAGAAGGGAGAAGGAGCAAAAGAGAAGGTAGCCTTAGTCGCGGGTGCCACCGGCCTTGTAGGCAAAGAGCTCATCATCTCTCTCCTTCGCTCACCCTCCAATTGGACCTTTGTATACGGCATCGCCCGTCGGCCGGCAGATGACATCAATATTAAGGAGGAGGAGGCTTGTGGCCCCAGGTACTGCTTCGTGCAGTGTGATCTGCTGGACCAGGAACAAACAGCAGAGAAGCTGGGTGCGCTGGCGCGACGGGTGACCCACCTCTTCTGGGTGACGTGGGCCAGCCACTTCCCTCTCGACACCCCTGACTGTTGTACCCAGAACCATGCCATGCTCGCCCACGCCCTCGACGCCCTCCTCCCTGCTGGATCTCCGGCTCTGCACCACGTCTGCCTCCAGACCGGCACCAAGCATTACGTGTCTCTCAAGGCACCCGGCATTGCCGGTCCGTACATTGAAGAAGAGATTATCGCGGAGCAAAACCATCATGATCATGACATGTGCAACTTCTACTATGACATCCAGAAGCTGCTCATTGAGAGAACGAGCCAGGGCGTCGTCAACAGTTGGTCGGTGCACCGCCCGGGCCTTCTCTTTGGAGCGTCCAATCGATCCTACTTCAATGTAATGGGTTCGTTGTGCGTGTATGCCAGCTTGTGCCGACACCTGGGAATGCCCTTTCGTTTCTACGGCACCAAGTTCTGCTGGGAAGAGCATTACATCGACATGTCGGACGCAAGAATCGTTTGTGGCCAACAGATTTGGTGGGCCTTATCGTCTCACGAGTCCGGAGGCAATGGTGAAGCCTTTAATGCGGTCGATGCTTCCCCGTTCATCTGGAAGCATGTCTGGCCAGCACTGGCCTCCAAGTTCGGCATACAACTGGAAGGCGAGGAGACGAATGATTGGTTGTCGGAGGAAACGTGTTACAGTGAGATAATGTGCAACAAAGAACAGGCGTGGAACGAGATTGTATCGGCCAACGGGCTCAGAAAGACGACGATCGAAGACCTCGCAAACTGGGATTTTCTCGACTCCTTGTTTCGGTTTTCAGGGAAGTTGTTGGCTGCTCCGGGCAAAGCCGAGAGTCTGGGATTCGTGCCATCGCATAGGTACACTAACAACAACACGGAATTTGTTCTCTACTGGGTTAACCGCATCCGGGAAATGCGTTTCATCCCTTAACGATCGATGTTGATGGATAATAACTGTTGTACTTTTGCATGTATATTCTTGAGGCTTAATTCATTTGAGTATGGACTCTTAAATGTACGTACATCACTTGGTCACCATTTAAAAAAATAAAATATATTTAATTGGAAGCAAAATGAAAATTGAGACTCCTATCTTTTGAGCCGCGCGTACAATTGAAGATATGCAGATTGTTTAATTAATACCTCAGTAATAAATTAATAACAATATCTGTAAAGGAAACGAGAAATGAAAGGATTATCAAGACAAAAAACTTTTTATTATTTCTCAACTCAATTACATGTGCTAATGATGCTGTATTTATTATAGATTGAGTACATAGCTTTGAAAACCAAACTATCTAATTAAAAGAATGAAACTAATTCAGTTAAGCAGCTGAATTTCTATTGGCTGACGGTACATCTCCATTATTACTGTTACTGGAGGTATCCGTTTGATGTTGTTTATAATCTTCTACAGGCCTCCTCAAACCCAACGACTTGATCAAAATGGTGAGTTTGTCCCTTAAAGTATTAATTCGTGCTGCATGCAAACTTTTTGTAAACACATCAACAATTAGATCTTGTGAGCATAAAAATTGTATAGAGAGTTGATTAGCAGCCATATTTTCTCTGACAAAATGAAAGTCGAGCAGAGTGTGTTTGGTATGGGCATGAAAAATAGGATTTGCTACTAGAAACGTTACTTCCAAATTGTCACACCAAAGAGTTGGTGGCTGTGAAGATAATTGACCCAATTCCTTGAGTAGGGAATGTAACCACACAATTTGAGAGGTCACCATTGTCAGACCTCGATACTCAGCCTCAGTAGAAGACCTTGAAATAGTTGATTGCTTCTTTGATGACCAAGATACCAAGTTAGGTCCTAGATAAACTGCATAGCATGAGGTGGATTTTCTGTCATCTGGGCAACCTGTCCAATGAGAATCACTATCGGCATTGAGTGTAAGAGATGGATAAGACTGAATGTGAAGATCGTGCTCCATAATATCATTGATATATCTAAGAATTCTCTTCACATCCTGCTGATGTCAGTAGGATGCTGCATGAATTGAAAAACTTTATTAACTGCAAAGGTCAAGTCTGGTCTGGTCACAATTGCATATTGTAGTGTTCCTACATTTGATCTATACAAAGTACCATCTGAGAGAGGAGTTTCTTTAGTTTTAGATAATTGACTTCCTGACTGAAGTGGGGTTTTACATGATTTTGCTTTGTACATGTTTGTTTTGATGAGAATTGATTTGAAATACTGAGTCTGTGTGAGTACCAAACCAGAATTAGTATAAGTAACCTCCAGACCAAGAAAGTGATGTAATTTCCCAAGGTTTTTGATAGAAAAGTGAGACTTAAGCTGTTGCATGAGAGATTGGATGAGATAACTATATCATCAACATAAATCAGGAGATAAAGGACATGACCATATGAGTGAAGCATGAACAGGGAAGGATCTGCCTGAGAGCATGTAAAATGTTGATTGTGCAAGAAACTCTTTAGCTTATGAAACAAGGCCATTGGAGCTTGTTTAAGTCCATACAAAGTTTTATGTAGAAGACACACATGATCTGGATGTTGAGAATCAACAAAATGAGGGTTGTTGTTGCATATAAATGGTTTCTTGTAAACCCCATGAAGTAATGCATTATTAACATTCAATTGGTGTAAATGCCAGTGTCTAGAGAGAGCAATATAAAGGATGACTTTGATTGTTGTTGGCATAACAATTGGTGAAAAAGTTTCAAAGTAATTTATGCCCTCTTCTTGAGTATATCCCTTTGCTATTAATCTTGCCTTGTTTCTAGAGATGGTGCCATCAACATTTCTTTTAGTTCTGAATATTCACTTGCAGCCAACAACGTTGCTATGGTCAGGAGGGGGGACTAGTGACCATGTATTGTTCTGGGCTAGAGCATTAAGCTCTTGAGCCATAGTTTGACTTCATTGGAGTGATTTGACAGTCTTAGAGTAGCAAGAGGAATCACTATCAAGATAATTGTTAGTAGTAGAAGAGCCTGAACCATCAGATGTTACATGAAAAAATTGGTGTTCAGGGAACTGTCTGGGTTAATGTTGTTTGTCTTTTGTCTAATAAGCATGTGATGAGATGAAGTAGTAGTGGAGGTTAGTGGATGAGGAGTAGTATGTGTAGGAGAGGAAGCAGTATTTGATGCTATTGGAGATAGTGGTGGGAGGAAGGAGGACTAGTTGTAATTGGAGCTAAGGGTAAAATTGTCAAAGAAGAATTGAGAAGAGGTGACTATGTTTGAGAATGAGCTGTATTGAAACTAGAGAAGGGAAAGCATGTTTAATTGAACTGTACATGTCTGGAGATATAAGGTTTATTGGTATATATGTGCAAACACATGTACCCCTTGTGAAGTGAGGAATAGCTCATAAATACACAAGGTAGATATCTTGGTTGTAATTACTTGTGTTGTGTATATGGTTTAAGAAGGAGAAAGCACTGATAGCCTAGTACTTTGAGAAATTGATAATTTGGGGCATGTCTGAACAAGATCTCATATGGAGAAGTGATACCAATTGGTGTAGAAGGAAGTCTATTAATAACAAATAAGGTGCTCTCAAAAATTAAATCCCAGTAGTGACGAGGTATAGATGCTTAAGACATTGTAGCAAGACTATGCTCAACAATGTGTGTGTGTTTTATTTCTGCAAGTCCATTTTGTTCAGAGATATAGGGACATGAGATGTGAAATTCAATTTCAGGAAATTGCTTTATAATTGGGGCAAACTTTGTCCTTTCATCTCACTATAATATTTTAATAGTGCTAGACAAAATATCCTCAACTTTAGATTTGAACAGAGCAAATATCTTTGGTATATCAGATTTACAAGCGCAACAATACAACCATTCAAATCTAGAAAATTGATCAACAAAATGTATATATACTTATTTCCATTTTGAGATGCGACTGGAGCTGGTGCTCAGACATCTGTGTGTACAATTTGTAAAGGTGTTGTAGCCTTATTTGTTGAAAGAGATAAGGGGAGCTTGTGAGCTTTGCCTTGAGCACAATCCTTGCAGAAAGAAAAGGTTTTAGGAGATGCTTGGATCTTTTGTTGTTGAATAAGAGAAGAAAGAACTCCATGAGAACAATGAACTAGTCTGATGTTCCAGATATCAAGGGATGTAGAAGTTGCCTGAAGAGCATGGTGAGCATGTTTGGGTAAATGCAATTGATAAAGACCATCATGGATTGATCCATGAAGAAGAGTCTGATTTGTGACTCGATCCTTCACAAAATAATGTAAGCCAGTAAACTCCACTGTAAAATCATTATCCTTGAGTAATTGTGATATACTAAGAAGATTCTTGGTAATTGCAAGTACACATATGATGTTGTTAAGTTTAGAGGTGTACAACAGGTAGGTCAATGATTTTTATCGAAATTTCAATCTAACCCGATATAACTAGGTTAAAAAGATTCTTTAGTTAACCCACCCGTAAGCCAATCCAACACATCTATTTTTTTATATACGAGTTTTTACGGGTTATGCGGGTTGTAATTTTGATTGTGCATAAATAAAAATAACAACAAAATAAAATAAAATAATTTAATATTTGATGAATCATAAATTATATTTAGAGATTAATTTATTTTAGTCTTGAATTCTAAAGATGCAAAGTATATGATGATTTTATGTTGTAACTTATGCAAAGAAAAAAATGAATGCAAAATTTTAAATACAAAAAAGACCGAACATTAAGTTTTATTTTACCACTTCTGGCTTTTAAAAAACAAGTTTGACCTATCATTTTTTATGATTTATTTTCTTTTTCTACAACCATCAATATTAAAACTACTATACCTTGTACTGAGCAATAGAAAATGATGTTGCAAATTTAAGAAGAGATGAGTAAACAACTGGATTCGGTTTTAGCCGGGTTATCAAGAGCAAATTCATGACTCAACTCATAATAACGGGTTCATCAAAATAAAAAACCCATACCCAATTCGATAATACCTCAACCCGATAAAAAAAACTAATCAAGTCGGAAGGGTTAAACGGGTCAAACGAGTTACGGGTTTTTTGTACAACCCTAGTTAAGTTGCAACTTGTAACCTGAGAAGTAAAATTGAGATGAGCCATTATGAGTAATTTGCAAAACTGATCCATTGCCCATATGAACCATGTTAGTGTCTGAATAGATCATGCTAGAAGAGAGATTTTTTATGTCATTTGTAATGTGAGTAGTTGCTCCAGAGTCAAGAAACCAATACTGAGATGGGTAAGTATTTGGTTGTGCCAAGAGTGCTTGTTGTTGTGAATGTGGATAGTTGAAATGATTGATTCACCAGTGTAGGTTATATCAAACCTATGGTAGCACCTAATGGATGGATGGCCTCACTTGAAGCATATCTGACATTGAATGTTGTCAGTTGAAGAAGAACTATATCTCCCTCTTCCTCTGCCTCGATTGCCTCCTCTTCCTCTCTTGTAAGAAGAATGAAAGCCTCTCTGAAATTGAGAATTTCTAGCAGTGTGATGAGGGATATACGAGTAATTGTGCTGACTAGATCGATTTCCAGCATAAAAAGCTATATGATTTTGAGAGGTTGTTGTAGAGGAACTACTTTCTGAGGTTTGAACAATAAGATTGGCCATATAAGAGTTTAAAGAGGTAAGATTAGCTTGTTGTCGAGCTTCATGAGTGAAAAGGAGACTTTTGAGTTCAGTCATGATAACTGGACTGGATATAAGAGAAATAGTTGTTACAAAGTTGTCATAATCTGTACCTAGGCCTTGAAAGGTATACAAGACCAGATCTTGATTAGAGAGATATGCTCCAATGTTTCGAAGACGATCTGCAAAACCTTGCGTAAGCTGGATGTATTGAGTACATGTAAATCTCCTTTCTTGGAGGTATGAAGTTTCAATTTCAGCTCAAGAACTCTGGCCATGGACTGAGATGTATACATCTGATTGATTTCATCCCATAGATGTCGAGAAGTCTCACAATTGATGACTTGAGCAAGAACTGGTGGTGACAAAGAGTTAAAGATCCAAACAAGAATGAATTGATCTTGTTGATGCCAGATATTGTAATTTGGATTTACGATGACAAATCCATTAGTAGAATTCAAGGTGGAGAATGAAGGTTCTTTTGAACCATCAATAAAACAAATAAGGCCATGCCCTCTCAGAATAGCAAGTATTTGAGATTTCCAAAAGAGATAGTTATCTGTATTGAGGATCGTGTTGATCCATTGTTGACAATAGAAGAGTTCTCAATGGATCAAATCGTTGGAGGAGAAGAACAGCGTGTGCTCAAATTAAAAGACTTTGATACCATAAAAGAAACAAAAAATGAAGGGATAATGAAAGCATAAAACTTTCTATTATTTCTCAACTCAATTACATGTACTAATGATGTTGTATTTATAGATTGAGTACATAGCTCTGAAAGCCAAACTAACTAACTAACAGAATGAAACTAATTCAATTAAGCAGCTGAAATGCTAAATTCCTATTAGCTGACGGTACATCTCTATTGTTGCTGTTATTGGAGGTATCCATTTGATGTTGTTTATAATCCTCTACACTTTGATCGATTATGAATGGAAGCCTTGACGCAACGGTAAAGTTGTCACCTTGTGATCAGAATGTCACAGGTTCGAGTTGTGAAAACAGTCTCTTGCATGAAAGCATCGAAAGGCTGCATACAAAGACATCAAAGTGGTCTGACTCTTCCCCAGATTCCGCACAAGCGGAAGCTAAGTGCACATGACTGCCTTTTTTATATGACCGACTATATAGTATAGAAGAAAAACTTGGGTACTTCAGAGATAATACTCTAGATATTTTTCTATCAATACGGATCGTCCGATACAAATGTTTGAAGTGATTTGAAACATCTAGAATACCTATCTTGGAAATACCCAAGTTTTTTCCATAGTATATATTATTGAGAATTATGCTAAAATACTCTATAAAACATCAAATTGCATATATTTTAGATTCGGGTCCGAACCATTAAAAATATTTTCCATACTGAAATATATTTGGTGACCAAATTTTACATATTTTTTTTGAATTTTTTACTATTTTATCGGATAGATAAAAAATTCATTAATTTAACGACTTATAGACCTCCAATTCAACAGACTTTCTCTCATCCGATAAAATAATAAAAAAATAAAAAAGTATAAAATTGAATCTCCAAATAAATTTTAGTATGACAAATATTTTCAGTGATTCAGATCGGTCATTTATACTTTATATCTCAAAATAAGAAACTAAAATATTTTAGCACAACTCATCCTACTAAATACAAATACAAAAAAGAATTATATATTTAGTAAGAAAAGGAAATGGCGAATGTCTTGTGGTCTCAATTCCAACCAACCATTTTCATTCTCTTTATTTTAAGTTAAAAAGTATCATTTTGACTTTTTATCTGGAGCAGTTGGTCTGACGACGCTTTCCAATTAAATAATTGCAGAAGTACATGGCCAGCCCCCAGTGGCCAATTGTATGTAATTAACCAATGAGTTAGTTAATTAATTAATCAGATTATTTCAAAAATAATAATAATTAACCAGCTACACATGTTGCCCATAATTGGTCAAACCAGAGCAAGTTGCAAACCATAACGAGATTGCTGATTATAATGTCAATATACGGTGAGATACAGTCGTGACAGTGAAATAATAATCGAATGATTTTTATATAGTTTTGAAATTTATACGGATGAATTTCGAAATTGCGTGAACTATTTCATTGTTATTTTATTCTATGAATACTTGTGAATTCAAAAGGAAGATGATATGGTATAATGTAATTTTCAATAAATTCAATTTTCCTTGAAAATTCCGTTGCCGAACAGCTCAATGTGACGCCAACTATATGCATTGAAACAACACAAAAAGGAGACGTGAGTGCTCTTTCTTCCTACGGGGCTTACCAATCTTTTAAGAGAGTATGATTCTAAATGAATTTGACAATTTGTGATCAGGAACTGGCGGAGCTTTGTAGTGGCCACAGTGGATCATGGTTACATCACAATCTTGTTAATTTATCACAATATATTATGTTATATTGTATATATTTGTTATTTTTCAATAGATGGCTCTCTTTTCCACTTGTGATACATAAGTCCAACTAGCAAAAATAGCTCTATGTTTGATGTTTCTTCTTGTGATACATAAATTCAGCTGATATATAAATCCAACTTGCAAAAAGACCCCTTATTTTTTTCTTGTGATACAGAAACTAAGCTCATAAGTCATAAGTAAGCCCAACTTACAAAAATGACCCTCTCTTCAAATGCTCAAGCTCCACTACTGTGGTCACGGGATGATAAGCGTGACATCATTAGGCATTAGTTGATCACTAATTATAACTAAAATGCATTTAATATATAAGGCAATTGTGAGTTATTTAATCATATACTGTAGATCTTATGAAAACTAAATTGTTTGAAATTTGAATGTCTTTTGTAGTTTTATGTTAGCCCTTCTATTAATGGATTGTTTCGCAGAGAGAAGAATTTCTTATCTGAATTATTGAATTAATGATCAACATTCGACCGTCAATGATGATTTAGAGAGAATTTTTTATATTATTAATAAAAAACGTTGATGTTTAATTCAATAATTCCAATCAGAAATTCTCCACAAGTTCCGCATAGAATTTCATTTCCCTGTTGATGATATAGCCACGTAACCACGTTCAAATAGTCTCACTCCTAATTTGAATAAAAGTAGGGTCCTGCTTTTATTCTATCCGATCCGTTCACTGTGAAATAGACGAATCAGATAAAAAAACTATCTTAAAAATTCTGCCCCTCAGTCATCATCTGTCCGTCCGATTTTATTGATTGTCTAGATGATAAGAGCAAGATCCTGCTCTTGACTCAAAAGAGCAGCAGATACGGATCCAATTTGAACCGTCTGAAAGTATCCAAAGGCCTGTTATAAATTGGGCCCATATAAAAAGGCTTCAATTACTTACTATCTGAACTGGGTTATAAAGGTTGCATGATATTCAACTAACTAGGCCACATTCTGTTATGCTAACGGCGAACTGATATTTTGTTTCCATTGCTTTATATTTGTTCAGTGAAATATGGATAACGCAAAGCTCAGGCTGACAGGCTCCATCAGCATTCAGCAATTCACGTGTAGCGTTTCAAGTTGCATCTGCATTTAAACAGTTCGCTCATTGCCTCAAGTGTTCCCCAACTCACATCAAAGCATTTAATAGAGAAACGACGGTCCCTTGAGATGTTTATCTCAGAAAACATATTCAAAACCAGTGAGGCAGTGACCCCATGGCAATCACTTTCTCGTTTGAAAAGTTAAGTCAGAAACTACATAATTTGTCAGCTATAATATCATGATATAATATTTTATGTCTTACCATAATACCATTGTTTTCAATAAGTGACTAAAGCATGAAAGCAAATATTCGACTAACATGCGTTTAAATTTCAAAATGCAATCTTGTGATGTATCCTTTCAAAGTAGGATTTGTTACTATTCTTTGTAAATTTTGGATTGAACCGAACAATTTAACACATTCGTTGTCACCATTTCACGTGTCGACCAAATTTGTTGGTCACGCCATTCAAAATATCTCAAAGCATTGTCTCTGATTGAACAGTTCTCAGTATTCCCTATTGAAGTGATGAATACATCTTTATTTTTAGACGACAAAACTGCTGCATCTCATTCGGACATGTATAGTATCCTCTGGGGCAACTGTTATTCAATCAAAACCAGGGATGTACTGATTAGTACAAAAGCAAAACGAAGGAAGAAGATAGAGAAGGTAGCAACTGACTACTATGGATCGACTAATTAGCAACAACACACCAGTAAAAAGTAGATCTTTAAATGGGAAAGGATTGGCAAACGAATGTGAAAAAAAAGGACGGGGAAGTTGGGAATTCTCATATCAACACTCAAGGGAAGCCGGGTATCAGCTCTTTTGTGCCAGTCATACAGTAACTGTACCAGTAACTCAGTAACTAAAGGAGCAGATCTGGCAAAACCAAAAAAGACTGAAAAATATAACCTACGCACAGATCATAGGAACACCCCTCAAAAGTGAAAACATGAAAATCAGATCACAGCTGCATGATAGGATTTAACTGGTAAATTCCAGGCAATAAACTGCTAATAGTTCCAATATCCTCGAAAAAAATAGTGTTAACTCATCTTATGCAGCATATATGCAGCTGCATAAGCTAAATTAGATGAAAAATCCAATCGCCTATTTGTTGGTGTATGCCAATCTACATCCTTCTATGTTTGATCAGACGGCTCAAAGATTTAGCTTTTACAGATATATAGAGAACGACCTTGATTTGAGTTTTCAAAATGTATCGCAGGTATCATTTAATTTTAGTTTTTTTCTTTTTTTTTACCAACATCTTTTACCCCTTGATTTGAGTATTCAAAATGTATCGCAGGTATCCATTTAATTTTAGTTTTTTTACCAACACCTTTTACCCTTAAAAATCACAGATCTGAAAATATTGGAATTTTCTAACTCAACTAAATTTACCAGGAAATCAGAAAGGCTAACTAATTAATGTAAACACTTCATATCTAGATGGAGCAACAAGAGTTTGTGTAAGTTCCAAACTAAATTTAAATGAAAGGCCAGCATAATTCTTTTCTCTTTTTCATGTGATTATTAATATACAACCCAAATCTAGATAAAAAGTTTAATTGAACTATTAACACACCATAGCAGAGCCATTTTTATTGATCCGTTCATAATTCATATACTAACATACCAACTGTAAAACCGTACAAGTGACTTAATTATAATAGCTAGCTATTACACTTACCATACACAATAACCCGGTACCATTAAAAGCAGATACAAAAACTCCATCAACCCTGTGGGACCCACTTAACAGCTGGCGGTGCAATGCTTCTTGCAATCAATGGTACAACCGCCGCCGCCTCCACCGGCTCCGTAATTCTTCCCAGACCGGCTGTACGAAGAGAAGCACTTCTGTGGGCATGTGACACGCTTCTTGTAGCAGGGCCCCTTCTCAGAACAAACAACCGAAGGAACTGTCACGCCTCCGAATGAGCGCCCACCATTGGGCCCACTGTACCCACCACCCCATCCACCAGAAAAGCCCGGCATGTTAAATGGGTTACCGTTGCCGAAGCCCGGTATGCTAAACCCGCCAGCCGGGTCAAATCCAGGTATACTGGTACCAGGATTGGTACTGTGGCTGGGGTTTGGCTTTGTGTTAGGGTTTTGGGTTTTGGAGGTGGTGCGAGAGGTAGCGAAGGAGAGAGAAGCCGTGGCGAGGAGGAGGAAGAGGAGAAGCAGAGATAGCGAGTGATTCTTCATTGTTGGTTTTATTCTCTCTTCGTTTCTTAACTTGTGTGATTTTGCTGAAAATAGGAAAGTGGGTTTGAGATCTTATGGAGAGTGAAATGGAAATGGTAAAGGTGGTGTTAATGTTTGAAGAGGGAGCATTAAAGTGGAGGGAAGAAGAAAGGGACATTTGCCTAAGGAATATTGATTTTCTAATTGTATGTTATATTAGTATCCGTATAACGAGTACAAATGTACGATTATGGTGACCCGTTAGAGGACTAATAGTTTAAAAGAATGATAGAAAAAAGGGACAGTTGAGGCGCTGACACGAGGTAGGTCGGATAGGATTAATGGCGCGGTGCGCCCATGGACAATGACTTTGCTTTGCTGGTCTCTTTCTTGACGAATAGTAATTAGCTTCGTCTATAAATCGTACAGCTATATGTATGTATGTATGTATATATATATATATATATATAGAGCATGGCTAAAATAATATGCATAATACACCACATAACGTACTATGCGCTTATTTTTATTTAATTTGGTCATTAAGTTGATATTTAAGTTGCTCAATAAATTCTTCATATCAAAATCTTGTAGGAAATAAAATTTCGTGATTTTTAGAGCTTTCTTGCTATTTTTTTAAATATTTTTAAAAACAGCCCAGAAATGACACTTTTGTAGTATTAAATCTGGACTGTTTTTAAAAAATATTTAAAAAATAGCTAGAAAGCTCTAAAAATCACGAAATTTAATTTCCTACAATATTTTCATATGAAGAATTTATTGAGCAACTTAAATCTCAATTTAATGGCCTATATCTATATGCATAGTACAAAACGGAGTGTACTATGCATATTATTTTAGCCATGCTCATATATATATATATATGTATATATATAGAGCATGGCTAAAATAATATTCATAGTACACCACATAACGTAATATGGGGTTATTTGTATTTAATTTGATCATTAAATTGATATTTAAGTTGCTCAATAAATTCTTCATATCAAAATCATGTAGGAAATAAAATTTCGTGATTTTTAGAGCTTTCTTGCTATTTTTTAAAAACAACCCAGAAATGACACTTTTGTAGTATTAAATCTGGACTGTTTTTAAAAAATATTTAAAAAATAGCAAGAAAGCTCTAAAAATCACGAAATTTGTTTTCCTATAATATTTTCATATGAAGAATTTATTGAGCAACTTAAATATCAATTTATTGACATATATCTATATGCATAGTACGTTATGTGATGTACTATGCATATTATTTTAGCCATGCTCTGTATATATATATAGAGAGTTATGCTAAAATACTTTATAAAGCACCAACATTCAAATACTTTAGACTCGTATCTCGAGATACATACTGCAAACAGCCGATCAAGACCATTGAAAATATTCTCCATACTAACATCAATTTGGAGACCAAATTTTACATTTTTTTTAAATTTTTTACTATTTTTTCGGATGGGTGAAAAGTTGGTTAATTTGGAGGTCTGTAAATCGTTAGATTAACGAATTTTCCACATATCCGATAAAATAGTAAAAAAAATATAAAATTTGGTCTTTAAATAGATGTTAATATGAAGAACATTTTCAACGGTCTTGATTGGTCGTTTTTACTTTGTATCTCGAGATACTAGCCTAAAGTATATGAATATTGGTGCTTTATAAAGTATTTTAGCACAACTCTATATATATAATATGAGAAATGCTATTATGCTTTGCAAAGCACGTGCTTTGAAATTGTGTGGATCTTCAATCATCATGTTGGCACGAATCACAAAGCATGATCTAATGGTCCACAATTTCAAAGCACGTGTTTTGCAAAGTATAATAGCATTTCTCTATATAATATATATATGTGTGTGTATATATATATATATATATGTATATATATAGGCTAGAGTGATCCATAGAGCACCAAACCGCTCGTGCTCCACATCCATTATTTCCAATTTAAAATTTTCAACGACCGATCCGAACCGTTCAACATGATCTATATATTAAAATCTACTTGGAGATTGAATTTTATATTTTTTTGAAATTTTTTGCTATTTTTTTAAAGAGGTAGAAAAGTTACTAATCAAACGGTTTCTAAATCAACAAATATTATGATTTTCATACCTCTCTAAAAAAAGCAAAAAATTCAAAAAAAAATATAAAATTCAATCTCCAAGTAGTTTTAAATATGTAGATCATGTTCAACGGTTCGGATCGGTCGTTAGAATTTTCAAATTGGAGATACGATGTGGAGCATTAGCGATTTGGTGCTTCATGGAGCACCCTAGCCTATATATATATATATATATATATATATTGGACTTCGCTCAATTTAATTAAAATTGATAATATATGCATAAAATGTTATATATTATTTTATATACATAAAATATTATGAATTATATGAGTTATATACATGTGAGTTATATGAACTATATACGCGTGATATGAAAAATATACACATAATATGATTTATAGTTATGATGTGAAAATACTAATACGATTTATATTATTGTTTTACAATATTAAATTTAATTTGATATAAAAAATACATAAAATATGAAATATTTTATATGTAGATAGTATGAAAATATATACATCTTGATTTTCATACAATTAATAAAAAAATAGCATAATTGATAAAGCATTAAATATAACAGTAAAGAGACAATTAATACAAATATAACAATATGTCAAATATTCTCTGGTTAATCCATGTGGCGAGTGCGACGCAAAGGAATTTAGCAAATTTCAAACTCCGCAAGAAAAGTTGCCACATATTATCCAGCCAAACAATAAACGGCTCAGATCAAAGCAGTAAAAGAAATAAACAATCTAGATTGAAGTGTCGACGTATCCTTAATTTCCTTAATTTGCTGCATAACAATAAACGGCTCAAATCTAATCTGAACGTTGAAACTAATGTAATGACACCACCGTGCCATCGAAACGAGATTGTGATACGGATC
Source organism: Eleocharis quinqueflora (assembly GCA_964058865.1). NCBI lineage: Eukaryota > Viridiplantae > Streptophyta > Magnoliopsida > Poales > Cyperaceae > Eleocharis > Eleocharis quinqueflora. Next base: position 19,745 of record CAXKVX010000309.1, on the reverse strand, counting down.
CAAGGAATCTACTGTCAAATTCTATCAAATTTCCTTAATTTCCAAAATTTCAAGTAGATACAAAAATAACATATCTTAATTTGCTGCAAAATGTTAGATATGTAGTTATTTGTTAACATATAACCAAAGAATCTGATTTTATGACCCAAGTATAATAAGTTATGTACCAATTTTTACTGTGAATAATATTAATCGTTCATCCCCTTGTGTCTACTCACTTTTCAACCTTTTTATTTATCAAACCATAATCACACATATTTATCAACAGATCGAAACTACAGAATTATCAACTATCAAGTTTAGTCATTTTGCATATAAATGTATAAAAATAGTTAAATTTGAAAGTTAACAATTATATATTGTTTTCATTATCAGATATATAATTATAACTTACAAATTTAAAGACAGAGTGAACTCGTAATTTCTCATTTCACTCTTTTATGTACATGACACTCATGCAGGAGCGGATTCAGGATTTCCGTCAGAGAGGGGCAAGATCTATTACTTTTTTCTAGGGAGGGACAAAATGATGCACATTTTTTAGTATACATGATTATTTTACAAAAAAAAATTAACAAATCGTACAAATACACAAACTTATTTTGCAAAAAAAATTCCAAAATAAGACGATTGTCCCTCCCTGATCTCACGTAGCTCCGCCCTGCACTCATGCGGCGTTGTTTTTGGAAGAGGCTCATTTCTCATATTAGTTGGTGAAATAGAGGACAGTTGCAGCGTGTCTTTTTTGGAAAGTCATGCAATGCCTATGTGATTATAAAAATAGTTATAATTTTCAATCCAACATTTAGAGTGGTCTATGAACTATAGTATATATGTTTGGTACAAATAATAAAGATAAAAAATGGTACAACGTTTTTATAGTTCATCAAGTTCCCAATGAATAATGATCCATATTTAACACCAATCATATGCATGAAATTTGATACCAATCATTTACATAAAGCTAATGATATGTTTATTTATATTTTGAATTCTTTCAACTTCATTTCAAATATTTTGACATTTCAATTTTATTATGTTAAATTGATTTATAACATAGGAAAACTATCTAAAGTTGATTGGAAAACTAGGAGATTCCTAAAATATAAACTATTGTTGATTATTTTGATATTTTCCATAAATTCCATTTGCATATACTTTTGTAACTTCTAATCAAAGGAAACCGAGAGTCGGTTGAATTTTTTTTTTGCATGACCCTAGAAAATAAAAATAACAACTTTAACTCTCTCTCAAAAAATATAACACGTTACACGTATGATAGAACAAAAAAAAAAAAAAATCTTAAGTAGAGCGTTCATAAGCTTATTTGAACGTTGCGTTAACAGCTTCAATTTTACTTGCGAAATTTTTCTAATCCTATTAACTTGAGCATACGAATTTCTGAACGCATGCATCTAGATAACACTTCCGAACGCTACATTTACAAAATATGGTCACAAGTGTTATATTTTTTTTTTTTTAGAAAAGATCAAATTTGTTAGGGAGCTGATACAGTGATACACAATTTGATACGCAATTGATACGATCGTCCATTTCGTCCTAAAATCCTTCCATTTTTTACAAATTATTCTCTCCAGCTAATTTGCAATGCATATTAATTTATTTATAATTTATAATGGATGTTAATTATTTTGAGTTACGATTTGTAATGCATGTTAATATATGATAGATTTTCATTTCGTATATATGCGAATTTGTAATGCATATTAATTTATTTGTAATGCATATTAATTATTTATAATTTGTAATGCATGTTAATATATGATAGATTTTCATTTCGTATATATGTGAATTTGTAATCCATATTAATTTATTTATAATGCATATTAATTTTTTGGTGCATATTCATATTTTCTCAGTTGTTATGCATATTATTTTTTTCCCAGTTGTTATGCATGTTATTACAGCAAGCATGCATATTAAATTGACTAACATGCATAAAAGAACAAAATTAAATTTAAGCTGCACAAAAACTATAATAACATTCATAACACCAGAAATAACTTGCATAATAACAAATAAAACATGCATAACAACAACTAAATAAGTATGCATGTGTTTTTCAATTAACATGAATAACAACAGAAAATTAAGTTTAAGCTACATTACATCATAAAAACTACTATAACAACTATAATAACATGCATAACAACCAAATAAGTATGCATAGTAAATTAACTAACAAGTATAGCAACAAAAAAATAAAGTTTAACATGCATAACAACTAGAATAAGTAAGTATGCATAATAAATCAAATAACAAGCATAACAACTAAAATAACATGCATGACACTAGAATAACACGCATAACAACTTATAACAAAAAATAAGTATGCATAGTAAAATAAATCAACATGCATGACAACTAGAATAATATGTCTAACAATCATATTTTGTATGCTGACGTTTTCAATTAACATGCATAACCAAATTAAGTATGCATAGTAAAATCAATCAACATGCATGACAACTAGAATAACATGCCTGACAATCATATTTTGTATGCTGGCGTTTTCAATTAACATGCATAACCAAATTAAGTATGCATAATAAAATCAATCAACATGCATCACAACTAGAATAACATGCCTGACAACCATATTTTGTATGCTGGCATTTTCAATTAACATGCATAATCAAATTAAGTATGCATAGTAAATCAACTAACATGCATGACAACTATAATAACATGCCTGAAAACCATATTTTGTATGCTGGCGTTTTCAATTAACATGCATAACCAAATTAAGTATGCCTAGTAAAATCAATCAACATGCATGACAATTAGAATAACATGCTTGACAATCATATTTTGTATGCTGGCGTTTTCAATTAACATGCATAACCAAATAAATATGCATAGTAAATCAACTAACATGCATAACAACTAGAATAACATGCATGAAAACTATATTTTGTATGCTGACGTTTTCAATTAACATGCATAACAGCAGAAATAACATGCATAATAAATATAACATGCTTTCCAGAGAAGAAGAGATCGGAACCAGGAATAAATCAGAACAATGACGCGGTGAAACAGTTTCAAATAGGAAAGAAAATGGAAATGTTCAGTTGTCAAGATGAAAAAATTTACTGGAGGTGTTCATTGAATGGAAACGTCCATTCGGTATCAATTGCGTATCGAATTCGATATCTGCAGAACATTTTCCAATTTGTTATTCTTAGTTTTTTAGGATCACGCAAAAAAATCAGTATTTAATACAACTTACTCAAAAGTAATGATAACAATCTGCTGTGGATTGGTTTCAAACTGAAAGGGAAAGTTCGTCAAAACAATAATTCCTTATGCAGCTGAAATACAAGTTCTAAGGTGGGATATGCTCATGTGCCTAACAAAATTACCAAGTCAAATATGCAGAAACTCAGATTGAGGCCTGAGTGACAAATGGCCAGAATACACTATCTGCATGATTTTTAATTGAGATAATAACAACTGACAAGCAGTGAATGATTGACAACTATTTTCACAGAAATAATTTTTATATTAGATTTCTATATTCCATGAGATAATTTATTAGACATACGCTGGGTATCAAAGTAACATATATTTAATAAATATTTTCTCCAGACAAAATTCAAAAAATAGTCTTAATTAATTCTTTTTACTTCTGATTTGAACAAATTATCTGGCAAGTAATAAATTCAATGGCTATCTACTTATCCTGCAACTTATCTATACACATTTATGATTCATACACTCAACAAGTCAAAATGAAAGGGACCCAAAACATGGATGCCTTTTATTTATTCTGATACCTGGTCTCTCGCCCTTTATTCAACTTTGCCCAATAAGAGCTTCAATGCTTTTATCCGTTTACACCACAAGACCTCTTCTCTAGTCGCACTGAGCTACATCCCTTTCCCATTACAGCTAGTGAGCTAGATACATACATCATCACTGGCAGAGCACCTAGGATTTGGTGGCAGCACTTGCTAGGTGGCTTAAACAAGCCGTTTCCACCAAACCAGACACGGTATCATAAAGAGGGTCTTAATAAGGATCTGGTTCAGTGGTTTGTGCTGATACGTAGATACCATATTTGATATCGATATCGACTTTATTATGCATCTTTAGTTGAGTTATCTTGTATATTATTTGAGTTATTATGCATGTTATTTTTTATAATGAAATAGTTATACATATTGTCGATTTTATTATGTACCTTAGTTGAGTTATCGTACACATTATTTGAGTTATTATGCATGTTATTTTCTGTAATGAAATAGTTATACATGTTATTTTTTGTACTGAAATAGTTTTTATATAACATGCATAATAACTCAAATAATGTACATTATATTCAACTAAATGTGCGTAATAAAATCGATGTCAATAGTTGATATCAAATATGATATGTACGAAACAATACCACAATGTTATAAATTCGTTGAAACAAATTAAGGATGTATGTAATGTAACACGCCTCCGACATTGCCCCCTCAATGCCACTGTAATATACAAAAAGAGTTTCTAACAGATTATTATTGGCATAAATGACTTAAAATGCCATTATGTCTAACAAATTATTTTGTCGATTTATAACATCATTAATGTCGAAATAGCATTTCATACTGATGAATAGACACGGAAAGTGTCATCAGTTGTGTCGGATACGGATTGAAATTCGACGCTTATCAGAATAAATATCAGTGTAGGGTTTTTCAATACAAAACGGACATTGATTAATGATAATTTTTGTTGTTTTTTTAGAACCGCTAAATTGTTGAAATCAATGTCGGTTTCTTTATTAATTAGAAAAGACAATTTTTTTAAACCAATGTTGGCATTTTTATTGATTAATTGATACTGATTGTATATTCAATGTCGATACAAAAGAACTGTTGGGGAAATCAGTACAAGACCTTTCAACTACAAGAATCTCAATTAAACTCACAACAAGAACTTTTACACATAATGGATGAAGAAATAGAAAAATTCACAACTTGCGTACAATCAAAATACAAAAACAATAGAGAAATATATGTTATCGAGTTAAATCGAGTCCATCAAGCGAAGAGAAACACAAGAGATAAAATAGTTCAGTAAAACCTACTCCACTGAAAATTAGCGCGTATAAATTCAGAAGTTATATGAACCGTTTGATTACTCTTTCATTCCACGGAACAGATGTTGTGAATTCCTCAACATAGTAATCCGCTTCGGTGCTGACACGGTACAAAGATATAGTGTGGTGTTATCGCGGCGCACAGAGGAAGATGTGTGCCTCTCGTTTTGGCGTTTGCGCCGTTGAGCAGCAGCAGAGATGCACAATTAGGGGTGTTAATGGATTGGATAATATTCGATTTTATTCGAATTCGTATTCGAAAAATAACAAAAATTATCCGATTCGTATCTGTATCCGACGATATCCGTATTCATATCCGTATCCGAAAAAATTTAACGGATAAGGATACGGTTTGGCTATCATTTATCCGTATCCGACCGTTTAGCTATAATATAATAATATCCGAAGTTATTGAAGATATCCGTATCCGATATTATCCGATTGTATTTGAATTCATAATAAAAAAATTCATATTATATATATTTTTTTATTGGATTCTGTATGAAGATTACAAATCTAATTAATTTTATATATAATTTGTGTTTATGTACCACATTTTTTTATAATTCATTGATGCATTTGGATAAACACATATCAAATAAGGTTTATTTTTATTATCAGAATTATATTTGTTTCGTATTTGTATTCATCCGATATTCGATCCGTATCCGATATTCGATTAATATCTAATCCGTATTCGTATCCGAGACTATCCGAATTTGTATCTGTATTCGAAAATTTTTAACGGATAAGAATACGGTAAGACGATTATCCGTCCGTATCCGATCCGTTTACACCCATATGCACAATGTCAATTTTGGTCTATGCAGTTCAGATACAGCCAAACAGAGATGCGTCCGATTTTTTAATATTAAAAATTTAATAAATAAATTATAAATAAAAAATTATCGTGAAAATTCGAAAATAAAAGAATGACGTTGTTAATACCGTGGTTATGTAAAAAAATCAAAATATCGATGTAGGCAACACTGATTATTAAATTATTTTACTTTTTGTGCGCAATTATGTCTGTTTTGTATTTGAATTTTTATTAATAAAATATTAATAATTTAATCCGTGAGTTGTATTATATTTAAGTAATTTTTGTAACAACTTCGGTTATACTTGTCGGGAACGTAATTAATTTTTTTTTACGACAAGCCATTGAGCTGTAGATATTCAAGTCTATTTCTATCGCGTCGAGTCTGATTTGTGATCGGAGAAACGAGCGATTCAAAATTAAGTCTGACGCAAACTCATGATAAAAATTACTAATTAAGACATAAGTTGAAGATGAAGTCAAATTTCAGATGTACATTCCTCCGACCGTAAATCAAATTTGGCGTGATGAAAATAGACTCGAATATCTACAGCTCGATTGTTTGCAACGATAAAGGAAATTAATTATAGTCCTGACGAGCATAATCGATGTTGTTATAAAAATATGAAGTATGATTAGAATTTTTCTACAAACTCCGATTACGCTCGTCGAGACTATAATTAGTTTTTTTATCATCGCATGAGCTGTAGATATCCGAGCCTACTTCCATTGCGTCGAGTTTGATTTGTGATCAGAAAAACGATCCAATTCAAAATTAAATCTAATGCAAACTCGTGATAAAAAATTACTAAGTAAGACATAAGTTGAAGATGAGGGCAAATTTGAGATGCACATTCCTCAGACCGCAAGTCAGACTCGACGTAATAAAAGTAGACTCGAATATCTACAGCTTGATCAATGCTCAATGTATTTTTGTGAAAAAAATGCTAATCATACTTAATATTTTAATAACAACTTAGGTTATGCTCGCATGACTGTAATTGTTTTTTTCATCTCACAAGCCATCGAGTTGTAGATATTCGAGTCTACTTCTATCGCGTAGAGTCTAATTTGCGGTCGAAGAAATATGCATCTCAAATTTGACCTCATGTTCAACTTATGTCTTAATTAGTAAATTGTTTATTAAGAGTTTGCGTTAGATTCAATTTTGAATTGCTCGTTTCTTCGATCACAAATTATACTCGACATTATGCGATTAGACTTAGATATCTACAACTCGATGACTTGCGATGATAAAAATGACAGTCTCGACGAACGTAGTCAAATTACAACAAAGAATTACCTAAATATAACCCAACTCATTATTTAAAAAATTCTTAATATTTTTATTAATATATTTGAGTACAAAAATAATATAGAAGAAATTGCATAGAAAATTAAAGGGTTTAATAAACAATGTTACTAACACTGATAATTCGACTTTTTCCAAAAGCACGACATTGACAACATCTTTATTTTCTATTTTTGACCTCTCACCACCAATCTTTCTATTTACAATTTATTTATTAAATTTCTAATATAAAAAAAATGAGAGATGCGTGGTCTATGAATCGAAAGAAAGAAAAAAAAGATTTGCGTGGGATTTGACATCTGGCGATTTTTGTGAATTTGGCGCTCGGTGCTTTCCTTGAATCAAGGGACCAGCATCCTCTGCACCAAGTTAAAACTGGTGCTGTCTGCACCCAGTCAATTCTAACCGTACGATTTGATCCAACGGTCTAGACAAATGACATATTCAGATTTTAAAAAAAACCCTGACCGAGATCTGCCCTCATTTCTGCCCCTCACGCTCCGCTGCTGATTCGCTCTCGTTCTGGACTTCGCGCGAGTCCAGTCCGATGCTCAGCCTCAGGTGCTCACAAACTCCGGCTCGAACTCCGCCTCCTGCTTGCTCCGGCCTCCAACTATCCTCTGTTGAATGCTCCTTTCCTTCCTCGTCTGATTTTCCTGGTTGGTTGCTTGGCAACGCAGATGTTGGATTGGATGAACCCCAAGAGGCGACGAAGCGAAAATACGGGACAGACTTCTCTAGCTGCTAGTACAGTAAACTTTCGAGTGAATTCAGAAAGGGGAGCGGCCGGGGGGAGGTATTCGAAAGGTCCGACTAGTTGCGATTAGCCGGAGACACACTTTGAATGTTCTGATCTAGTAATCTACTCTCCCCTCTTTGCATTAAATTGAACTTGGAACTTTGTTAGTTGCTTAGTTAATTTCAGTTTACAGATAATAAAATTGTGAAATTGCAAGAAAATTGTTTTGTGATACAAACACTGGGCCAATGTATGCCCTCACGCGAGAGAGATGGCAACTTTGATTTTTGGGAGAATAGAGATCCAATAGACAGATCGGGAAGAAAAAAGAGGCGACGTGGAAATGGAACAAAAATCTCGGTCAGAATTTTTTTTTACCTTCTGAATATGTCAGTTGTCTAAACCGTTGGATCAAATCGTACGGTTAGGATTGACTGGGTGCAGACAGCACCTAGTTTTAACTTGGTGCAGAGGATGCTGGTCCTGAATCAAGAATCGAATTGAACTTATTAGACATAAATCTGGGCTTATCCTTTCTCCTCTCCTATTCAGAAGGCCCAATTGCATGATCAACTTCTTAATTACACACATCTAATCAGAATCGTCGAATTATAAATAGAAGCTCAACCGTCACTGATATGATACATGAAGAGTTTTATAGTATTAAATCAGTATCGTTAAATTCGAATCCGACGATTTTTATTGAAAGGGTGCAGAGGATTTCGTTAACCCCTTCAGAGGCAACGTAGAAATGAGATTGGAATGAAATTTAAACTAAAATTATTATTTTCCCACCTCCGCGGATCGAAAACGAACGCGTCCTGAAAAAGATCAATCCGCAAGAATCTCTACAGCTGAATGGTTATTTTTGAAACAATATTCTCTGCGTCTATTTTTTATGAGTGTTCTCTACATTTACTAATCTGAATTGTTGGATCAGATTTTATAATACAAAAGTTTCTCTGAATCATACAATCGATGATCCAAATTAGTGAGTGCAGATAGCACCCATAAAATATGGATGCAAAGGATAAGATTCCGATTATTTCTAGTTTGAATTTTTTTAGGTTAGATAAATGTAGTGGGACAGTTCAATTTATTCAGCGGCGGAGGTAAGTTCAAGGCAAAAGGGGCTTAGAACAATTGAAACTGCTATTTCATTAACTCAAAAACCTTTCTGCCATTGTTGAGCTTAGTTCCAATTGCTAAATCCTTACTCTTAATTTCAAGTTTAATTAGCTAGAGATTATAGAGAGATTGTTTGAGTGTTTAGTCTTGATTGTCTAGCTTCATCTTTCAATTAGTCAATTGTCAATTTGTGAGTGTGTGTGAAGCCTTGAGCTCCACCGAAGTGTGTAAGTGAGTTCAAGGTAGTCAACTCGATTATCCACCGGTGTGTGTAAGCGAGATAAAGTCCGAAGTTGGGTTAGGGTTGGCGGCTCCACCGGTGTGTGTAAGAGAGCCCCAATTTTGAAGTTGTACGCTAAGCAAGCAGATTTTTGTTTAGTGGAGCGGATCGGGCTTGTTACCGCAAAAACCGAGGGCGTCGGGGACCCGAAAACGTAGGCAAGGCCTTTAGTGCAAGCCGAACTCCGTCAACACGCGATTGAGCATTTCTTTCCTTTATCTCTATCTTTATTTACTCAATTCAATTAGTTTAATTGCTTGATTTGTTTGTGAATTGAATTGAGTTGTGCTTGAATTGCTTGATTAGAAAATTGTTAGAATTGCTTTGCTCAATTGAATTGTTTGCCATAATTTGTGAAATTTGCAATTAGGTCCCTAATTGGTTGAATCGAGCAAAAATTAGTTAAGCACCTAGACCCCTAGGTTCTACAAGATGCACCAAACAGAACTTCATTCTAGCTTGCGAACCACGAATGTACTTCATGGTTTCGCAAATTGAGGTAATCTCATCAGAGAGCACTTTCAACCCATCATGAACAATCAAGTTCAGAATATGACAACTACATCTTTGATGAAAGACCTGGCGTTGTACAAGAAGTACATCATTCAAATGGGTTGTACTGAACATCTCCTTGATGCAAGCATCATTGACAACTGCATTATCAAGCACAAGACAAAAGGCTTTCTTGTCCAAGTTCCATAGTACCAATCTGTTAGATGTGGTGATGTTCTTGCTAGTGTGTGGAATTGGCAATGGGGTGAAATAAAGTATTATCTTTTCTAATTGTCATTCATCATGAATGTAATGGCATGTCAGGGACATGAATTCCCTATCTCCAGTCTTGTTGGTCCACAAATCACTAATAAAACTAACTCTACAATCTAGTTCACCAACAATATCATACAAAAATACTCCTTTCTTCATTATAAATATTTATACAATCAGACTTGAGTGTATTTATTGACACAAATTTGAATTGAGGACACACTTCATGTACGAATTCTCTCAAGAAATGATGAGTTACACAATTAAATGGATACTCACGTACAATTACCATTTGCGCAAAGTTTTTCCTGGCTTTCTTTTGGTCAAATTGCCAAGCAGAAAGTTGTGGGCCAACCTTCAACAAGGTTTGTAAGGCATCAGACTTATGCCTCTTGTTGCCTATTTTCTTGCAATCCCTTTCTACATGATGTTTTAAGGAGCCAATGATCCTGGACTTTTCCATGTTATATTTGATGCCATGGTACTTACAAATGGCATCATAAAAAGCATCACGTCTAGCTGCACCTTTATTGAAATTTGTTGCCAATACTCAGAGGTCATGGCCTCTCTATTTTTTCTCTTTCTGGTCGGTTGATGATCTTGATCCTGAGATGCAGTTGCAATTGCACCAGAATCTTGAATATCACCCAAGTGGACATTAATTTCGATTTTTTGTATTTCATCTGGCATGAAATCTGCATCTCCATGCTATAAGAAATTTAGTTCTAAGCAATTTCAGTTCTAAACAATTTGTATTGGAAAATCAAGCAATTTAGTTCCAAACAAGCAAGCAAGAAAAACATAATCATCATTTTCAGACAAATAAGACACAAACACTACATCATCAACATGTTCTTTTACTGATCCAACCATTAAACAAAACAAAAAAAAACTGCATGGAAGTCGACAAAAAAATAATAGAAACAAAAAAAACAGAATCATTGAAAGAAATAAGATAAACTACATTATCTTAGAAAGTTAGAATTGATTGCTTGCTTACACATCTCTTTCTTTCTCTTTCTATTTCTCTCATTCTATGTGACTTTCATTCTTTGTCTCTCTCTGTTTTCTATTTTTTTTTCCTCTCTGTCATTTTTCCCCTCACCAAAGACATATATATGATATAGCCAAAGTCAAGGAGGAGACGAAGAGGTCCTGATCCAACGTCTTGTTATCAGTCTCACAGTCACCTAGCTACTGACAACCAAAATCCTAAACCTTTCTCGAATTTTAAAATATTAAGCATTCTGAAATCATCAAGTACACTAACCATCGAAAACATGGTCAAATTGCCAAAATCCGTCTAGGTTAAGCTTATTTGGCAAACAAAATCATTACAAACTATAATGCCACAAAGCCACGTCACGTATGGGTCGAAGGGCTGAGATTTCATTTGAGGATATGGTTGAGACATCGCGCAAGAGAGAGAGACATGTCAGACGTCAGTCTTAGAGAGAGTGGAGGAGACGAAGAGAAAAATAGAGACAAAGGGGATAGTCAAGCTGCACTTCTAGGACAAGGAGCATTTAATTCTCTATCGAATATCCCTATTTATATTATGCACTCCAAATTATTTCAGACTCGTAGAATTCTAAATGTGAGACGAAATAAACGTAACAAAAGTGACCATTTGCGTTTACGTTGCGTTTAACTAAACGCAACAAAAATCATTTGTGTCTTACGTTACGTTTAGCAAACACAACAAAAATAAAAATCTCTTGTGTTTAACGTTGCGTCACGGCGCAACGAAATGCAAAACGTTCAAGACGCAATTCGTTGACAGTCCTAGATGCAAGTGCCTATCGGGAAACTGTTACGGGTTTGTGTTACCCGAACTGATGCCCCTGATCGACTCTCACCGGAAAAATTTAGCACCAAATCTCTCTTCCGTACCTAAAACAGATTTCATAATTTTGTTTAGTTTTACTCGATCGACACGGGGACAAACAACCAATCACTGCTTAATTACTCATTACTAATTATGCAATTTGTAATTAATACCTTGTCAGTCTGATGTTTTAGATGCTTAATCCGTGCTTTCCTATCAACTGGGAATATTTGCATTCCAGTGACCATCAGGTATACCCCAGCTGCAGGATACCTTAGATGGCTGTTGTTCGACCCTGAAGGAGCTGCCTATCTCATACCACCTCCCGTCACTAACTTGATTTTGCCCGCCGTTGATCCATTGATTATCCAATGCGAACCCAACCAGATACCTGGTATGTCATGTATGGGCTGATTTTGCTGCTGATATCCTGTTGTTGGCTCATCCATGCCCGTGGCCTGTTTGTCACAAGAATGCATTTGCCGTCGAGAGGTTTGCATGTCGAGCGATTCCCGGGCCATGGAAGGGACAGAGAGGCGAACCATCTGCTACCGTCATCGTGCAATTATCAAGTGTATTCCAGGTGTTTAGTCCATTAGCGAGGTTGTCATTCTGGAGTACATTTACTCCATATATATACAACAACATTCTGTTATGAAACCCAAGTTAGGAGAAACATATTACAAGTAAAATGTCATATGAGTTTTATCTTGTGACCTTAAAATTGACTAAAATAGTGGAAAAAATGTTGCCTAATAAAGCCTAATATATAGTTTCAAATAGTTCCTTGAACCAAGTTTATGATTTCGAATTTTCCATCACCGAGTCCTGTGGAACTTGAAATAGCCTAGCCCAACGGCCTTATAAGTGCATGAAAATGACTAATGAATTTGGGCTTGGGCCTAAACTATACATGTCGTAGTTGGCATTACGGTGGTCAAATGCACGAAATGATCACGCAAATATTATCTTGTGTCTTATGTTGTGTTTTACGAGCGTAAGTGTTTTGCTGTTGCGTCTTACGTCACGTTTAATTAAGAAAATTTTCTTGCGTTTGCATTTACGTTTAGTTAAATGTGCAAAACGTTGATTTTGTTTTTGCACGTTTAAAGTCTTGCTACTAACAATGCACAACAGAGTCAAAATATTTATTGAAAAAACCCTGAAAAATAGAAAAATTACAGGTAAACCCACATCAACAACAAATCAAACAAATCAAACAAATCAAAACATAAACACATAACATATTAGCATTAAAATTAATTGTTTCATTACCATAACATAATTGTTTACTTGTAACAATATTAAGGGTTACAAACAAAAACCTCATGTAAATTCTATTCAAACACAAAAAATAGGAGTAACCCTATACAAACAAAACAAAAAACCTCCATGACAACTAATTTTTACTTGTGTTCCACCGTCATTGCTCCCATTCATTGGCATTTTCATCACTAGCACCATCGGAGTTCAAGTCATCAAAGCATCCCAATCAACTAAACCGAACCTGAACCCGAATCTGAACATGAACCTACGGTAGACTCAGATGTGGTGTCCCACAGTTCATCTCCGAAGTCACTCTTAAACCTTTTCTTCTCCTTGCCCTTGCTGGTGCTGGTATCGATAACAACTAGTCCAGGTCCTTAGCCACCTTTTGGAGATCGAGATACATCCAACTCCACGGATGAATATTCTCTAGGAGGATTTGGACGACCTGCCTAGAATTTTTCAAGGGGGTCCATCAGTTACTGCAAAAATAGTGAAAGCAATCAGTTAACAAATAACTATAATTGATCTGTCTATATAACTACTTAAGTGATTATACATTTATACCCTAAACTCTAAATCCTAAATCCTAAATCCTAAACCAACTCGTAAGTGATTTTATCCTAAACCCTAACACAAAAAACTTAAATTTAACTGAATAATGAAAGCGATCAGTAAATAAATTTAACTGAATAGTGAACTAGTTGCAAAATAATAATTTCCAATTTTGAAGTAATAATGAACATTGAACGTTGCATTTACATTATTTCGGATAAATGAACATTGAACATGAAATGCGTTGTTAAGCAAGCTTAAGAGAAAGGTAAGATGAAATTACCTTGAGACGAGTGACGGAGTCCTTTACGAGAAGAGACACGACGTGAGGGCGTGCTTTAGATGAAATTATCTTGTACAGAAAGTCCTTGAGAAGAAGAGACACGACGTGCTTTAGAAGAATGAGAGGAAACAAAAATACACTATAGGTCTAAAAGGCACTATAAGTCTAAAAGACAATATATCCGCTTATTTTATTACTATCTTTGAATTTTACTCTTCGGGAAGATCGACATGTTAGTTATTTTATTATTTACAACTTTTCAGAAATCTTTATAACTTTATATAAGCATGATTTTATATACTTCATATTAACATGAGTAAAAAATGTTTAAAACGAAACACAACGAATCACTTGCGTTTACGTTGCGTTTAACTACACGTAACAAAAATATTTTTCGTCTTATGTTTCGTTTAACAAACGCAACAATTTTTTTTTACGTTTAACATTGTGTCATGAAGAAACGAAACGTTAAAGCGTGCAAAACGTATTGCATTGAAAACCTTAATTAGCATATCTCCTGCAAAACCCAGTCATGGGCTTAAAATGGTTTAATTTCTTAATGTGCCAATAAAAACTTCTAAATTTGTCAACATCTCCGTGAGACCGTTGTTTGAATGGTGAATTTGAATTTACCCCTTTCATTTATATAAATTACATCAACTTATTATAAGAAGTAATTAATGCGTTACACAACAGAATGGTGAATTTGAATTTAGACCGTTGTTTTCAACTTTTTACCGTTACATAACGAAGTAGCAAATTTCTGAGCAACTCTCTAGGATTTTCATTCGTTACACAACTGAACTATATCGCAGACTGATACATCATTGTTTAGAGTCCTACAACTTTATATAACGAATATGGAAATTTGTTGACAATTTTTTGTAATTTTTACTTCGTGACACAACTCAAAAGGAAATTACCAAATTTGTTGTGTAATGGAGTAAATCGTTATATATTGTTATAGGGTTCAAATTTGATTCTTGTTGTTTTTTACTTCATTTCTTTAATTTAAAATTATTTAGAAACTCAAATACAACAATCTAGTATATATCTTGACTTGATAACTTCATGTCTTGATATCCTTGAACTTCTTTCTTACATCTTCTTTTTCATTTTTGCTTGAATTAAACTCTAAACAAAAACTCACAAGAGTTGTGTTAAATTCAAAGTTTAGTTGTAAATCGATAAATTCGAGACATTTCTTAGTACAACATAATGTTCATCACAAAATAGAACATAAACTAAGTAAATAAAATATTCATATTAGTTGAAATATGTATTCATACTAGTGGTTTAAGTATGTTGTGGTCTTGAAAACATGTATGATATACAAAATACTTTCACTAATGATGTCATCACAAAATGAAGCGTAGACTAAATAAATAAAGTATTTATATTAGTTGAAACATGTGTTCATACTATCTGTTTCAAGTATGTTGTGCACTTGAAAATATGTATGGTATACAAAATATTTTTCATAATAATGTCATCACAAAATGAGACGTAGACTAAATAAAATAGATATTCAGATTAGTTGAAACCGATATTAAAACTACTAAAACAAGTGTTTATATTAGATATTGCTTATTTGTTTGTGTCATTTGATGTGTGTGATAATTGATATCACGTGAATGATATGTTACCTAACATACCAGACATTTATAGTACTAAAATAAGTGTTTATATTAGATGCATGTCGATGTTTTCATCTTTCTCCTTCTCTTTCTTTCTTTTGTGAAAAGAAACAATCACGGTGCATATGAAAGATGTCAAAGGCAGTCTTAATGTCTCATGGAGGAAGCATGCCTCGCACTACTTTTGCATTTGTCGTTCGTTGTCTTTCATCTTCGTACTCAGGTCTGCCACCACTTTTTAATTCTCGAATCTATCGCCACTTCATACACCATCTCCATCTCTAATGATCGTCATTTTTGTATATGTTTTCTCGTTGTTTCTAACAATCTCTCGTTGAAGAGACGATATAAAGAGAAAGAACGAGAAAATTAAAAAGAAAAAATAGAGATGCAGTTGAAAGAAAAAGAAAAATGTATTACAAAATGACAAAATAATAATAAGACAAAAATGAAAGAAAAGAAAAATGATAGTGGGAGATGAAAAATGAGGGAATCAAATATTTTCTCTTAATTTTATGCTGGAGTTTTACATGTTAACTAATAACATGAACATTAAATTCGACTTCCAGATATGCTTGAGTTTTCTATTCAAATATATTCTTAGTGACTTTCTTATGTATTAACTTTAAAATTGTTGAAGCTTCTTCCAGAGTATAAATAAACAGAGTTTAGATTTCAGTTATTTGTGGTTTTCACTACAAATTGTCTTTGAATTATTTTACATATTTCAGTTTCGTCACTACAAATGAATGCGATAATATATTTAAAAACAATTTAAAAATATACTTTATTATACAGTAATCAAATTACAGAAACCATTTATGGCAAATTGCATACATTTCTTTATTTAATTATTTGGAGTACTAATTTCAATGATATTAGTTTCACCTCAACTCAGTTCTCCCAAACACCAAGAGAGCATACAAAATATATTAATTAGCATACATGCCCACATTCCTGCATTACCTTATAAGATCCACCACCATGTTCCAAGTTTATGTTGACCACCAAAGGAGAAGTTCCCTTGTCAACTGTGAAAGTCTGAGTGATTCTCTTTTTTGTTACAGTTATAATCTCCACAGTGTAACTCCCATGAAATCCCTTGAACTTGAATTCTCCATCTTCTAAATGCCCCCTTGCATGAGAAAGCCAGTCTTCTTTCACCTCCAAAAACTTCTTTCCAGCCTCAGTCAAATCCCCCTCAGCATTAACCAAGTGCGCGTTATTCCTGCTCATAAACAACTCCCAGAAACCCCACAGCATGATCCCCTCCACCGCTGGATGCGCAAATGCCTCACGCATCATCACTTCCAAGTCATCGGCACGTATATACTCGTTATCTGAAGACACGTCAATCTCGGTGAACCAAATTGGAAGCCCTAGTACACCCAGTTTGTCTAACGAAGCTGACACTACCGGGCCCACCGGGCTGTCTATATGGCCTTGTATACCGATCCCACTAACCGGTGCACCGTGTTCTTGCAAACTGAGTATATGTTGCATGTACACCTCGGGCGTTGCATGTGCGTCCACTCCGTCTTCAATGTGGTAATCGTTGACAAAAAGTGTCGGTGAAGGATCCAACTGGCTAGCAGTTTTGAACATTTTCGACCGAATATCTTTCCCGAGTCGGTCTTGGTAAAATGACCCATGTAGCATCTCATTGTTGACATCATAGTGCTGGAACTTACCTTTGTACCGGGTTAAAAGGCTGTTGATCCGGGTTTGCACTGCAGTCGTGAGATCGGCATTGGATAGAGCTTGCACCCATGACTGTACCGACCCTGGCACCTCCCAAAAGATGCAATGGCCTCTCACAAGTATGTTATTTTTGTTGCATAGGTCTAATAGTTCGTCGGCATCGTTGTAGTTTATGTTGCCTTGTTGTGGTTCAGTCCAGTACCACTTGAGCTCGTTTTCGAATACTGCCCAATTGAAGTTCTTGATGAAGAATGAGACATAATCTTCATTTTCTATGCTGTTTTGGTTGATGCATGTTCCGATTGGAAAGCTGTTTTGTGTTTGCCGAACCCGTACTGATGCGCCTAATAGACTTTCAGCTTTTGAACCAGAGATCTTGAGTACTACATCTCTCTTCCTTATCTACACAAATGCCATGAATTACAATTATTAGATTCATTGTTGTGTTCTTAATTAAAGAATAGCTAAAAGTTTACCCAGATTCCAAATAAATTTAGACTTTAATAAAAACTTATCCAGTTTAGAATTTATGTTGCTTGACTAATTTCTTGAAATTCTGATCACTTTGTAGTTTGTAATATAAATAAATTAAATATTCTGATATATACCTTGTCAGTCATGTTTTTCAAATGTTTGAACCTGTCCTTCCGATCCACTGGAAATATCTGAAGCCCAGCAACCATCAAATCAATGCCTGCTGCCGGGCCTTGAACATAGACCATGACCTTAGATGGTTGTTGCTCAACCCGAAATGAGCCACCGATCTCATACCACTTTGCATCACTAACCTGAATCTGGCCTCCATTGACCCATTCTGCATCCACCCCAATAGCCACATTTATAATCTGTGGTGCATTTTTAGCCGACCCGATACGCACCCAGCCCGAGACCTGGTACGTCACATGTAGGTTAATTTTGTCAGTGATTGTCTGAGCTGGTCCCATCCAGTCCTGAGTTCTATTGGTCACAAGGATGTATTTTCCACTCAGAGGTTCTTGCAAACCGAGGGATTCCTTGGCCATAGGCGGGACAATGCGTGGCGAACCGGAAGCTACTGTCACATTGCAGTTGCCGAGCGGATACCAGTTGTTGAGGTTGTCAGAAAGATCACTATTCTGGATTATGTTCACTCCAAATGCAACATTCTGAATTAATTTTAAGAGAAAGATTAAGAATAATCAATCATATAGAGGGGGATAAAAAATCTCAAATAGATTTTTTACAATCAATGAGACTGATCTTCGCACGTGAAATATTTGGACTGGACCCATACTTATATTTTCTAAAGGTTCTTTTTTATTTTTAATATCTACAATGGCCCATAGGCATTATATTTAAATAAGAAACATTGAGCCTAGATTCTACCCTACACTGTGATTGGAAAATTGTACATTGCAAATTAAGATTGGCAAAATAAAAATTGTAAACTAAGAAGAACTAACAGAGAAATCTGGTGCTGGAGCAGGGGAAGGTTTTTCAGCATGTTTGACCACCAAACTATTGACAAGGAGATCAGTGCTTGGTGGGGGGCCTTCTATGTATATTATTGCTTTTGATACCGTTCCATTTATTAGAAATTTTCCTTGTAGTTGCACCCAGTCTTTGTCCGATGCTTGCAAACTGAAGGAATAAAAGAGGTTCTAATTAAATCTCTTCCAAATATTATGTTTCCAACATATATCAGCAATTAATTTATCATAAGTACAGTTTTCTATTTTGTCTTCTATATTGTGAGCCTAATTGTAATTGCTCAGCAAAGGTGCCAAGTTAATTATTAGTTGTCTTTTCACATATATGTTCATGACAAGAAATATATATATGAAATGATTTAGTAAAAATGAAGATTGGTACAAATATATCTTCTTACATGCATCTTAATATCCACATATATGATCCCATGATCCCATATATGAAGATTTAATAAAATTGAAATGTTGATGAAAAAGAACATAACCAAAATTAGAGTATAAAGATCCCATTATATGCAACCAATTTGGTTTATCAAAAGAACTTACTTGGCAATTCCTATGTACTGATCCTTGCCATTTGAAGTTCGAACGTACAAAGTTGCGCGTACATCTGACGGGGTCACATCGGTTCCAAACAACCTGACAACAGCCGTTGCCTCATACAAACGCTTTCTCTGCACTCGACCGGTTAAGTCTTGCTGGATCCCGTTACTGTTCTGGGTTCGGTTGGTAGCTGATGCAAAATACTTGCCAATTTGTGGTTGTACCTTCCCGCCTCCCAAGCTGTCGTGCACCGTGATGTTGCAGCCTTTGCCCGACCAGTTGTCGATGCCATTGTCGAAGTCTGGGTTC